>OZ007596.1:128381235-128839318 GCA_963931845.1 Maratus michaelseni | reverse complement strand
GCTTCTGACATAGCCCCACTTAACAATTCGTTAAAACATATTTTTGATTAAAATTTGATGAAAATTAAAAATCAAATCGGCATTATTTTCATAAAAGAAATGAAAGGTTTTCCCCAAATTATTGTTGCCACAAAAATAAAATACCACATTATATGATGCTCAGCAATTATAAAAAACACCGCACGGGTTTATTTTATATTTATGATTAAAAAGCGAAATTGAAATTGAAATGTTTAGATTTATATTTCTATTTCCCGTGTTTTTCTCGAAGCGGATGACGTCATTCTCTAATGCAGTAAAAATACGATTGTTATTTTTTTTTTCTCGCGCGTGGCTTTTGCAATCTTGGATCAGTTTTTACTCTAACTTTGATGGAAAAAATTAGATGAAATTCTGGCTTGACTAAAAACTAAATGCTGTTTGCAGATATTTTTATCCTTGCTTTTTCTTTAGAAGTTTAAACCTGCATCTAATAAATTTTACATATTGATAAAAAATGGTACTTCTCTATTATCCCGTCGACCACTTTTCATAACAAAAAACTATCGCCAAATAAACGGGAGAACGTTACTATTGGAATATCAAAATAAATAAATAAATCAAATATAAGAATTTAAGGACACAATTGTTATTTTAATGAATGAAAGAACTAATAAATCAGTAAAACAGAATGAAAAATACACGCAAATGTCGAAGTAAAAACCACTTGATGACGTAACAAACACGTATAATGCTTCTGACATTAAGTAAATGGGACTGCATTTTTTGGCGTTTAATCTTACAATTTGGCGACAGTTTTTTGTTATGAAAAGTGGTCGACGGGATAATAGAGAAGTACCTAAAAAATATTAGATTTCAGTGCGAAATCCTCGCACGGACCTTCTGGTTGTAAAATGTTGGCGTTATCTTTCAAATATGCAAGAACCGAAATAACGCGGAAATTGTAAATTTGCAGCTTTTGTTTCTCACAAATCCACGGAACCCGATGTAACGCAGAAATAGTAAAAAATATTTCTCTCCTGCCTTCTTTTCTCTTACATTTTTCTGGCCTGCGCAACCTCAATTACTGTCGAATTTGATAAATTTTTCTCTTTTTTATCAGAGTCCGTTCAGTCTGAAAATAAAGCAGCCATTGTTAAATGATCCCTACCCTTTTTATCCTTTTTTTCCCGTGTACACCCGAGCGCGAAATAACGCGGAAAAAGTAAATTTTCATTTTTTTTTTGGATTCCGTACTTAAAAAGTAAAAACGGAGCCATTATAAGATCACTCCTGTGTTTATCTGTCCGTCTGTCACAGTCCCTTTTCGCGTAAACTATGGGACGTGGAAAGTTCAAACTGGGAAAGATATAAAGCCTTTTTACCCACATATTTTCAGATTATTAGCCATTCACAAATATGTTTAGGAAAAAATTAGGAAGCTAATTAAAATACTTGAAAAATTTGTTTTCTTTTTGTATATCGTACGGGGTATCGAGTGAAAGACCTGGTAATATGGAACTCAAGAATATTTTGTTTTAATTTTAAGTATTATATTTTCAGATATATCGTCGAAAATGCTCTGCGAAAATATGTCTCCCCTCGTCTATTTCCGAATCTATTGAAACAAAAATTATGGAAAATTTAGGGATAGTAGGAGTTTATTTAAACCTTGCAGAAAAACCATAGCGATTTTCCTAGGTAACATAGTTTTTGAGATAATCGCATTTTTCCTTTACACACAAACTTTAATTTTGGGCGGTCAGCGAGGGCGTTGACGGGCTCTCGAGGAATCTATCGATTCAGAATTGTCCAAGAATATTCCATAATAATTTTCGAAAAAAAAATGATGGTAATTAGCCGAGATATTAATTAAGTTACTTGAAAAGAAAACTTCTTTTTATGTATTGTGTAGAGTATCATTCAATAGATCTCGTAACATCAAACTCAAAAATATATTTGTTTTAATTTTAGGTATTATATTTTCAGAGATATCGTCGAAAGTTTTCTGGAAAATATGCCACCCCCTGATCCTTTTTCCGAATCTAGTGAAACCAAAATTACGAAAAAATTAGGGGTTGTAGGAGTTTATTAATTAATAAATATAATGCACGGAACCCTTTGAGCGCGAGGTATATTCACTTTCGTCGCACTTGACCGATTTATTCATCCTTTCCTCTGATTATTTCTGATTTGCGGGACCTAAAGTAATGTCTAAATAGTAAAATTGTTGTTCTTTTTTTTCCTGAGACTGCAAGATCTGAAATATCACCGAAATCATAAAGTTTTCGTTTTCTTCCACGGATTATTCGGCCTGCGGGACACAGAAATTGCAAAACTATGGACGTTTCTTCTAGCGCACGAGATCCGAAATCACGCAAAAATTGGAAAATGTTCCCCCCTTTTTTTACTTCTTCTTTTTCTTTCTCGGGTCTTCGGAACCCAAAATTACTCAGAAATTAGTATATATATGAAACAAAAATTAATTTTTTTTCGCCGTTGGCCTCATCAAAGCTATAATTCTGTTTAAATCCCATTTTTCTAAATTATATTCTCGTTCTAGTATTTAGATTGTAAAAATCCCGCCTAGCTAAAAATGTTTTATTCTAAATTCATTCTCTTAAAAATGGCGCTAAGTGCTGTTCTGTTAAAATTACCCACTTTTTATTCCATTAAGTTAACGCATCCTAAAATTTAATTCTTTTAAAAATCACTCTCCCAGCTAAATATTTTAATTCACTTGAAATAACAACCTATATCTTTTTATTTTTATTTCCCTATGTTTTCTGGCAATAAAAGTATTCTTTCTCAAAATATAAAAGCTAATCTCAGTTTCAATGTAAAATTTTTATCTTGGCATTCTCCCCACACTCGGTAAAACCTACGTATTTTTTTTTCTTTCTTATTTGTTTGAAGGAATCAGATTTTTCCGGAACAATTCTAGAATATTCTCCCGCGCTTTTCAGCCTGCGGCTTGATCTCTTCCAAATCATAGCGCTCAGAAAATTGAGTTCCGTAGTGCTGATTGGTCGAAAGACTCTGTATTCGTGAGCGTTAGAGAAGAGATATACACCGGGCTTCCCGCCTTGAAGGCAAAGAGAGTTGTTGCTGGGAGCAGGATGTAGGTGGAAGTCCGACGCATGGCTCGCGATCATGGAATAAAAATCCCCGTAGCTGCCGATATAATCTATAATCCGCCGCTTAACAGCTTTGGTTTCTTCGAATGGTTAATTTGAGATACGAAGCTTCTCCTTGGTTCTACTGCATTGAATTATCATTAGAGCTAAAAGCATAACCAAAGTTTCTCGGGATCCTAATAAAATTTGAAGTGGACTTGACTGCCTATTTATTTTTTTCAATAAGCACCAACGATTTATCATGTTCGGCGTACGACTGAAAACTTCCTGGGTGGAGACCCCTGGCCTTGAGTTGATTTACGGAAGGTGGAGTGATTGTGAAGTGCAAATGTGACATATATATATATATATATATATATTGCTTCCTTCCTCCCGGATTTATTTCTTTCTTACATTTCTTCTTTGCAACATAAAATAATGCAAAAATTGAAAAATATTTGCCCTTTTTCAAGAGTCTGCGGAACCCAAAATAGAGCCGAAATTGTAACATTTATACGCTTATTTTCTTTGTGTAAACGGTACTTGAAACAACACAAAAATAGTAAAATTTTGACTCCTTTTTTATGTGAAAATAATTTTTTGAAATAATAAAATTTCCTCGTCTTATTTTTCCTCGGATTTTTTGAGTCTGCAGGACCTAACACTGAAAATCTGAAATTTTTGCTTATTTCCCCCTGAGCTCGCCGGACCCGATATAAGACCGAAATTATAAAATATTTACGGGGTTTTGTTTGATTACGTGATGCCTGAAATAGTGTGAAAATAATAAAATACGAATAAACACAATAGTAAAATTACTATTTAGAGGCATTTTTACTAGACTTTTTGAACGTTTAGCTTAGGGTTTTATTTTGTTTCGAATTATAGACTCTGCTTATTTCGTCATTTGTTTTGTCAAATTTCTGATGATCATTACATTCTTTTTAGGATAGAGGGGAACAATTTTACAGACAATTCTTTTTCTAGTAAACTAAATATATTTGTATTAATCACAATTTTTCATACATACGAATTGCACGAATAAAAAAATTACAGCACGCGCAATCTTTTATAACCTTTATATTTGAACACATTCACTTAGCCTTGAAAGATTTCACCACCTTCTTACGGTAAAATTAGTAATATTAAATTCTCGTTTTTATTATTTATCGATACGCACACAGCAATCCGCATTTAATGTTGTTGCAAAAAATATTTTGTTATTTTACCACAGACTGAAATATCTTGAAACCTATAATTATTAAATTAATTAATTAATTCATAAATTAGCCATATATTCATAAAATATTAAATATGTTTGTTGTTTTCAAAGACCATTTTTAATACATATGTTTTAAACTGAGTATTTTTAAATGGTGGACTCTTATCTTGTTTACTTTAAACAAAATTTTTACATCGTAAAACGATTCACCCACCAGAAATTCCACAGTTAGTTCAAAAATATTCCCCATTTTTTGTTAGACGACATTTGTAGAATCCAAAAAATGCTATGTTCGAAATAGATCTAATGACAAAAATACTTCGAAAACAAGAATCTTTTCCTTTTATTTGTTAGAAAGTGATTTCACGTCGGGAGTTTGTTATTATCTGAAACAATGTAAGGATGAGAAAAAATAAAAGTTAATTCCCAAATAAATGATGAGAATTGGGAATTACTAAGCGATCGAAAACGTTTCGTAAAACAAAATTAATTGTTTCAAGTACTTTTAAACTTTTGCTATACAAGCAGTTTACTGCTAATAAAAGTGCCTTTGAGATTGAAAAATAAAAAAATAAAAATTTAATCTGTATATACACAATACAAACATATAAAACGAAACACGTTGGCTGTTTTTCAATTCATTTAACGAACTTTAAGCAATGATAGAAAACACCTTAAACACATATTTATGAGAATACATTGCATGGTCGAAACTAAAAGTATTAAGGAACTAGAAAGGACCCTATTGCTTTTGAATGTTGATTATTAAAACCCTCTCACTGACACACCCGTATTAACACCTTCACTAAGCTAATCGTTTCACTGTAATGCAAGCATTATTTAAATTTATATAATTCTACGGATATAATACAGTTTTAATAAATTAAGTAATTATTAATACTACATTCATATACATAAATAAGGATTAATATTATTTTCATATATATGTAAATAAAAAATTTTATAAGGATAGAATAATCATCTTTTTTTAGCTTTTAAAATAAAATACAGAGGAAACAACAATTTTGTCCTTTTGCTGCACAGTCAGAGGGTTAACGATATTAAAATTTATTAGCCTGTAAATTCTTTTAATTAAGATTAATTGTTCATATTAATTATTACGTTTTCTAATATTTTTCATTCTGGAGAAGACGTTCATGCTTTATGGCATTATTAAGTAATTGTTGACGATTTCATAGATGTTAGTGGCAAAAAAATATCAAAATTGTTCACCTAAAATTTTTTATAAAATTGCATATAAAATTAGTTACGATTAGAAAGAGCACTCAAAAAGTTTATATTTTTTCACGCAAACTTTTGAGAATATAGTTATTAATCTTACTTTCTGATTTTTTTTGTACCTGGATTTTCTTATTTTCGAAAACTGGCAAAATCGTCGTGCAAATCACGAATTTCGAATTCACCAAAAATATTTTAACTACTGTTTACGCGTCAACTTTAGATTTAATACCTAAATGTTTACAGATAGTAGCAATAAAGTCGACAGGTACCTCTAACTGTAATAAAGAAGGAAGTTTGTCTGTCTATGCGTAAAGGCGCATGTGTGGACTGTGTTCTGAAGAGACCACTGCACGCAGAGCTACAAAATTTGGTACGTATGTATTTCACGTACGTAGTTTTGCACCCCCAAAGCTCGGTTTTAAAATTTTTGAATATATTTTTTTATTTAATTTTTTATGCGATTTTTAGCGTTTTTTCACTTATTGTTGCGATTTTTTCACATTAGTAACCGGAATCCGGTTCCAATCTTTTAGCCCATGATAAAAATTTTGTCTTATTTTCAACAAAGTTTATTCAGAATTCGTACAACGATTTTTTTAATTTTTGGTAATTTTTTTTCTTTGCTATGAAGAAACATTCTCTAGAATGCTTGATTGGTTGGTTGCTTCAATTCCTCCCTCAGTTATGTCCAAAATCGTCATTTTGTTTTCTCTTTTAGATAGCTTTCATTACAAATGCTACCTATTGCAGTCGTTCGGAGAAGAGCCATTCCAAAAAATGTTGGTATACTTTTACCTAACATGACCCCCAGACCCCACAACCACCCTCCGTTCAAATGTTTATATATATATTTATATACAGTGGAACCCCGATTTTACGTTTTTCATGGGACCAGCAGAAAAAAAAAACGTACGAAACGGGAAAACGCAAAATCGGGGTCAAATAAAGAAAAACACTTCAAGAAAACAAATTATACAAAAATAAACTTAACAATACCATATCAGTATTTAAAAAAATGTGTTATTCTTTATTGCGTTTTCTTTTTAAGTGTAATTTCACATGTACTCTATTTTCAATGCATGCAAGTTTTTCAATTTTTTTTTTCTTAATATTCATGTCCAGTTAAAATTTCTTTAAAAATTTTAAACTCGCAATGGCCTCTGCCGATGAGGGCAATATGTCTTCTGGATCTTCATCAATATCATCCTCACATCAGTATTGAGAAATCAAATCGGAAATAGTCTGAATGTCTGTGGTAGCGATAACATCCTTATTGCAATCAATGTACTCATCAACATTGATGTCTGCAAGTATAAATTCATCCTCTTTCGTGTGATCTTCGATAGAGAGCTCTTCCCAGCGGCACTTCACCGTTAATTTCGGATTTTGAAAATTCTCCCTTCAGAAAAGCATTCGACAGACATTTTTAATCTACTCAATTTCACGCCGATGAGATGGAATGAAGAGCATCCGGCACATTTAGCTTTGTTTTCCAAGCATCGTGAAGCTCACCAGAATCAAGTGAAAAAAGGCCTTTTCTTACCAGTTGCTTTCTATAATGCATTTTGGAGGATCTGTTTATTCCCAAGTCACATGGCTGAAGTAAACTGGTACAGTTGGGTGGGGAAAATTATACACACACTGTACACATATACACATAATGTAAATACTTACATTATTTAAATTCAAATTAACATGAGTGCACTGGTCTACGAATAAAATCGCTTTTGTAAGCTCATTTTCATTTTCAATTTTCTTACAAAATCTTCAAAAAAGATTTAGAGTCATCCAAGCATTGTGGTTGGCATTGAAATCTGTCGACAAACTTTTAACGTTTTTGAAGAATCGGGCCTTCTTAAATTTACCAATCACAAAGGTGTTAGCTTTTCAGTTCCGTCTGCATTCGTAAATAACAAAACTGTTAATCGAACTTTTGATAGCTACTGACTGTGAGAAGTTTCTCCTTTCATGGTGTATGTTCAATCAGGGAAGAGGTTAATAAACAATCCGCTCTGATCTGCGTTAAAGATGTTTTTTGAGTAATTACACACAAGATAAGGCAAAGTTTTTTCCATCCATTCCTCAACGAGCACAGTATTTACTCCATCTGCCTCACCACAAATAAACTTGTAAGACAAATTATACCTCTTCTTGAATAGGTCGATCCAACCGTTGGATGACATGAAATTCTGCATTTTAAGTCGATAAGAAATTTCAAGAGCATTTCCTTACAAAATTTAGCCATTGATTGGAATCTTGGCTGAGCGGGCTTGTTTAAACCAGTCTCACAAAATCTTTCCCAATTTCTCAAAAAGAGAGATTTTCAATGTTTTTCTTTTCTTTGGACAAATTTCTCAGTTTTTCAGATTTTAATTCCATAGAGACCTCTTGTTTTAGGATTGTTTGTAACGTGGAACAAGCGATACCGAACGATTTTACGAGATACACTTTAGTTTATTTGGAAACTTTGCATTTTTCGATAATTTCTGCCTTTTCAGCTGCAGAGAAACATTTTCTTTTAGACATGCTACTTTTGACAAACAATAGTTCATCGTTACTTTCTCACGGGAGTATTAAAGGGGAGGGGAAGAACTGTTTTTGATAACAACCAACCAGTTGACCAAGTGGAAATCATTTTTGTTCTTTTGAAAAATTTTCCATGAGTGAAAAAAGAAAAAAAAATTCTGAGGTACTTGGCCTAAAATGACGTACCAAACGGGAAACGTTAAATAACGTAGAATCGAGGTACTTTTATCATTATCGGAATAGGAATTTTCTGGGACTGCCGTAAAATAATGTAGGAAGCGGGATAACGTACGAAACGGATTACGTAAAATCGGGGTTTCACGGTATATATATATATATATATATATCTGACAACTGTCATGTTGTAACTCTCTTTTTTATGAACCAACTTGGATTTGACTGAGTATGTATATAGGATATACTAAGGTCTCGACCGAGTTCATTGGCCAGCTTACTCCACCATCTTGTTTCGAAATGACGGCCAGTTAAAATTAAAAAAAAATTAATTGTAAAAAAAATACAAAAAATTATAAATTGAAAAAATATGTTTCCATTAAGTTTTAGAACATGATACAAGGATTCTGGAACATTTCTTGTTTTGGCTATATCTTAATAAATAGCTGAGATAGGGCAGTTTTAAATTTTTGGGTGGCTGAGATTTTGAAACAATCGAAAAAAGCTATCTTCGTTTCTTTGGCACAATGTAATAAGCAGTGGTTAATTTAGTATCCAATAAACTGCAGCGGAGTTAAAATCCGTTCACATATAAAAAAAGAACTTCCTTATCCATCAAGATATGGATTTCTACATGTGCTCCACCGAAATCAAGAAAGAAATTGATCATTTGCTTCAACTACCTCGGGCTACCAAAAAATCCAATTTCGACTGCAACAATTTTATATAAATCCCAGCATAAGAGCACTCGTATTTCATAAAAGCCGATCGAAAAAAACGTATTTCTTGTCCTGGGTCCTTGATGAGAAAGTTCCAGCGTTTCATCTCCTCCAACAACGAACTACAGCAGCCTATAAAGTTATCCGTACCAGAGAAGAACATGAAGCTAGACGTCAATTTCAGTAATCTCACGATATTATTCCGAAGTAGAAAATTTCTTCAATTAACTTTCTGAACTTTCAATCGGCTGAAATCCTTTAGTCTACAACAAAGGAAATCGCAATTGCAATAAGATTTAATAAAAGCAGGTGTATGCTATAAAAAGCTAAAATTTCTTAAACACCAATAAAATAACAAATTAAATAAGCGTGTGTTACCTTTTTTATGGTTTTTAAGATCGTTTTACCTTACTCCGAATTTTTGTAATTAAATTTGTTGCAATTTATTTTTTCTCTGTTTTTAAACTATCTAAAACAAATACTGCTTAACCCCTTGATTTCCAATTCTTTTTGTGGGATATTTTAAATCAAATTTAGCACGGTGTTTTAATAAGGTCTAAAAGCCACAGAACCAGTGGGAGACCAGCGGGACAAGCCACGGCTACCTTCAGAAAAGGCTATGGCGCCTCCTCCAATTGGAGAGTGTGACGTCACAGTAGCAGTGCATTGCTTTTCTTTCCAAAGAGTAGATAAAGAAGGGCGCATATATATATAATACACCATTACTTCAGCTAAATTTTTATTTTAATTGAGATACTTTAATATATTTAAAACAATATATTTCAAATGTTATCAAGTGGAATACATATGAAGATTTTTTCTTCTTAAATCAAATTTATTCCCCTTAAATATTTGTGGAGCGGTAAAAAAAGTTACTTAATTATAAAAATATTTAATGTATATGTAAATATTAACTTTTTAAACACGTTTTTAATATAAAAATATATGAGATATGTAAGAAAAATACAGAGGATTACATGTCATATAAACAGGTAATTAATTAGGGTTGAGAATTTGAATTCTTTTTAATATATTTTAATACTGAAAAGAACAAATTCAAATGTTATCAAATGAAATATATCAATATTTCCCCCCCCCTTAAAATCTAATTTATTTATTGTAAACATTTTTCAAGGATATGTACATATTTTAATTACAAATATATTTAATATTTATGTAAGTATTATTTTTTATGTGTGTTATATAATAACTGTTAAATGTGTAAATAATGAGTTTCATGAAACAATTAAGTATCTTTCTCAACCTAAACATTTAAATTACATAAATACACCCTAATAATTAACATATTTAATTTATTAACAATAACATTATGATAAGATCAAACATTTGTTAATATAAAATACTAAAAATTAATTGATGCCCTAAATTAAATTCTTTAAACATTTTTAAGTGGATTAAAAATTAAAAATCCCTTTCCTTCTAAGCTATTTTCAATAGTTTATACAATTTTATCCCAGCTAAAAACATTTTATTTATGCAGAAGGTAATTTAACTTTTTTCTGTCATGTGTCATTATTAATTTCTTTTTACTGCTGCGGTTGAAAAAACAACAGAAGAAAAAATATTCCTTTTCAACATTTCGATATATTCCTGTCGCCTAAAACGTAATACAATAAACAAAAAAGATAAAATTCATTTTTATCAAAAACATATGAATTTGGGAGGGTATATTTTGTCTTTCCCACAGTGAAAAGAACAAAAATACTTCTATAATTTACTAAATTAAGAATAGCAGAACCATTTATTATTTTAATAAAAATATTTTTCCTCCTTTTCTCAACAGACAGCTTAAATAAAAACATAATTTTAATACGATTAGACAAAACTATAAATGTTTGAAAAGTGATTTACAAAACATCCAAACAATTTTAGTATTGACATTTCTAAACTTCTCAACTATATATTAATATTATATTTGTAAAGCAAATAGTAGAACTGGCTACTGAGTCCCCCAGAATTCATATATGTTTATAAATCCTGTACATTATCGTTCTGTATTATCACAATATTGTGAGGATCCCAATAATTTGATATTCACTATATTGTGAGGGTATCACCCTTGCCAAAGGGGCTCCTTGTCGCTCACTTTGTTCTAATGTTTTTTTTTTTGTTTTTTTTTTACGTCTTGATTTTTTATTTTGAGATAAATAGTTATCAAAATGTTTGACGATCTGGATGAAGCATCTTTAAACAAATCAATGCTAGGTTTTCCGCACACACAGATATAATTAGGATTACATACAGAATCTCTAATTAAGTTAAATTCTGTCAATTTTGAAAATAATAATTTATGACTTATTTCAGAGTATCACATACCCCATTTATAAGTGATTTTAGCATACCATTATCAATGCAAAAGTGCTTTAACCTCATTTAAACAGCTGTCAATTTGAGAAAAAAGAATTTAGACTATTAGACTTGAAATATATTTTAATGATGACAAAGTAATAATATTATTATCATTGTAGGCTGTGACAGAAAGATGCTTATAAATTTTCAAAGAAGCATATATTTTGGATACTGGTTTATCAGCTATGTTAACAATTAAAATGTAGTTTTTTAAAATTATTACCTGCCAGTTCTGATCTTCATAAAACTTTTATTTTTGTTTTTAATAAATCAGTGAGGTTTTAAAGGTATCAAGAGAATTATCCTTAAGAAAATTTTCATAAGTTATTTTCCTTTTGTTGATAGCTATATTTAATAAGCGTTTTTCTTGCTCATCAAAATTTGTTCACCTTTTTAATGGTTCTGTTGTTAAATATTTGCGATAGATTTGGAAAGATTATCCGTATTGCCCCTTCTTTCAATTTCAGGCGAACCCTTTCACATGTTAATTAATATAGTGTCGTCATTTCTTTTAACACTGTCAACGTGAATTATAATCACCAGCATCAAAATGTTTTTCACAAACAACTGCATGTACTATACCTAGGCTATAATCCTTTATAGGTGTATTTTCTAACCATTTAGACTTTAAAATAAGGTTTTTTGAGAATGAAAAACACGGAGTGTTTTTTTTTCACTACTCCGATAATTTGATGTGCTTTTTGGTACTATACACATGTTTTATGTCTGGCATTTTGAAAAATTAATTTAAATTACTTACCTCAAAATAGTATCCAAAATAAGATAATCCAGTGATGATACATAAAAAAGGAATTATAACCGTTTTAATTGAATATCAATAAGTCAATTGGAACAACTGTAAAAGAATAAGCTACAACACCAACACAACAGACAGAAAACTTCCGGCTTTCGATTTGCCGCTCTTTTTTCCCCCCAATCAACCGCACTGCTATCGTGACGTCACAAAACATGCGCCGCAGCCTTAAGATTTCAGAAAAGCCGTGGACAAGCAGACATGGTTTTCCAAGCGTTTCAGGAACTGCTGTGTCCAATGGTAATTTTTGATGTTGCAATGGGGCATAGTGTCACACTGGGAGTCTAAGGGTTAAGAAATAAATTGGATTCTTTCGCTCATTTCTCTACATTTTCATGCAGCGTATATTTACTGGCATAATATACTTCATAATCAATTAATTTTTAGTTCAAGTTTTGTCATTTCCAGCATTTATCTGACATGCCGTGGGTATCAGAAAAATTTCTTCCATATCATTCTAATACTTCAATTTAAATAGCGGAATTACACATTAACAATTGCGAATTATGGTGCATATTTTGATTTTCACATGGAATTATTATGGGAATAGAATTACTAATGGAATTACTAATGGAATTACATGGAATTACTAAAAAAAAGCACAGCATAATAGCGCCAACTGCTGTATATTAAAATGTAAAATTTGATCACCATATATGTATTATTAACTGGAAATATAAAATTTGATGCATTTCTACATAACAGAAACTGAGATACAGCTACAAGGATCATCACAAAAATCAGAAAATAGCAGAACATCCTGTTGAGTGATCAATGCCAATATTGAATCAACATAGTTTTTATAAGCGTTTTACAGATTAAAGTTGATTAAATCACATGCTATAGATGCGAGATACAGCTTTCCAGATAATCGTTAAAAATGCAGAATAGCTAATTATAGTTAAACAGAACAGTTAAGTTATATGCACCGAAACCTAACGAGCACAAAACTATATCAAAATCTAACTGAGTATGAAGTCTCATGAAATTCAATTCCATGGATGCCGAGATATAGCAATCACAAAAAAAAAAAAAAAAAAAAAAAAAAAAAAAAAAAAAAGCAGCAGCTTAGCAGCAAAACCTTTTAGACTTTGTGCACCAAAATCTTTCCAGTACCTATATGTGTCAAGCTCGAACCTAATATTTAATGAAATTCCATTCCATAGATACCGAGATATAGCTATGAACTTAATCATGAACAACAAAGCATAGCAGCGCATCCTTTCGGGCGATATACACCCAAACTTAATCAGCAACAATTGTGTTCAAGATTGATATGAACCAGAAGTTTGATGGAATTCCGTGCAATAGCTCTATATATATAGAGCGAGAAAAACATTGTGTCATATACATACAGAGAGACATCTTTCAAAACAAGTCAAATCGTGTTTATGCTGTTCCAAAATGTATAAATTCATAAAAAAAAATGGAAATCGAAAATTTTCGCGATTTTAATACTTTTGTTTATGTGTATAGAAAAAATTAAAAAAAAAAGAAAAAACATTTAGGAATATAGAAAAAAATCTTCACCTCTATGAAATTTATTTACTTTTATGTAAACATTCTTTTTATGTTATTATCATGATACAGAATATCTATGTTAAATAACTTCTTGTTTCATTAATTTAAGAAAGGCTCTCGAAATTTAGTACAGAGTGCCGTTTCTATATAAATTACTGGACAAGCTTTAGAATGGCAGGTGAGGAAAAGGTTAAAAATATGACCTTTCACGGTCAGGAGTGTGTGGGAAGCTACCTCAGTAGCACGCTATATTTTAAAAACGTTTCAAATTTGGATACTTTGATTTAATATTGTTTATAAACACTTTATAAACATAATGTGCCACTGCGAGATGAAGGTGATTTTAGTTTATTTAAAATGTACTTTCTTGAAATTACCATAATTAAATTAGTCCCTCTTCTTAAGGTAACCCACTGCATTTAAACAGCCAAATATGGGTAAATATCCCAGTTTGTTTTTATTGTTTTATTTGAATGATAGTACAATAAGCTACCCAAAGAAACTTTTGTGTTTTTTGCACAATCGCTAAAAATGTATTTATGGGTGTTTTTGTTTCAGCTTTCAAACCGGAAGCGTGTTTTTAGAAAACGGGAAAATATTTTTTAACGGGTCTCTTGAAAGAAAAGTAATTCTAATATTGGGATTAAGGAAGATACATTCTTAGAAATTTGGATAGATTTAAGAACTTGGTGTGAATATTTCTAACATATTTTCAGAAACAAAAATTTTAATATGCATTTTCTGAATAACATGATTTTCATAAAAAATCCGTTGAAAAAACGTTTGATGGCTAAAAGTTTTGATTATATTTATGTAATATTGATCTCTTACAAGTTAAATGATGTTTTACTATGAGTGTAATGAACTTTCATTCAAATATCGAGACTTTTCTGAACAGTTATTTTTATAAAATAACACACGGAAAATATGCGATAATTTTGAATGATGTATATATGGACGTTTTTGTTTTATGGCTTAGATTGTATTTAATTGTATTTTTAATCATTCTTATTAATAACTCAATTCATTTATTAAAGAAAAATTATTAACTATCATTAATTGTAGCATAAGATTATTAAATATTGCATTACTTTCCCTTAAATATATATAAAAAGAATTCCATCAAAATAATATATTTAACAAATTAAATTAGCTTTTTAATGAACCAATTATCTTAAAACAATTATTATCACATTCAGTTTTCTTCATTTTTTTAAAAGCAGGATGTAAAAAATAATATCTGAGTTAATTTATTAAAGAAAAATGATGAACTATCATTATTTTAAGCTAAAATATAAAACAAAGCAGCTTAATTCGAAAATAGTTGCACTTACTGTGATGACAGATCACGCCCGTGATTTTGCATATACTATGATCAGTAGCTTCAAAAGACAGATATTTCTTGATTCATGGTTATACGAATTTTTCCAATAATGCATTTAGTGAAGTAGGCCAAATCCTATCTAAATATTCTGTTTTGTTGTAACTTTAACTTTAGAATTAACTGTTCTGATACATGTTTTCAGATTGTAAGTTGTTTAGGTCAACTTTTGTGATTTTACATTGTAATGATGAATGAATTTTCATCCGCATTGACCAATACTTTGTTGTTTTTAATATGCAATATGTAAAGTTTTTAATTTAAAATGTCTGAAATTTAAATATAGTTATCTTTTATCATTATTTGTATCATAAGATAATTTCTGGAAAGTATCAAATTGTTTATGTAAGTATCGTCTGCAGCTAGCTAAAGCTGCATGTTCTTTGGTTTCATGAGCTCCGAATTCATGTAAGTTTCTTTTTCTTACTGTCCGCGTTTGGCAACACTCAGTGTTCTGTTTTGTTTCTTGTTTTTTGGAATGTGAAAAAATGTTGTGGTAGAATAAGCTGTGTGATGGCTCGCTTTATTTTGTTGTTTGTGAATAAACCGCTTTTATACAGTTCATTAGTTTTAGTTAAGTGTTTTTAGTTAAGAACCAGCAGTGTGTGTGTATAGTTTAAAACGCTAAAACATTCTTGGTACAAGTCTAGCCGGAGTGCTAGTGAAAAAAAAGAAGTGTAGAATCAAACATTTTTCTCAACTGCCGTGATGTTGATTGTGACGAAAGATTACCTCAGCTTGTGAGGTAAGTTAACTTTGAACATTATATTTCGTGTGCAAAAATAATTTCCTATTTAAAACTGTAGAATTGTGATGAGAATAATAGTTTAGATTTAAACTGAATTTCGTATTAATATATTTTAGAACTAGTTTTGGGTTTGATTTAAGTAAAAATGAGTGAACTAACAACTTTTAAAACCAAAAGAACTGCTCTACGGAGAAGTGTAACGAATTATATTAAGAAAATTGAAAGTATAATTGAAAAATGCTGGGTTAGCAAACACAATTAACGATAATATATATAGTGAGTGTGCAATAAGGCCACAAAAGTTCTAGGAGTGGAATGGCATCCTGATAATGATATGTTCAAATGTAATTTCAGTGATATAAATTATCAAGGTGTCCATACTAAAAGAATTATTCTGTCATTTGTATCAACGCTGTACGACCCATTGGGGTGGATTTCACCTTTTGTGATTCTAACTAAAACGACCCTTCAAGAACTGTGGAAATTACAATTATCATGGGATGACCCAGTACCAGAAAATATTGACCAATAGTGGAAAATTTTGTGCCAAGAAGTTAAACTCTTAAATTCCATATATATACCTAGAAAAGTAATCTTGCTCAATTATTCTCGATGTGAACTTCACGGATTTTGTGATGCGTCAGAAAAGGGTTATTCAGCAGTTATTTACGTTACAACTTGTGATAGCTCTAACATTGATGTGAAACTTTTAACAGCTAAAACTCGCGTAGCACCACTAAAATCTGTCACGATTCCAATACTGGAATTATGTTCGGCAGTATTACTGGCACACTTAATACAGGCAATCAGAGCTGCATTACATATAAAACCTGATTCTGTGCACGCATGGAGTGATTCACAAATTGTATTGTCATGGCTAAGATCAAATCCTAAAAGATGGCAAGTCTTTGTAGCCAACAGAATATCTGAAATCCAATCCATTTTACCAGCTGAGAATTGGAACCATGTGGATGAAAAAGAAAATCCTCCTGATTGTGCATCACGTGGGTTACTTCCTGCATAACTACTGTCCCATGACTTGTGGTGGAACGGCCCACTATGGTTAAGAAGCAGTAAGGTTCCCGTGCATGAACCTATTCCCAAAAATAAAGAAAAATTACCAGAAGCACGTAAAACCTTATCATTTGTAGCTTCTGAAGCTGTAAAAGAACTTGATGTTATATCAAATATATCTTCGTTTTCCAAGTTGCAACGCATATTTGCTTGGATATTGAGATTCTTCTCCAATTCAAATGTAACACGTGTAGAAAGAAATACATCCTTTTTATCAAGCAGTGAAATTCAAGCCGCAACACGCTGCATTATTCGGATAGTTCAACAAGTGAACTTCAGTAAGGAAATTCAGTATTTAGAAGCTGGAAAAGAGCTACTTGCAAATAGCAGTCTCATGTGCTTGTGTCCAATTTTAGATGATAACAAAATATTAAGAGTAGGAGGAAGATTGAAAAACACACAGCTGTCGGAGAATGAAAAGCACCCAATCTTATTACCATCAAAGCACCATATGACTAAGATCATAATTAAACATTTCCATGAAAAATATTTGCATGCAGGTCCAGAACTTCTTCTTTCTTTAATTAGACAGCAATTTTGGATCATTACTGCTAGGTCTGTTATTTGGAAAATGGTAAGAACTTGTGTTACGTGTTGCAGATATAAAGCTCAAACTTCAAAACAAATAATGGCTGATCTTCCAGCATCCAGAGTAACACAATCACGGCCATTTTATCGAGTTGGAACAGTTTTTTCAGGACCATTCATGATTAAATATCGTGCAGGACACGGAGTAAAGTCATTTAAATCATATGTGTGTGTATTTGTCTGCTTCGTCATCAAGGCAGTCCATCTTGAAGTCGTCGAAGATCTTTCAACAAACGCATTCTTAAGTGCATTAAAACGGATTATTGAAAGAAGAGGGAAACCTTTTGAAATTTTTAGTGATTGTGGAACCAGCTTTAAAGGTGCAGAAAAAGAAATTAACAAATATATTTTGCAGTGCAAGCAGAATGAAGAAATTCGCAAATTTTTGTCGTCAGAGGAAATAACATAGACATTTAATCCGCCTTCTGCTCCACACTTTGGTGGACTATGGGAATCTGCAGTAAAATCCATAAAATCGCATCTGAAGAAAACCGTTGGTGACACTGTATTAACCTATCCTGAGTTCCAAACCTTGGTTACACAAGTTGAAGCTTGCCTCAACTCTAGGTCACTGTGTCCCATATCATCTGACCCAACAGACTTGACTGCTCTAACGCCAGGTCACTTCCTAGTTGGAACTTCTCTAACTGCCATACCCGAACAAGATTTCAGTCACAGTTCCTTGAGTCACCTCGATAGATGGCATGTGAGACAGTTCATCTAACAGCAATTTTGGAAAAGATGGAGCCGGGAATATTTGGCTCAACTTCAGCAAAGACCTAAATGGCAGAAAAGTCAGCGAAATTTAGACATCAATGACTTAGTCCTCATAAAAGATGACATTCTTCCACCACTTGAATGGAAATTAGGAAGAATACTAACTGTTGTTCCAGGTTCAGATAATAAGGTCAGAGTTGTGACGATCAAGACTAGTAGTGGTGTAATCAATCGTCCAGTAGTGAAACTGTGCCCTCTACCCATAGAAACTAAAAACTGTGAACGGGAAACTGTTTAATATTTTTCTTTTTTTTGCATTATTTTGTTTGTGTTATTAATTGTTTTTTTCATTATAGTAAGAAATTGTATGCAACTAACCACTTGTTGAAATCCCAGGGGATTTCAACAGGGGCCAGAATGTTTATGTAAGTATCGTCTGCAGCTAGCTAAAGCTGCATGTTCTTTGGTTTCATGAGCTCTGAATTCATGTAAGTTTCTTTTTCTTACTTTCCGCGTTTGGCAACACTCAGTGTTCTGTTTTGTTTCTTGTTTTTGGGAATGTGAAAAAATGTTGAGGTAGAATAAGCCGTGTGATGGCTCGCTTTATTTTGTTGTTTGTGAATAAACCGCTTTTTTACAGTCCATTAGTTTTAGTTAAGTGTTTTTAGTTAAGAACCAGCAGTGTGTGTGTATAGTTTAAAACGCAAGAACACAAATATTGCATTATTTTCCCTTAATCTTTTAAAACTTAAAAAAAATTGCATCAAATTATTTATTTAATAAATGAATATAGCTTTTTCGTGTACTAATTTATTTCAAACAATGGATGTCCGATTCAGTTTTTTTATAAGAAAATGGATGTCAAATGTAGTGAGATAATGTAACTTGCTTTGGGTTTTGGTAAGATTATCAGTGTAATACAGAAGGTTTTAATTTGTACCGTATATTTATAAAAAAAATTACAGTGAAGTGCAATGTTTTACGTTTTTGGATAACTGTAAAAATACAGACTGTACAGTAATTTTTCAGCTTCGAACATGTATGGTAATCCTGTGATATTTGATATGTTAAATGGTATTCTAAGAAATTTTACACGAATCATGCGATTACATGACCTAACGAGAACCCTGCTTGGAGAATTATTTTTTTCCTGTTAATTTTTCTAACAAACTGTTCTGGACGAAAAATAACAAACAATTATTCAACATCACATATGACATTGATTTTCTGGCAGTGAACTTCTGCATAAAATGTATATATTTGTATGCATTTATTGTTTGAGCATCATTTTATTTGAGCTTATTCATTTCTATAAAGAAGATAGTGGATTGCTTTTCATTTGGTTAGGCTTTCAGGAAAATAATGTAGGGGTTTTTGTTTTTGCGATAATTACTTTTACTTTGTTTGTTAAAATGTTTATATTTATTTTCTGATAATTTATGAATACCTCATACAAACACTCGCATATATATACCTAACGAATTTGGAATTAAGTAAGAGTAATCATGTTCGACCGCTTTTATAAAAAATTTATGTATATCAAAAATATTTAAATAAAATGCATATTACATAAAAAAAAATCCAAAAGAATAAATTTTCTTTTCTTTGTTTCTAGCGAGCAAAACATTTCTAACTCTTGACTAATGTTTGCATTTTGCCCTAATATCTTATTAGAAAATAAATTGGAATTGTTTTAAGATATGATTACTGCTTATTTCCAACATATTTTCTGTTATTAATCATCGTATTCTACGCTATTTTCATCATATATTTTCTAAAATCAAAAGTTTCGGACCTATTGCCTTTTTGGTCTGTTTATGGCTGAATGAAAAGATTTTTCATCGCAACATAATTTCACAGTTCATTTAACAAAAGTAATGGAAATGCAATCTGAATATAGGAAAATTAAACAAAACCAATGAAATGGAATGGTTTAGCATTCTAAAGGTTTATTAGAGAAAATTGTTTAAAAAGCTATAACAAAAATGGGATTAAATTAAATTCAATATCAGTCAAAAATTTGTTAGTTAAAATATTATTATTTTTTCGGTGTTTTTGAAGATGTATCGAAAATAAAATCGATTTTTCTTTTTCATAAAATGATCCTTCAACAGCTTATAAAATGTTTTTTTATTATAAAATAATTTTGTAAAGTTGAAGTATTTTATTACATGATTTCCATCTTTTATTTGTTATTTTTGAAAAATAGAATACTAATGACCATTATGAATTTTAGAATTTTTCTTTAAAATATTTCTGTTCTGAAAAAAACTACTATATATATATACAGAGGGTGTTCGCACATTTTTTAGACGATTTCGGCGTTGTTTTTTTAATGTTTAAAATATGAATATTGCTTCCTGAAATAATCTATATTATAATCTTGTTTCTTGATTCTAATTCTGCGTAATGCTTTCGATGGTAGTAGGTTTTCTGTAAAATTTACAGGGTTATTTCTTCCCATGCCTCTTTAAAAACTTTCCAGATTCGATCAATCGTGGTGGTTTTACGCTTTGAAAGAGCTCTTTTCAGCAGACCAAATGCACACTAAACCATAAGAGAAACGTCAAGTGACTTCTTAGAAGTATGTTGAAAGGTATAAATGCAATACCTGTGTGAGTTTTAATGTTTTCAACGAATACAGCGGTAGTTTTTGAAGTATGAGCAATAGCTTTGCTTTGATGCAGTTTCACCCTTTAAAAGTCATTGTAATAAAGAAAATGGCATTTTTTTCTGTAAATATCGGATGTAACACATTCTCTTAATAATATAATGAATTGATTGTAACATTTTTGTCCAATATTCTTATTTTTATTTTCCCATTGTAAGATAAATTTGCGATAGTCATAAATCCTTACCTGAAACTTCGTTTTCCGCCTTGAAATGGGCTCTTTTTTTTTCCTGTTTTTTTTCCATCTGGTATCTTTTTACTATGTATATGTACTGATTTTTGGAATAGCACTTTCCAATCAATAGTTATGTTTATTTCGCACAAAAAGTTTTTATATTATGCGCTTTGCATTCATTTTAGACTGTCGAATTAGCATACTTCTGTTCGAAAAAAAAAACCGCATCTTTTCATTCACAGCTTTTTTGCATGCGCAATCTTGAAATAAGAATAAATTTGAAAGTATCAGACGATAATATAAATTGCACATAATAAGTTGTTGGCAGAATTTTTTCCTCTAAAATAATTCCATTTTTTAAAATCATTTATCAAATTTGTCTAAAAAATGTGCGAACACCCTCTGTATATATTTACCTTACATAGATGTGCATAATGGTGGTGGCTTGAATTTAGTAAAATCTATGGCGAAGACAGAACATATGGGAGAGAAGCAGGCTGAAATTTTCTTAGTGCTGTTTATTGCATAGTAAACTAATCGTTGGGTTTCACCGTAATACTTACTCATCATGGTTATGCATAATATAAAATATGAAAATAAAACATATGTAAACTATTTATAAAATGCATTGGAATTCGAATAAAATCCTGGCTTGATGACGTCATAAATTTTAAATGCTCTATTACTGTATTGCGCAAAAGAAACATCCTTATATCTCCAAAAACTATAACCATATTAACTAACAGTTTACTGCGTCAAATTAAGCGTCTCATTTCCAATTAAAATATACCTTTGAATTGAAATTTGATTGAAATACAGGGTCATGAAAAATAGAAGTGTGTAGAAAATAGGATTACAAATATCTCGGCAACGCATTATCCGATCGACTTTATTCTTTATGCAAAATTTATGTTTTTTTTATTGTCTTTTATATTCACTCCTTAAAATAAACAATTTCGAAAAAAATTACATACCTTTTATCAAACCGAATATTTCGAGACTCCGAAAAAAATAGTTTCGGATAATCGAAGTTACTGAAATTCAATAGGCTTCTTCCCATTATTGCATACTTAGTCTATACCAAATTTCAAGTCTGTATCTCAATTTATTCGAGAGATGGAGTGTTTACTGACAGAGACAGACAGACGGACAGCACATTTTTTTCTAAAAATATGTTTTTTAGAATCTCTAATGTCTGAAACGTAATGTCATTTTTTTTCCGATTTTTAAATCGATTAGAAGATTTAGCCGTATCGTAAGCTACGTATGTTGGGTAAGCAATATTGTTAGTGCTTAATAGTCACTTGAAATTGAACTATTGTTTCCACATTCATACGTCTTTTGTTTAAACTGAGGATTATTTAAAAAATACAACCTTAGTTCTGAGACTTTCAGTTTGTTTTCTTGAAGATTATGATAAATATGCAAAAATATTTTAAATGTTTCTTTTCGGATGATTGTATGATTTCTCTTTTTGTATGTGAGTGCCTTAGGCCATGATATTTTTGTTATAAAAATACAGTTTAACTATAATTTTCGGACGTAATATTCAACTTAATTATTAAATGAAAAATATAAGACTTGAAACATGTGATTTATTTTACTTTAAAAACTTTCTAAAATACATGAAATTTTTTAAAACGTAAAAAACCGTCAAAAGATGTTAAAAGGTGTTAAAACCCAAGCGCTTTCAACTGTTACAAAACAAAGGTCATCAGGGAATTTCAGAAGATTCTATAAATGTGCTAAAGTACATAAAAGATTTCTAAAATATACTGATATCTCCAAAAATATATCCAGGATCTGGTATAGCGTACTAAAAATCTCAGGCGATTTTGGAATGTAATTATTGCATTTGCCTCCCATCTTCCTCCCACTCTCCCCTAGTTTCCTTTGAAATAGATTCGTCTCCCACCAGTGATAAATTTTCCAGTGGTAATAATTCCAGTGGTAATTTCTATTTGTAATATACATTTACATTTTTTTTTGTCAAACGATGTTTACATTATTAAAAAAGAGAACTATTCCTAGTTTTATCGTGTTAAATTTATATCTCTGAAAATGTACGTTATTTGTCAGAAAAGGGTGAATATGTTTGCTTTATATAAGATTCATTAAAATTTAATAAAATTAATTCAAATTTGCTGTATTGTGAAACGCAATGGGTAAATGGATTTAAATTTATTGCGCCAGATTTACGAGGGTAAGTCATTACGTACATTACAAAAGATAATTAAAGAGTAACTTACAATGATATTCACTTCAAAACTATTTTTATTTCTCAACATATATTTTCCACCAATATTTATGCACTTATATCACCGTTTTATCAGTGCCAGAACACCGGCTGCATAACATTCTTTAGGTTGCTGTCTCAGGCTCATTAGGTCTTCAAGTTGAACTTTTTAATCATCTGTGAACATCATCTTGCTTCCAAGATGGTTTTTTAGTGGACTAAACAGATGAAAATCGAAGTGCTAAGTCGAAGCTGTATTGTGGATGTTGAAGAAGTTGCCCACCAAACTTTTGAATTGTCTCGTGTGTTCAACTTGAAGTTCTAATGTGGCTGAGACAGCAACCCAAGGAATGTCATGCAGCTGGTGTTGGGGCACTGATAAAACGGTGATATAAGGGCATAAATATTAGTGGAGAATATGTTGAGAAATAAAAATAGAATTGAAGTAAATATTATTGTAAGTTATTATTCAATTACCTTTTCTAACTTACTTAATGACTTACCCTGGTATTTTTTTACAACTAAAGCATAAAGTATAAGAGAATCATCTTAAATTTTCTTGCCCGCCCAAGAATTTATAGGAAAATTCTAACAAAGTTATGCTGTTAGTGAATGTATCAATCAGAAACGAAATGTCGTTTGCATACAATATATTTACTAGATTTCATAAACTATTATACATCAATCATTTAATTTCATTCTTTTAACAAATAATAGATTAAATAACAAAAATATTTAATTTAGGCACAGCCAGGCACTATCGAAACAACTTTGAAGCCCGTATTATGTTTCACATTTTATTATAATTTTTTTTTTGGTGTAGTAAGATTTAAAACAGAGATAAATTGAAAATCAACAGCGGTTTTGTGTTAATTTCTCTCAGTCTAATGAATTTCATCAATACATTGTATCACAGGTGTAGAGAGAGAAATATTTAGAATATTATAATGCTAAAATAAAGTTCGAAAAAGGATTTCTTTACAGGATGATAATAACTTTAAAGATATAAATAATAACTACTGTTTAACAACTACTACAAATTGTTTCAGAATAAACAAAATGTTTTAGAAACATTGATGAGCTTTCAAAGCAATTTAAATGTTACTTTGTACCAAACCCAATTAAAATTTTCTAGATAAACAAAATTATTTCTTCTTTTATCACTGAAGAACAAAGCAACTACAAAATAGAAAGAGATTTCACGAGATAATATTTTCTCTAAAAGCACCGACATCAACGTTTTCTGGATAATGAGAGTAATAAACTGCCACTAATTCCAAGTAGTTTGCAAATTATTTTAAAACACCCCTTGCGAAGAAAGAATAATTACATCTTGGAAAATCGAGTGAGAATACATGATAAAATTTATTTTGTTGAGTATCTGTATAAGAATATTTAAATTTGAAGCATATTGTAAAGTGCTTATATATGAAAATACTTTGTGCGAAATCTTTTACAAAAGAATTACAAACATGCACAAATGTCATATAATATCTATCAAATTTCATTATCAAGTTTTATGCTTGTATAAATTTAAAAACCATTAAAGGACTTAAATATACCGCACTTTTATCACTGCATGAATGAATCGGAAACTTCTACACAATAGCAGCAATAACAAATCCCTATTTTATTCTTAGTTAATCTGAAAATTGTTTTAAAACATTCATTGAGAAAAGTAAATAATTACATTTTGAAAACTCAAATGGAAATAAAAGGTAAATTATTTCTGTCCTGGTTATCTACGAACGAATATGTAGCATATTGAAAACAAAATGATTGTTATCTTTTTTTATGTACACTTTTACAAAAGAGAATGCAAGTAAGAAATGTGCAGTCCTGGAAAACAACTATCACCCGTTATTAACTCTGCCGCAAATCACCGTATAAAAATGCGATTAGTACTAATCGATAAATAATACCGTCGTCTAACTGATGCTTTACTTAAACTTTGCTTAGAGTGCCGCCTACATGTAAAAATTAAAACGAATTTTAAAATTTCCAATATTAACAGCTAATTTTCAAGAAATATTTTTCGTCTATAATATTTAGAAAAAGATAAGGGCCATCCCAAATTGGTTTATTTACCTAGCTTGTTTAATGAAGGTTACGCTTGACCTTCCTTTCAATCTGAGTTGGCACTGGAAGCATCTGGAGGATCCAATCTTTAGCACATCATTATCTTTGGCCCATTGTTCTGTAATCTTATGGCTATTGCTTCTTCATCTCAGTGTAAGGATTGTAGCGTATCTTTTACTTTATTAGTAGACATTTATCCTATTGCCATTGGATCGTCTTTTCTAGTATTATTTTACCTATTCTAACTATTTATAGCAAGTCTATTGGTATATGGCCATACTTATTTGCTGGAAATTCAGATTAGGTCGCTATAAATCTAAAATTCTTTACCTGGAAAATCAAGAAAATATTAGAGAATCAAATCAAATAAAATCATCCCTCCACGACTCCTCATGACTCGTTCTACTACGGTTAGTAAGGTCAAAGGCTATGGCGCTATTTCAGAGTAAGTAGTTCGTAAATTGAAGAATCATCTCCTTTTTAAATAGTAATCTACCCGTTTATAAGTAGGAGTTTCAGAGTGTTATCAATACGATCTATGATTGGGTGGCCTATTTCAATAGAAGAGTAAAGGCCCAAAAACATGCACAACTGCAGCCTTCTAAAATAACTTTAGATAAGCTAATGCCTGAGGTGGAGTTTGCGTTGTTCCAAGAGATGGCAGAATCGCCTAGGCTGTTGATAGAACAAATAAGCGATTCGAATGGGGACCTATTCTTCCTTATTAGATGTGTTATCACACAAGTAGTCTATATATTGGTTAAGGCAGTCTTATGTATTCGTAAAATAGAGGGCTCTTGTATGCCAATTAATTGCATACAACTGCATGCCACTCCTTTGCAATTTTCGTAAACTGGTCCTATTGACAACAACTGTTCTAGATTTATTCTTTTTCAAGCTACTGCAGTGGTAATACGCCAGGCTGCTACTGCTGCCCTTTTAAAAGTATGGAAGATCTATGGTGATAAGATGGGTGTTTTGAACCCTCAAGGGAAAGAGAATGCTCCACCATTGATAGATCTTCAACAGGAAACCATGTCCAGTATTGTGTCCATTATGGCTATTCTGAATACTGTGTGGACCAGAAGCAACCACTATACTCCTAGAACATTCTAATGATGTCACGTATCTTCTCAATAGAATGACTGCTAAGCTACCTATAGATTTCTTAACGTTAGAATCCCTTGTCACCTCTAAGGAGAAAGCCGAATCGACGATTTTTCATTATAATTTTTCGCGTCATATTTTTCATAAAAATTAAATAAACTATGAGATGGTGTTTAGCTGTAAATTAATTAATTGTTAACACAAAATGTGATAGATAATTGAATTTCATCGACTTCAAATTGCAAAATACGAAAATTTATCCTACATTAACATATAATAAATTTGTTAGAGAAAAGGTTTAGCTGTTTCTAATATTTTAATAACTATGAAAAATGATTATTTAGTAATTAGGTTCATAACTCCATATCATCAAGCGTAAAAAAAAATGAAACAAACAATTATTCCCATTGACAACGAATTATACTTCATAAAAATGAAATAATTCATTCAAATTTTGTGCTGCATTAAATGATAAAGAAAATGCAATCGAATATATTTTGTATGTTCCGTATAATATTAAATGTTATTTTTAAATCCAATGTTATATTTTATGGATAAAAAAATCTTTTCCCAGTGTAAAAAAAATATACATTTATCCAAACAATATCCAAAAGCTATAAAATGTCTAAATAAAAAAAAATTATTGCTATAGAAAAGTTCTTCATTTCAATTTATGCCATACAAGAAATGTAACCGACCATTTTCCATATGTCCCCTACCATACTCACTGTTGAACATTTCAAATGCAGGGAAAATATATTTTCATCCAGACAACTTCCAAAAGTTGTAGCGTGTTTAAATTCCAAAAATGCATTGCTAAAACTTGTTCTTTAATTCAAATCCTGTGATATTTATTTTTTATATGTATCCTTTCTCACTTTCTGTGACATCTCATTCTAAGTGATAATGAGGAAATAAATATATAATTTATTCACAGCCATAAGATTTTGAAACAAAATTGCAGCAATATGCTTTTTATTAACTCGCAAACAGTCACGCATACTCAGATTATTTTGTTACCAATAATGTCTAAATGATAATTGTTGCCTAGTTTAATTGAAAATATTTATTACACACTCTGTGATAAAATAAGCGGAAGATTACTTTTCAAAAATAGTTATAACTTAGGCCCTCATTTTATATAATAAACTACGTGAGAGTTCCCGGGTAAAATTTTCTTTTCTTTTCATGTATAATTTTTTTTTTGATTTATTATAGATTTTACATTTTTCTTAATTCTTGTTATTAAAAAATGTTAGAAAGAAGAAAAGATGCATGCTTTATAAAATTATGCGGTATATATTTGCAAATATAAAAATCTCAGAACAGTTTTCTAAAATATCCATTTATAACAAAGGTTTTCAATTTCATGAAGATGTAACTATCTTATTACACAAGTAAAATTGACATAATTAAGTTGATGTTTTAAAAAAATACATAATTTGTCTTTTTTAAAATGCGCTGTTTTCTTTCTAATGTATTTCTAAAATTCGGCCTACATGTGTAGAAAATAATTACATAAATTTATTTATCCTTTGCCATTCAAAATTGCCATTTATTGCAAGCTATACTCCAATGGCTGGCAGCAGAACAAAAAGAAAATGTGATATAATTTAAAGGTAAATATTACTGTGCGCCTTAACGGATAAGTGCAAAGATCTACAAATATCTAAATTACCACTAAATTCGAACAGTAATCTTGGCATTATTTAATGCAGAATTTGAGTTTTAATAAGGTAAATATAACTATTTGGAAATAGTGTATTCAAATTCCGTAATATTTAGCACATATGCACTTAATGGTAATTATTAACCCTTAATCACACGCGCTGTTATATTTTATACACCACTGGATGTTATAAAATTAACTACTGCATGTAAAAAATGCGCATCTATCTAAAATGTTGTCACATATGCCTACGTTATAGATTTTTTTTTAATATTGTACTACATGGTAATTGATATTTGTCTTGAAACTAATATTATATAACATTAATTTTTTTTTCCAGAAATTTAGAAATATATGATGTACAAAATATACCTCACGGGAAAGTTTGGTGTGTGAATTTGGGCGACTATAAGAGTTAAAATGCAGACTTAAATGCTTTATGTCTATTTTTTCAAAAACCTAATTAAAGTATGATTACTATCTTTTTTGTTTCATTTGTAGGGCACCAAATTTCCTTGACATCAAATACGACATAAGTCCAATTTTTTTTTGTTACTTTTAATTCTTATAAAATAAATAACTGATCAGTGGACCCCTGCGAGGATTTCGAACTGCAGTCTAATATATTTTATCAATATCTAATATTTTTTAGATGCAGGTTTGTTTAAACCTTTAAAGGAAAATTAAGGTGAAATATATCAACAAACAACATTAGTCAAGCCAGAATGGTCTCATTTATTCCACTAAGGTTACAATAAAACTCATAGAAGATAGCCAAAGCCACGCGCGAGAAAAAAATAACAACCGTATTTTAACTGCATTAGAAGAGGGCATCATCCACATTCGAATTTCAGTTTTGCTTTTAATCATAAATGTAAAATAAACCCGTGCCAACACGTCCCATTTTATTTTTTGTAGTATATTTATTATTTTTATTATCATTGTTGAGCACTATATAATGCTGTATTTTGTATCTGTGGCAACATTGTTTTGAAAAAAAAACCTTTCATTTCATTTATGAAAACAATGCCGATTTATTTTTTATTTAACTGCAATTTTCAATCAAAAAACATGTTTTAACGAAATGTGAGTGTGCTATTTCAGACGCTGGTTCAAACCCAAATGATACCCAAATGATTCGAATGATACCTCATTCATTGTCGTGTTTTTTGTAAAAGCACAGACAAAGGGATGGTAATAATAGAAATAATGTATATGGTTAACAGACAAAGATTTAAGAAAAGTTCTCAAAATAACTTCTTTTTGCGTGTAACAGAGTTTTTATACATTCCTGAAAAATCTTTGATCTTGGACTTAAGGAGTTTTTGAAATAGCTGATTCAATTATTTTCACGGAATCATTTTCACAATGAATTATTTTCACAATCTTCATGAATACAATTTAAAGTGTAACATATTTTATTTCATTATTGATAAGAAATAGTTTCTTTTTAATTGCATTTTAGATTGATTTTGAAAAATGATTCACATATTTATTATTTTGTAATATTGAATAATTTTTTTTTCAAAATATTCGTTTAAATAAATTTGTCCAAAATCTGCAAAAAAACTGTTGTTATTCAATTGAATAAATTAAAAAGGAATATGTTTTGTTCTTTTCTTCCGTTCTTTGAATCTTCAACGACTTCTGAAATCATTTTTGTATGTGAAGTACTCTCTCAGTAATTTTAAATAACAAGGTAATTCCACTGATTTTTTTTTCGGAATATCATAAAATTCTGTCTCAAAATATCTGTAACCGATACAAGGAATTTGAGGAAGTAGAACAAAATTTATTATATATTTTTAAAAAATATATGTTAAAACAGATTTCTAAATTGCAATAGCTTATTAATTTTTGGGATAAATCGTAAAATAAATCTTTTGAAATCATTTTGTCTATCATTTTATATCATTATCAGTCTATCAGTATTTTAAAGTTATAAAATATAGATATAACGAAGTTATAATTAAAGTGAAAATTGGAATCTAATGGCCTACATCTATAATAATAAGGAAGTAAGTTTTTCTGTCGACTGTGTATTCTATGTATGTTCTATGTCGTTCTATGTATGTAGTTTTACACCTCGACCCCGATTTTCGATTTTTTGAATAGTTTTTCTATTTAAATTTTTATGCGATTTTTAGTGTTGTTAAAATCTACGAGGCGATTTTCTACATTAAAAAAAGAAAGAATACGGCTTCAATTTTTTATCTGAATATAGTAAATTTTATCATCTATCCATTGTTTCAAATTTCTTAAAAAAGCATTCTATAATTAACCGAGATATTAATTGAAAACTCATCAAAATCTCCCGAAAAAGTGATGTTTTTATCACACAAGGGCGAAAAATAATAAACAAATGTTTGCGATTTTCACGAATTTGCGATATTAAGAAATTATTTTATAAATTAATTTATTATTTTGTTAGGTTATCAATTTAAAACTAACCACACATTTGTAAAACATTTTCTGCATACGAAAGTTCAACTTTTGTATTAACCGACCAGTAATGTTTCTTAGTTTTTGCAAAACACTGACCCAGACGTGCGGTCGGCTTCGTCTTTCATTAAAATCTATGACCGGGCACCATCTCTCTAGCTACTTTGTGAAAAGAAATGAAAATAAAGTGCGAAGTCAACCCCCCCTCCCCCCCAAAAAAAGTTTCAAAACAGTTTCAAATGCGCCATTTTGTTTTTGTTTAAAAAATTAACGATACTTGTTAATGTTAAAAGTTATTAGTTAAATTTTGAGGAAGGGGGTGTTGCGTCGTAATTTAAATATCGTATTAATGTTAAAGGTATATAGATATGTCTCCCCTGGTGGTAGAGGTTGGAACTAATTTATTTTTTTAACGTGTGCGCAGAACGCCTGCTATTCGGTGCCGGAGGTTCGTTTGAATAGAATGCGCTCCATGGCGGTGGAAGATGAAACTAAAATATTTTGTGGCGCGTGCTCGGCACGCCTGCTATACGGTGCCATAGGCTTGTCCGGAGGCTAGTCCGTAAAGAGGTTTGTTTAGAACAGATTCAGCGCTCTGGTGGTGGAAGGTGTAACTAATTTATGTTTTAATCATTCGAGGTTCGTTTTGAAAAATCGACCAGCACGCAATATGCTAGTTAGTATAATAAATAAGGATACGTGTAAATATTTATATGTAACCTATGAACTAATAAAGTTTATGATTAATTCATTCAAATCATTCGTTTCTGAGCGTTTAGTAAGGCGTAAAATGATAGTAAAATATCTAAATACTTTTTTAATAGTTTGTCTTATGAAGGATTATTTTCAATTATTTTAACAAAATCGTCATTAAATAAAAAAACATATTTTGCAATTTGAGTACTTGAAATCAGTACTGTGACAGTAGAACTTTTAGACCAGAAATTTCTGTTGAACTCTCACTCATTCCATTATCCGAAATATAATGTTGTTTTTTGATGTCGTTTTTTCTGAACGCCTGGATTTAAGCTAGATGTGAAACTAAAGTTATATTCATTTGAACAATTTTTTTCTTTGCTTTTAAGATATCGAATACTTCATTACTATGATACTTAGATTATTTATTGTTTTAAATATATGAAAAAAACATTGGAAATTTTAGCATAATCAGAAATATAATCCATGGTGTGACGAGCTCTTTGTCATAGCTCGTATATGGCCAAGATTGTTAAAACAGCTTCATATTGTTAAATAAGCAATTAACTTGATACACAAAGTGATTAAGAATTCAGAATTCATAAATGCAAAAAGTTTTCTAAGAAACGTAATATTTCTAATGACAAAAATAACAACTTGGATGTACAAAATTGGATTGATATTTAAATACTAGCATATTTTAAATGACCACACATTTCTTCAATTTGCAAAAGAAATCAAATTAAGTCGGTGAAAAATCTATTTACTGTACAAGCTACTTCGAATTTTGTATATTTCTTCTTGAATCCTTTCGTACTTTTTATTCGTATTTCAATGCTGCAGATTAACACCTAACAGTTAAAATATTAGAAACCATTTACTTTATTACAACACAGACGCCATTTCCGTATTGTGACGGATACAAAGAATTATTTATAGAGTTTTCTTAACAGAAGAATTCAACGTCTGATACACTCGTTAACATTGAAAAATGCATAAAAATTTAGCAAGTCATCGTACCGGAGCTCGGTTTGCACCAAAATCTTATCAAAGAGTTGGATTTTTTTTATTAAAAAGACCAAAGATAGAGAAAAATTTCCCCATGGGTGACACTATAAAAGTTCACATTATTAAAATATCTTAAATTTTGAATATAGCCTAACTTATATGTATTTTTATTTGAGAATATAGTATAACACATGGGCTGATAAGTTCCCGGTCTAATAAAGAAAACACAACTTTTTAACAAATTTTTATAACTTTATAACTTTAATAAATAGCATAACTTTAATAATAAATAATAATAATTTATTAATAATAATTATAATTTATTAATAATAATAATAATTTATTAATAATAATTTAATAATAATAATTTAATAAATAAATAAAAATAATAATTTATTAAATAAATAATAATAATAATTTAATAATAAATAACATAATTTTATAACGAAAAAACTCCAAACAGTACTCAGAATCATCGACTCGTTGTTGTTTTTGGTCAAAAGTCAACACGCGCGGCAACCACTTTGACAACAGTTTTTTCATAGGCAAATGTTCATTCAAAATAAAACCTACGCGTTGCTTGGATAGCTTTAGAGTCTGAGCTATCTCCTGCAACTTCACTTTACGGTTACCCAAAACGATTTTTTGGACTTTTTTTATGTTTCCTGAGTAACCACCTCTTTTGCGTGGTGCATCACTGGTGTCCGTAAGACCACGTTTAAATTCAGCAAACCAGTCAATAATGGTGGATTTACCTGGTGCAGTGTCCGGATAATGCTTATCAAGCCAAGCTTTTGTTTGAACAGTGTTTTTCCCCATCAAATAACAATTCTTGAAATTCTTGTTTATCCATTTTTTTGTTTATCAACAAAGTTGCTCAAATAAAACCACTGTAACGTTTTAACCACACGGCGAATCGTCATGACATATTTTCTGCTACCTTTTAAAGTTTGGTATTTACTAAAAAAGCATCGGTTCGGCGATTGCAACGCCATCTGTTTGCCAGAACGGAAACTTATCAGCCCATGTGTTATTAGGAGGTTCAAATAAGTACATATTCGCAAATAAGTATATAATCTGAATATTTTCTTTGTCTTTTAATAACGTGGGCATTAATATTGCCAGTATTCGACGAAAATGTAAAGTATTTTTTTTTTAATTTCTTTTTAATTGCTAAAAGGGGTGTAAAATAAAAACTTTATAAACAGTAAAATAAGTTTTATTAGACTGTTGACATGTTTTGGTCCCATCTGAGCCATTATCAAAGCAAAGAAGAATATTCTACAATTGCACGGTCTATGAAGTTATTATTTGAAACGACATCATTTAATTTAATATGATGATGGCTCCGATGGAGCCGAAATATGTCAACAGTCTAATGAAACGTATTTTGCTGCTTATAAAGTTTCATTTTACGCCTTTTAGCATTTAAAAGAAGTATATTATTACAAGATGTTATAATTTTTTAGATATTTTTAATTACTTTGCTACGAAATTCCAATGTTTGGCATTTGTTCTAATTCATTCTCCTATCCGACAATGTTACTTTTACTTACCCATCATACGTAGTATAGGGTATTACTTACCCCTCATACGTAGCATAGGGTATTACTTACCCATCATACGTAGTATAGGGTATTAACCCATCATACGTAGTATTGGATAAGTCTTGTAATCGTTTTGAAAATCGAAAAAAAAAATGACGGATTTACACGTTTCAGACATTGGAGATTCCGAAAAACTCATAAAAAAATGCCGTCCGTCTGTCTGTGTGTCTGTAAACGCTCTATCTCCCGAACAAATTGAGATAGAGACTTGAAATTTGGTATGTACTTAGTATGCAATAATGGGAAGAAGCTTATTGAATTTCAGTAACCTCGATTATCCGTACCTATTTTTTTCGGACTCTCAAAATATTTGTTCTGATAAAAGGTACATAAAAATTTTCGAAATTGTTTATTTTAAGGAGTGAATATTAAAGACAATAAAAAAACACAAATTTTGCATAAGAAATGGAGTCGATCGGATATTTAGTCACCGAGATATTTGTAATCATATTTGCCACACTCTTCGATTTTTCATGAACCCGTATTTCATCAAATTTTAATTCAAAGATATATGTTAATTTTGGAAATGAGAAACTTAATCCGACGCAATAAACCATTAGTTAATACGAGTAACATTTTTGGAGTTATAAGGGTGTTTCTTTTACGCAATTCAGTAATAGAATATTTAAAGTTTATCACGTCATGAAGCCACGATTTTATTCGAATTGTAATGCATTTTATAAGTAGTTTACACATGTTTGATTTTCATATTTTATATTATGAAAATCCATGATGGGTAAGTATTACGGTGACCCCCAACGACTAGTTTTATGAATTTGTGAAATGTGATCGAACTTAGAGGACACAAGTTCTTTTTGTAGGAAAATATTGGTTTAATTACGATACATATAATAAATGAATTATAATACATCTCATTTCAAGATATATACCAGCGTTTCTTAAACTGTGGTCCGCGGACCCCTAGGGGTCCGTGAGCTTATAGCAGGGGGTCCTCAAGCCCAATGTTGAATACGGATTTTTTTCTTCTGGAGGAATTTCTGTACCTCCGAAGGAGGAGGGATTTGAAATTCTAGTACTTCTAGTGTAGATCATTAATAAGCATAAAACCCAAAATCAGTCGGCGAAGACATTTCAATGCTCCTGTGGTGGAATATGTGTGAAGATATTAAGAATCGATTGATTGAACATGTACAGAATCAGTCCTCTTTTTCGCATTGCCAACTAGATGAGCGTTTAGACATTAGTTTGATAATTTTCGTTCATTATGAATTAGGTGGTAAGATATGTGACGATTGTTTGTTTTGCAAATCCCTTCCAACTCATATAACTTGTGCAGCGCTATTCACATGATTAAACGGTTTCATACAAGAAAAAGAATTAAACTCTTCAAGACGTGTCGGAATTAGTACAGATGAGGCTCCAACTATGGTGCAAAACTTTTAATGGTTCGATCAGCTTAGTTAAAGCTAACGCACCACATGTAATTTGGGACACACTGTTAACCATGAGTCACTGATTGCCAAAAAATGCCTGGAGATTTGAAGACTACATTCAACGAAATTGTTTCAGAAGTTAATTATATCAAGGTTCATCCATTGATTTCAGAACTTTTTTTAAAAAATAATGTGCGGAGAAATTGGAATCAACTCAAATAAATACTTTTGTATACAGAAGTTAGGTAGATGCCACAAGGATTAAATTACATTTTTGCACTGCGTCATGAAGTAAGACTTCTTTTAATGTACTCCAAATTCCATTTGAAAGATCGGTTCAATGATTTCTCCTGGCTTGTCAAGTTGGCGTATTTGACAGTTGTTTTTAACTTTCTGAATAAGCTGAATTTTAGCTTACAAGGAACTTTGGTACACATTCCCAAAGTCCAGAACTAAGTAGAATCAATAACAACAAAACAATTATTTGAGGGTAAATCGACTTGAAAATAATATTTGAATGATTCTCAACATTATCCGATCTCTGACAAACGTCTGTCGACACAATATCTCCTGACAGTACCGAAAATTTGGTTATACACCTGAAGCATATGAAAAAAATCTTTTAGAGTTTATTTTCCTCCCTCAAAGGCACAGAATGAGTAGATGAGGAATTTATTTCATTTCTAAGAAATTAGTGAAATCAAAATCATGATATGGGGCAGGAACAAGATGCGGAATTATTGTGCGACGGTTCCAAGAAAATTGCTTTCAAGTTATTAAACAATTACGTCCATTCTGCACTACATATTTTCGTAAATAAACTTTCTTCACCCTTGTGAACATAAAGAACGACTGTAGAACTTGACGGAATTTCAAACCAGACTTACTTAAACACTGAACGAGATGCTGCACATCTGATAGAAAAAGATAAGCAGCATACCTCTCTTAGCAGACAGTAGTAGGAATATTTATTTTAACTGTTTAAAAATGTATATTATAATATATTTTTATTAATGCAGCTGACTTTTCTAACACCATTAACTAAATATATTATATGTCTAATGAAATTTAAATAAGGTGTATACATTTAAATAATTTCTTATCTTGTATTAAGTTAAAAATTGCTGGGGGTCCCCGAAATGCATATCACATCAAAGGGGGTCCGTGAGCTCACAAAGTTTAAGAAACGCTGATATATACAGTGTGTAAAAAGACAAATCTTTCTCTATCTAGTAAAATATATAACTTACGGACGGAAATATACAATGACCTCTTCCAAGTTACCCATGTTCCGAATTTTTTTTTCCTTTAGAAACCTCAGAAGCCAATATATTTTCGAGAATTATATAAATCATTTATAAAACAAAGTTTCTTTTGCTGCCACACATTTTCGGAAACGTTCCTTAGCCGTTTTTATAGTGTATAAATTAGTTTTCTCAACCCGGAATACAGTTTTTCTGATGCTAATAAATATCAAAAATTAATTTGTATGTTAAACAAACATTTTTTACAGACAACCACGATAAATTAATATCATTAAAACTAATACTATTTCGTTACTCTTGCATGTAGAAATTCAGTTACGAGGCTGAACATGTTTACTTGAGAAATGATAGCATTTGAAAACGATAATGTGTTTTTAGAAAAATGGTTAATACACTATAAAAGCTTTTCGTAAACGATTTCGAAAATCACTGGCTACCAGGGAAAAAATTGGTTTTATAAATGCTTTTTTAAATCTCAAAAATACATTGGTTTCTGAGATTTAAAAAATAAAGAACGCTTTTTAGAATCATGGATCATTTGGAGGAAGTTGTATATTTTTGTTCATGGTTATATTTATTTTTGTAGATTAAGAAGCATTTGTATTTTTTCACAGTGTATGTGTTGTTTTACTAAATTAATGGTTGTTAGAATTTTGGAATTTTGTTGTTTTACTAACTGAATCTACCGTAAAGTTACACTCTAAGAAAAAAACGCAAAAATTACAGAAAAATGTGCTGTAAATTTATGCGCCCAAATTGCCAGCATATGTTACTGTAAATGGGCAGCAAAATAGGTCTTAAATAATATTATGTTTGGAATTTTACAGCAAAATGTGCTTCAAACACGCTAATTTTATTGCAAATATGACTATAATCATACTAAATGTTACAGCAAAAAATGCTGGCAATTTAGGAGCATAAATTTACAGCAAATTATGCTGACATTTTTGGCGTTTTTTTCTGACAGTTTATTCCATGCAGAAAAATGTCTCAAAAATGAGAACGCTCTTGTACCGTTACTAAGAGCTGAAGAAAAATATTTTATACCATATGATATGACATTCTCAATAAGTCACACTAGAATATAGAATGAAAAATAAAGGATAGTGGTTTAAAAATTTACCTCACAAATTTATTAATTTATCACTGAAACTCACTTCAGAAATAAGCTATAAACATTATATGTCTTAGAATGTTTTTATAAAATTTACTGAAGTAGTTTAATAAAATATGCAGATATAATAACACTACTTCTCAACCTCGATGATGAAAATCTCAAAATTTTGTTTCTGCCGTTCCTGAGTTCTGACGGTTATAAAATCTTTATTTTTTAAATGAAAAGTTTAAATTACTTTTATTCGATTCGAAATAACTGTTGAATCTTGATATATCCAAGGAAAAAAAATTAAAATAAATGATTTCAGGTTGTTAATGTAAGCTATTTTATATGCAAATCCTTCCATGAACTTCGGAGCATCTAAAAGCTACTTTAAACTTTCTTCAAAAAAAAGGGAAAAAACAGTAGAATATTTCCAGTAGATGGGATGCGAAATTTAAATTGCTTTTATTTTGATTTTGAAGACAAGTGAAGATAATAAATTAAATTTTTTATATGTCTTGTTGATTTACTATAGATTGCTGGTTTAGAAGCATATTTATTATCATAGATAATAGCGCAACCTTCTAAGTATGTTGTATTGATTATAACAGTTTGACATTCTTTGTTTGAAATTAAGGTAAACACAGGGTGATTATGAAAAAACTATCCCGATATATGAGCCCATAACTGTCATACCGTTCACAGAAACTGAATGAAATTCTGGCCTAAAGTATTTTGAGGTATGCGCTCAAGAATCAACAGTTAAATTCTAACAGTTACGGTTACAGTGACAGAATTTCGTAAATTTCAAATGGCAACAGCTACTTTTTTTATTGAAATGTGATCTTCGTAGTGAAAAAACATAAAAAGGGTTGGAACGGTACCTGTAGCATGAAAATCGCCGGCGCTAGACAGACTAAGAAGAAAAGTGAAAACAACCAATAAAGGACAGAGAAACAACAGAAAGTAAAACATTTTATTGTTCAGTGCTATCCACCATCTGCCGCATGTAAAGTGTCGTCGTGTGTAAAATGGAAAATGTATGAAACACCAGAAAATGTTTTGTTTTCTGTTGCTTCTCTGTCCTTATTGGTTGTTTTCACTATTCTTCTTAGTCTGTCTAGCGCCGGCGATTTTCGTGCTACAGGTACCGTTCCAACGCTTTTTATGGTTTTCCACTATGAAGATCACATTCCAATAAAAAAAAGTAGATGTTGCCATTGGAAATTTTCGAATTTTTGTCACTGTAACCGTAACCGATAGAATTTAACCGTTGTCTTTCCTATGATTCTTGAGCGCATACCTCAAAATACTTTAAACCAAAGTTTCATTCCGCTTCTGTAAACGGTATGATAGTTAGGGGCTCATATATCGGGATAGTTTTTTTATAATCACCCTGTATTATGCTTGTATTGTATCTATTGCTACTATTGCATTGTATACTACCGAATAAAAATATAGACTCTTTAAAAGTTCTATTTGTAGTTTAAAATGCAAATGAGAGTTTATATACTGAAAATTTGTAAAATATATGCACAATAATCGTGTAAATGGTGATTTATAAAAGGATTTAATCATATGGAGCAGATCACCATAGCTAGAGAAATGTTTCAAGAGGGAATTCAATTTTAAATTTTCAATACTTTAATGTGGGTAATGTAGAATTCTTACAAATAAATCACATTCCATATACTATAATCATTTTAAAGTACTGCATTTCATGTTGTGAAAATGTTTTAAAAATGAAGTTATTAAAATATTTTCAATAAATTAACAGAAATATTAAGGTCGTAAAGTCGGTAAGAATAACCACCTGCCTAATACAGCCTTGAAGGGAAAAAATTATTTGCATTTTTTATTTAAAAGAAAGTTTCAGATAAGTTGGTTTGTTTTATACAAATTTGGTGTTACGTAATAGAACGCAATTTCAATTGTTTTAGATAATAATATGCTAAATCTGATAATAAAACTGTTTTTAAAATTTATTCTTTTTATAATACTTGTAAAAAATTTACTGTGAAAGATAAATATATGCAGATTTTAAAAATCGAAACGACATACTTTAATGTTATTTAAAATGGGAACAGATATGAAAAATTATTATAACAATTATAGAGAAATTATTTAAGCTTCATAGTTATTTTCAAATTCAGAATTTTATTCAGTTCTCAGAAAAGTAATCATAAAAAGCTATTTTTGCTAACAATGCATGTTTTATGAAAGTAGAATATTTATTCAACTATCATCAACATCATTATCAAATTTAATTACACTATAAGAATAAAACTATTAGTACTGTATACATACAAACAATTTATACAGGTAATTTACTGAGCATGTATTGGTTTAAATGACTATGTAAATTGCATAAATGGTTTGTATGTCTTGTTTTAAATTATTAAGTCACTTGCATACATTATTACGTCAATTATATACACTATTAGGTCACTTCCATAAATTGTTTGTATATATTGATTATTACGTCACTTGCATGCATTGTTTGTATGTATTTGTTTAATTTTTTGTATGCGTTATTTTAAATTGTTACGTCACTTGCATACATTGCTTGTATGTTTTGGTTTTAAATGTTACGTCTCTATTACTTCACTTGCATACAATGTTTCTATGTATTGATTTAAACTGCTACGTAATTTGTATACATAGTTTGTATGTGCTTGTTTAAATTATTACGTAACTTGCATAATTTGTTTGTAGGTACTGGTTTAATTGTTTGTATGTACTCGATCAATTCATTAAGTCACTTGGATTTATTGTTTTTATGTACTGGTTTAAATTGTTACTTCACTTGCATACATTGTTTCTATGTATTGGTTGTTACGCCACTTATATACAGGGTGGTCATAAAAAAACTTTGCCGATATATGGAGCTCTAGCGGCCGGTACGTTCAACCGATCGAGGTGAGATTTCAGATATAGTTATTCAGAGGTATGAGCTCGGGATTCTGTGAACGGCAACAAAGTGGTGCTCACGGTTTAGGTTATAGGTACAGAAACTCAAACTTTTCCAATGGCAACACCCATTTTTTTCGCCGCAAAATGCTCGGCGCATGCTAAAACCCTAAAGAGCGTTGGAAACGTACATGTATCGCAAGAAACGGACTCGTTATGCACGCACAAAAAACAGCTCTGAAAACGGAAAAAAACACGATCGGGGCGAACGGAGGAAATTTGCATGTGACACAGAGTCAGTACACCAATCATTGATTAGAACACAGATCGGAGAAAAGAAAACTTTTTCCACATTTTCCACATGGGTGCCATCACAGGCAATTACACATTGCATGCGGGCGACTGTGGACAATACAACCGAACGTAACATCGCATGAGGCATGTTTGCAATCTCACGTTTGATAGAATCTTTCAAATCCGGCAAAGTTTGCGGATTGCACATGTACATTCTAGGTTTGAGATATCCCTTGAACCAGAAATCCACAGGAGTGAGGTCGGGGGATCCCGGAGGCCACTGAAGTGGAAAATGGCGTGAGATGACACGGTCGCCAAAATGCTGTTCCAGGACCCTGCGAACAGACTTCGCTATATTTGGAGGTGCACCATCTTGCATCCAAACGAAGTCACGCTGCAGCAATTCTGGTATGACGTAATTTTGCCGCATTGCCGTATAGCGGGAGCCTGTTAAAGAGCAAGTTACAATTTCCATTGGTGTCGCTCAAGTACGGCCCGAGAATAATTGTGCCTGCAATGCCGCACCACACAGTACCTTTGACGTCGTATAAATGTACTGGTGCCACAGCGTGCGGATTCATGTCTGCCCAGTGCACACAATTTTTGGTGTTGACATTGCCAGTTAAGGTGAAATGTGCCTCGTCCGTCCATAATATGCGATGAGGCCAGTCGTTATCTCCATCATATCGGATAAGAAATTCATTAGCAAAGTCTAAACGTTGTTGATGGTCCCCTATTTCCAACATCTGGACGCGCTGGTACCGCTAAGGAAACATGTGGATTACAGAGCGCAGTAGCTTTAGGACCGTTTATTTCGGTATATCCAATACAAGAGATGCACCTCTTACAGTTTGCATGTGTCCTGTAGTCACTGTGTGATGCACTTCTATAACAATATCCTCAGGAACAGTTGGTCGTCCAGATCGCGGTCTATCACAGGTGCAGCCAGTTTCTTCGAATTTTTTTACTAAATCACGAAGAGCTTGCGGGCTACATGGCGATGGTTTCGACGGTAAACACGCAAGGTTTCATCCCATTTTGATAATAGAGTTTTACCAATTCACCACGAACTGTCGCTGGAAGAGTCATTTCGTCGCCTTGTGCTTGCTCGTGACTGAAGAACTAACATTCCCACCCCACTTTTTATCCGTTTTCTACGCTTACTATCTGGCGAACGGCGTTCCGTGATTGGTGTTTTGCCTGTGTCATATGCAAATTTCTTTCGTGCGCCCTGATCGTGTTTTTTTTTTTTTTTTTTGCCGTTTTCAGAGCTGTTTTGTGCGTGCATAACGCATCCGTTTATTGCGATACAAGTACCGTTCCAACGCTCTTTAGAGTTTTCGCTTGCGCTGAGCATTTTGCGATGAAAAAAATGGGCGTTGCCATTTGAAAATGTTGAGTTTATGTAGCTATAATCGTAACCGTGAACGCCAATTTGTTGCCGTTCACAGAATTCCGAGCTCATACCTGTGAATAACTATATCTGAAATCTCATCTTGACTGGTTGAATGGACCGGCTGCTAGAGTTCAATATATCGGCAAAGTTTTTTTTATGACCAATAAAATAATCAATAAAATAATCAATAGACGTAATAATCAATAGAATCAAAAAAATTATTGAAATGACGTAAAAATCAATACGTACAAGTAATGTGGGACGTAACAGTTTAAAACAAAGAAAACAAAGTATGCAAATGAGGTTACAATCAATACATGCAAACGATGTAAGCAAGTAACGTAACAATCAATACATACAACAATGTAAGCAATTGACTTCATGATCAATAAATAACAATAAATCCATACAATACGAGTGACATAACAATCAATCCTTATGAACAATGTACGCAAGTGACGTAACAATTAAAACACCAAATAATGTATGCAAGTAACGTAACAAGAAATACATACAAATAATCTGTAAAAAATTACGAAAGATACAAAACACAAAAATAATGTATGCAAGTGACGTAATAATCAATACATACAAATAATGTATGCAAGTGACGTTACAATCAATACTTGCAGACGATGTAAGCAAGTGACAAAAAAATCAATACGTACGACAATGTAAGCAATTATCAATAAATACAAAAATGTGTGTATGTGAGTTACAGAGCAATCAATACATATCGCGCATTTACTGCAACAACGTCATAACTCAAAAATCACGATGTTTCAGGCGACGCATACGAAATTTTAAATATTGAATTAATTTTTGGAAACTATAATACGACACTACCACCAACCCGTTTGCATTCTTGAATGCTCAAAAATGACACTCTAATAATTAGAAGTTCGCATCGTTAGAATTTTCCTTGTGGTATTAACTCAAAAATCTTACTTCTTTTCAGTTAGGACGTTGGTGCAGCAAATGAGCGATTTCTATGCACGTGACATAACAATCAAACATAAAACAATGCATGCAAGTAACGTAACAATCAAACACAAAACAATGTATGCAGGTGACGTAACAAGTACTACATACAAACAATGTATGAAATTAACGTAACTATCAGTGCATAAATAATGTTTGAATGTGACGAAAGGAAAAAAAAACACAAATCCGATGAATACAAGTGACGCAACATTCAATACATACAAACAATATATGCAAGTGATATAACATACAAATTATATATGCAAATAATGTAACAGTCAATACATGCAAACAATATATGCAGAAACGTAATTATCAATAAATAAAAAAAAATATGTCTGGAAGTGACATAAATCACACAAAAAATGTATGTAAGTGACGTAACAATTAATATATTCAAATAATGTATGCAAGTGACGTAAAAATCAATACATACAATGCACAACAATTATTGATTGTTACGCCACTTACAAACACTGTTTTTATGCATTGATTTTTAAGTCACTTGCATATATTATTTATATGTATTGATTGTTACGTCAGCTGGAAAACTTTTTTGCGTGTATTGTTTGTTACGGCACTTGCATACATAGTTTCTATGCATTCATTCTTGCGTCACATGCATACATTGTGCATATGTTTTGTTTCTAAATTGTTACGTCACATGCGTACATTGTTTGTATGTATTTATTGTTTCTTCTCTTGCATACGTTGTTTGTATGTATTGATTGCTACGTAAATTGCAGTTATTGTTTGCATCAATTCAGTGTTACGTCCCTTCCTACAATGTATATAAGTGACCTAACAACCAGCGCACACAAACAATCTATACAACAATTTATACCAATACATAAAAATAATATATATAAGTGACGTAACAGTTTAAACCAATACATACCAAAATGTACAGAAGTTACGTAACAGCCGATGCATAAAAACAATGAATGCAACTGACATAAAAAATTAAACCAATACACTGCAAACAGAAATTTCTGAAATTCAAACATATAAGTGTCTAAAACGGATGGTTTAAAAAGGAAACACTTTAACGTGTGTTAATTTTTACGACACTTGTATATATCTTAATTTCAGACACATGAAATATCTGAAATATTGCCATTTATTTTACCCCAACAAACAGCTAGCAAACAAATGCAAAAAAGGGAATAAGCGCCAGTTCTGCCATCTCTGGAGGAAGCATCTTTATTTCCGGTTGCGGGAGATAAACTAAGTTTACCTTTCTTCACACGCCGGGATTGGACTCTGGACCTAAAGTTGCAAATCCAACGTCGTACTGGTAAAGCCATCTTGACATGTGAGTAAGTTTTTTTAAATGCAGGTAATCTAATGATTCGGCTGCGTGTTGATATTTTTATAGAAAAGATGGTAATTTATTCAGGCTGTCCTAAAACTTACTACTTTTAGATAATGAGGTTAATTTATTACAAGAGTTTTTCTATCGTTAAGGCATATTTAGAATTTTACATGATTTATTTAATTTATTAGATAATTATTTTTTGCTTAACAAATGATTACAATATGGTATAATTCATTTCTTGCTGAGAAAATTGGAAATTTCGAAGAGTATTTTGGGGAAATTTTGTCTACTTTAGATGGTAGTTAACATTGTAAAACTTTATTATTTATGTCGGGGGGGGGGGGGATGTGATTTATACAAATTTTCAATTCCATTGTTATCAATACATTTCTTAAGTGAAAAAACGCTTCTGGATATTGAAATTCAATTGACTAAATTTTCGTTTTCACTGATTTTAAAAAACACAGTAAAATTATTCTTTTCGAGTAACTTAAGATAATTGAACACCAAGAGAAATTACAGCTAAATATTTTCCATTGAAGTGGAGAGGAGGCTTTCTTACGTAAATCCACCATGGAAATTATTTTTTTTGTTATGTTTATCTGTTAAAAATATATCACAAACGGGTGGTTCAAATCAGTTTTGAATTCAAGTGGAAATGGCGCGTCGGAAACATCTCACCCCCCCCCCCCAACCGGTTTTGAAATTCAAATGTGATTATTAAAAAGATAAAATTTAATCTTCCAAGTGACTGCAGAATGATTACACTGTATCATAAGTAGGAACTACGCATTTTCTGTCAGGGGTACATCCGTGAACACCTCTTAAAAAGAAATTTCAATTTATGTTTTTTTTTATGTTAAGGTTTTTTTTTAAATTTTAGCTTAAACGGAGGATCAGGAGGACAGTGCCTCCTGACAGAAAAATACTGTTTCATTTGTTTATTTTTAGAAATGTTGTAAACCGATTTTTGAGTATTTAATATTTCTTTGTTAAATTTGTACATCACTTTTATGTTTAATTGTTTGCAGAAGGAGCCCTGAAACAAAAATCATAATTTAGCTTACTTCATGAATATATATTATGCATTTTATAAAAACTGACTATTCTGTAGATATAGAGCATCGGGACATATATTCCAGAACCTTGCCACTATCTATATTTATTTCTTGACAATTAGTATTTCAAGGTATATATATTACCAGTTCCAGAAATTTAGGGGGAGGGGCGACCTTGCATTTTCCTGTGCATGCCAAGTCATTTTTAAAGAACTGTACATTTTTCTAAAAATAAATTGTTTTCTTAATTAATACACCAAAAATAAATTAGTTCATAATAATTACTTGTTCATTCCCTTATCTCATATTGAAGTCTAATAATATGTGTCGCCATCCATTATAAAAAATTGCATGAAAATTTTTAAATTAGTCCCATGATTTAATGTATAATTTTGACACTCAATCTATGATCTAATCAAAATTTAGTGGATTGGGAAGTATTTTAAACAACATTCATCCGTTCGGAGTCATTGTTTGATATTACTGACATATACAGTTGCACGAATGTATGACAGTTACCGCGAATATGATACAATTGTATCAAACTCAGACACCGAAGTGTCTGAATGTCTAAATGTCTTAATTTCGGACATTTAATCATTATTCAAATAATTTTCTCAGTCCTTTTATACCCTGATCATAGTAAGACATCTATGATGTCTGAAATTTCACATTCAGACAGTTAAGTGTCTGCATTCATTTTGAGATATATATGTGTCCGAATTTGAGACGCCTCTATTTGCAGTGTACATACAAACAATGTTTGCAAAAGACGAAATATTCAATACATTCAAACAATTTATGCAAGTTATGTAGTAATTTTAACTAATGCATACAAACAATAAATGCAAGTATTGGTTAAATTGTTATATATATGTACATTGTATGGTATTATTAAATACATTGTAAAAGTGTTTTTTCTTTTTTTTTGAAAGGTTAATCTGTTAAAAATCTGAAGTAGGCAATACTGTTACTAACAGTATATACTGAACATTTTAAATTCGATTATTGCCACATGTATTATATAAAAAGTAAAAATATGTCTGAATATATTATAACTTGGTTATATATAAATTTTATTAAAGTTTTATCTTATTGCAGTTATTGGAGTATTCCATGTAAACTATTTTAGCACAAACAGTGCAAAGTTTAAGAAAATGAATTTAATTTTGAAAAACATATATATATATCCGAGTGGCTAAATAAGTACATAAATATTAAAAAAAGGCAAAATTTCAGCAAATATTTCTATTAAAAATAAACACACAGATATACTTAATTTGAGGATTGCCAGAATTTTAAGCTTTCTAATCAGAGCATTTATGTGCAGTAGGTGAATTTTCCTTTTTGATTCGTGTAGTTCTATAACTTTGTAGTTGACAATTCTCGTATTTCATATAATTTTCCAGATCGGCACGTTATCATTTAATTTTTTTCACAAGGGTCGTTTTTAGCCGTCTCACAGTAGAGAAACTACAGATGTTGTAGTTCCCTTGTCTCGTTGAAGAACACATAGTCATTTAACTAGAGATATATATCATTTTTACCCATATGAAGAAACTGAATTTTGAATGAAGCGCGAAACTTCTTTTTCATGTTTTAGTACTCATACTTTGGAAGATATTGAACCAAAATTTTTTCATATCTTGGATTGTTATTTCGGTCGAAAAAGTTTCCTTTTTTATGTTTCATTGCACTCAACTCTAAACAAAATTTTTGTTTATTCTAAAAAATACTCACTTAACAATTGGAATGCTTTTTTATACTTCAAAAAAGTATCTTTTTTCTAATTTCCTGGAAAGCGGCCGAAGAATAAATCTAAAAGTGTTATATACTAAAAAAATATGATGTCAAATGTGTTCAGCATTTTCTTTTTCTTTGTCAGGAAGTGATTTCGTGACAGAAATTGTATATTATCAGTAACGACACAGTAAGATGAAAAGAAATAGATGTTAAATCCCAAAAGAATGATCAGAGTGGAAAACGTCTTAGCGAATAAACGGAATACCTTTTGTAAAACATCAGTAATTGTTATATATTTTAAAAATTTTTGTGTAAGGTATTTATTGATACTAAAAGGACAAGTTTGATTTAAAAATTAACAAGTTGAAAAGTAACTAACCTATCTTCATTGTAAAGATTTAAACAAAATATACATACAGGATGTTTCAAAATTTATTTAGCAAACATAAAAGTATTTTTAGTGCGAGATAACTGTTGAATTTTATACAATATTATTGGATTATGTATTAACTTTTATCTTACTTATTTCATCTTGAAAGAGCAAGTACGGTGTTTTGAAAATGTTCATCATTATTATTGCTCTCTAAACACTTTCAAACTGTTACACATGACACAGTCTAGTTTGATATGAACTTGAAGACAAAACATACATATTATTTGGGAAAAAATCATTCTAGTGTCTAGCAGCTGACTGTAACAACGGCTGTAAAATACCGGTTTCCATTCCAACACTGAAGTGAAATTGAGTGTGACTGGTACTTGGGAAGGTAATTTAACTTGGAGCATTGACCTGTTATGGCCTCTATGAAGATTTCTCATTCCTCCATGTAAAATAAGTGATGCTGAAATAAAAATATAATATAATTATCTTTATCTTACGTAACTCGGCAAATCTCAAAAAAATTTTCTTACCTCAGAACATGGATAAGAAGGAACGCTTTTGAATGGAGAATCTCGATGACAAGTATTTATTCAAATGGAAGATACATTATTAGAAATAACGAAATATTTAATTCCCGAAAAACGAAAATTAGCACAATACATAAACAGAATATTTACATAAAATATCTTCTACTCATATTAATCTACGTCGTTTTTTTTTGCTCACAAAACCAATTAACAAATTTCTTTTATAAACAAAACGTCTTTTCAGTTCAATTCGCCATCAGATCGTCTGCGCCAAGGGGCTGGAGATAGTGTCAGGAAACCGCCACAGATGTGAAGAATCTTTCGCTGGGAAGACATTCGTGGGAGAGAAGTGCCATGTGGAGAGACACCTCGCTTCCAGTAAGGATAAAATTGTGGGAAAACTTTGAGAACATGTCAATCTTTCTCCTCTGTAGTGAATGTTACATGAAAACTTCAACTCCTAGTTTAGCAGCTAAGGGACCTAGTCTGTAACTTTTATTGGCGAGAGGGCATTCAAACCAACAACAATGACAACTTAGCATGGGTTTTAATCTAGCGATCTACACAACATAACATGTACTGAGACAAAAACTTAAAAAAAACTTTATTAATAGATAGTAATATCGCTTATTGAGATAATTAAACACTCTTAGAGAATCAAATCAGCAATAAACAATGAAGTTTCTAACACATATAGAAAAAAAGAAATCAAATGCTTCATAAAGTACCGTCTGCGAATGGAACTAAAACCACTAAAGCCCTAAAAATCGGCTTTCCTGTTTGTAGATAAAACGTTCTTACAGGTATTTTCAAATGTTTGCTCAACTTTTAAGGTTGCTGGGATGAAAACTGTTTTATGGTATCCAAGGTATACAACTTAGATTTCCGGTGAACATACTGCTTGTTATAGAAAACATAAGTGAAAAATATTTTTTTATTGAAAATTCTAATAGATTATTACATTTAATATATTTTTCTTTTGCCACTAAAAACACAAAAAAGCATTTTTATGTGAAAAACTAGTAGAACCACCCGGCTTTTCCCGTGTTAACATAAATTAAAATACAATAATACGACAATAACAATGACAGTGCTTTGTTAATTTTCACTAAAATCGATAAAAGACAATCAGAAAAAAGTAACGTTACTTTGACTCAACCATAGTAAAATTCCCCAGCTTTATAAATGAGAATACGCTTTATCTTTGCGTGTGTAATATAAAATATACAATTTTCCTGACAATGCAAGAAAAAAAAAATCATATAGCGTAGCATTTTGTGAAACTCGCTTTCATATGGCATCTATCTGTATTATAAAACAGAAACATATCCGTGAGTAATGTTGACATCATATTAACGGTAGCAACGACCTAACCATTAAATTTTACTTTTACTGCATTGTTTAACTACTAAATGTCACACAATTTAATTTTTTACACTGGCGATTAGAAAACAAATTCACTTTAAAATGTAATTTGTTTGAAAAGTTTATACCAGTTTACTGAATTTTTATGGTCTTTAAAGTAATTTTAAAGCATGAATAGTTCTAAATCTGTTTCCTACCCAATTACAAAAGATTAACTCATTAGATCTTAAAGTTATATTACAAAGGGCGTTCCATAAAAACTGAGAGTAAAATCATAAAAATCAATAAATATATTTACAGCAAAAAATACAAAAATTTTTCAAAATACTTTCCCTCATTTGATATACAATGGTCCTATCGTTCGACCCACTTTTCAAGACAAGTGAAGAAACCTTTTTCTGGCAGCTGCTTGAAACTATTCTGCACTTATGAAGTAACTTCAGAATCTTTATTAAATTTTCTGCCACGGAACGAGCTTCTTCTTCAACGTCGGAAAGAGCTAGAAATCCCATGGTGCGAGATCTGGACTGTAAGGGGTATGTGGCATGATTTTAATATTGCATTTACTAAGAGTTATAGGATTATATGGGATTTCCTCCTCAATTTATAAATTATTGCTGTATCTTTTGAGTTTTCACGATATTTCACTGGTATTTTTATATAAGTTGCCCTATAGTATTGACTATCAAATCACGACAAAAAATCTTTGCTGTATTTCGCGCATACGCAGTTAAACTTTATTTCATACAAATATCCATATCTCATCAAACATATTAATATTTTCACATATATTCAACATATTAATATTTTAATTGCATAATACTATAATTTTTTGCCAAGTTTTTGAAAAGCGGTGTTATATTCGGTTAAGAAGTCTGCATGCTCAAAAAAAAAAAAAAAAACTTTTGAAATTTTTACAGATACGTTAAACAGAACCTACATAGTCATTTGCTACAGTGACAGACCATTTTTAGGGTTTCGTTCATCTCACGAAACCCTATTACTCCCGCTCCGTTGTCTGTCTGTCACAGAGTCATTCTCAAAAACTATGTAACTTACAGAGTTGAAACTTTGTGTATAAATCTGAATATCAGTTATAAAGAGCTCAAAATATTAAAATTTGAAAAATTTGTATTATTTTAATAAATAGAGATAAAAAACCAAAATTCTAACAGCCTTTTCCTATTAAATTTAAACATTTTTCGTTATAGCAGATGCCAAAAATTAAAAATCCACGATGAATTTCTTTCTACAATAATTAATTTTCTATCAGACGATTTCCACGTGAAAAATGAAATTGAAATAAAAAGTTTCACCAATTGAAAAAAAGATTAATATGAAATACAATTGATTGACGTCATAGTGGCAATAAAACGGAAAAATTTCTCAATAATACAAGGAGTATGAGTATGTGTATGTACACAAAACAGATTAATATAACGTCATTAGAGAATTAAAAAGAAAATATGACGTCATATCGAAAGTTTAGCGGATTTTTTCAAATGTTTCAGAATAATACAAAGCGAGTATCAATATGAGTTATAGAGAATAGTAAATATATGAGTTTGAGGAACGTATTGAATCCTGATAAAAACCCGATTAGGGAAATATTCGCATATTTTAACAGTTTGAAGGTGTACAACATGTTTAATTTTGAAATTATTTTTTTTTAAATATCGCATTTAGTCCACATGACAGATATTATTATGGCAGAATATAATAGCGGGCTTCGCGCGCTATCGGGCTGGTTTAGATATTCGAAAAAACGAGAAAAATAGATCGATAAATTTTTACTTTATAAAAAACGTGACTTTTTTTTATTTTTTAGTTTCTAAATGAATTTAATTTGGATTTATTAAAGAAAGGATAAAGTGTTTTGAAAGGAATATTAAACGAAACCCTTAGAGCGATCTTCGATCACACTTACCCACTTGTTAGCATTTTCTGTTACTTTGGTGATCGAAAATATTATTTTATTACGCGACAAAATCTTCACTGAAAAACATGAAATAAAACATTTTCTTTACATCCTTAAAGTTCAAGAGCATTTCGGGTATTTCCTCACGAGTTTCAGTAGATATTCGACGGAACGTCTGAAATTGGTCACTGCCCCTTAATGTTTGGACATCAGTGTATATATTAGTAAAATGTTATTATAATTACACTGAATTATCTATACTTCGCTGAATACCTATTTTAAGATAAATAAAAACTATGATTTTTTGATTATCTCATTTAGAAATTAAGTGTGAACTGATTCATGGAGTAATGCTTGAATTAAAATAAACATAAATTTGTATCTGATTCCGTTATTGTAACTCTTTGCTATAAAATATTTGTTTCATCTTTTCATTATACTATATGTTTTCTGAATATCCTCTAATTTGTGGAATTACAAAGATGATTACATGACCATTTTCTGCTACTTATATATATATATATATATATATATATATATATATATAAAATATACTTACCAATAAATGTCTTTTATCTTATAAACCCTCAACAGAACTTAATTTCATAGTTCATTTAACAAAAGTAATGGAAATGCAAACTGATTGTAAGAAAAAGATACAAAGCATCAAATAAACTTGGCTTAGTAGTGCACCATAATATTCCACGTCATTTGATCGGTATTATTCGTTCGTCCTTTACGTTCTGAACAAATAATAATTTAACATTGCATATTTTTGATTAAAGGAATGTGGAATTAATTACACGCTCTTACTAAAAGACAAGAAAATAAAATCAAGAACGACAAATCATGCGTCAAGAATAGACATACTTTCCAACACCTTCAGAATATTGTAACAAAACTTCACCGTTTAATAAGATGAATGATGATACCTAAGTAAATAATTTGGAAAACGTATAACTCATTTGAAAATCTAATTTCATCAATTGCCATCAATAACAGGAAAAATATCGAAATTCTTTTGTGTAGCCTTCTGTATCATCGACAGATTTGTATATCAATACTTATAAAAGAGTAGCGTGATTTTCTCATAATCAACGCCGAGCCTCAACCGTTTGTCCTAGAACAATGAAATTTGAAAGACATGTTTTACACAATGTAGGCACCCACTAAGAAAGGATTTTTGAAAATTCACACCCTAAGAGGATTAAATGGGAGGTCGAAAGTTTTAGACAACTTCGGCTTGTCAGCATGTCTTAGCAGGAGTTTTAAGTAGGAGCGTGAAATTTGGGATAACAATTATACTAAAGAATAGTTAAACATGTATTTCAGACGATTTTAGAAATTCAACCACTAAGTGGGTTAAATGGGAGTTCTAAAATTTTTGCTGATTTCACATTTTCACCATATCTCATCAGCAATTTTAGGTAAGAGCGTGAAATTCAAGGTAACAAATTTACTAAAAAAATAATTAAACATGCATTTCAGCGATTAAAAAAATTCAACAAGTAAGGAGCTTAAATGGGGGGTCGAATGTTTTTAGTCATTTCGCGTTTTCGCCATATCTCAACAGCAGTCTTAGGTAGGAACATGAAATTCAGGATAACAAATCTACTAAAAGAATAATTAAACACATATTTCAGCGATTTTAGAAATTCATCCATTAAGGGGCTTAAATGGGGGAAGTCGAAATTTTTAGGTCATTTTACCTGTTCGCCATATCTCAGCAGCATTTTTAGTAAGGAGCTCGGAATTCGGGATAACAAATCTGCATAACATACAGAGAAACATGTATTTCAGCAATTTTAGAAACACAGCAACTAAGGTGGGTTAAATAAAAGGTAAAATATTTTAGGTCATTTTGCTATATCTCAATAGAAATTATAGGTAGAATCATGAAACTCAGGATAACAAATCTGATAAAAAAATAGTTAACACGTATTTCAGCGATTTTAGAAATTCAGACACTATGGGGGGATTAAATGGGGGTCGAATGTTTTACGCCATTTTGACATATCTCAGTGGAAGTTATAGTTAGGAGCGTGAAATTCGGGATAACAAATCTACTAAAGAATAGTTAAATATGCATTTCAGGCGATTTTAGAAATTCAACTACAAAGAGGGTTAAATGAAGGGTCGAAAATTTTCGGTGATTTCATACTATATTTTATCAGCAGTTTTAGAAAAAAGCATGAAATTCAGGATAACAAATCTCCTTAAAAAATAATTAAACAAGTATTTCAGTGGTTTAGAAATTAGGCCACTGAGGGGAGGAGGGGGGTTAAATAGTTGGTCCAATGTTCTATGTCATTTTGCCATTTCTCAATAGAAGTTATAGGTAGGAGCGTGCATTTCGGGATAACAGATCTACTAAAGAATAGTTAAACATGTATTTTAGGAGATTTTAGAAATTCAACGACTAAGGGAGTTAAATGGGGGGGGGGCGGTCGATAATTTTTGATTATTTCACTTTTTCACCATATCTCATCATTAGTTTTGGATAAGAGCGTGAAACTCAGGATAACAAATCTGCTATAAAAATAATTAAACACGTATTTCAGCGATTTTAGAAATTCACCTATTAAGAGGGCTAAATGGGGTCGACAATTTTAGATCATTTCGAATGTTCGCCATATCTCAGCAGTATTTTTAGTTAGGAGATTGGAATCACAGATTCAGGATAACAAATCCACTAAAAAATAGTTAAAATATATTTCTGCGATTAAAGAAATTCAGCCACTAAGAGGGTTAAATGGGGGTCGAATTTTTTTGTGTCATTTCCATATCTCAGTAATGGGTTGGAGCGTGAAATTTATGATAACAAATGTTCTAAAAAATAGTTAAATATGTAATTCAGCAATTTTCGATAATTATCTATCAAGGAGGTCACACTGTGTGTCGAAAGTTTTAGGTAATTATGCCATATCTCTGCAGCAGTTTTAAGTAAGGATGTCAAACTCAGCTTTACAAATCTACAAAAAAAGTAGTTAATCATGTATCCCTACCCCCCCCCCCCCCAGCGATTTTAGGGAGTTTGTGGGCAACATCGGCTGTGAACCCGATTGATGAAGAATAGACAAAAAAGAGAACTATTGCTGATTTTTTATTATATATTTTATATGACATTTTTTCCAAGGAATATATTTTTTTATTTCTCATTTTATATATATTTCTACGATTTTCGTCTTTTAGAGATCGGATTTAAAATTTTAAACAAAATATTACAAAATACATTTTTTGAAAGTAAAAAATTGCGTTTTAAACACTGATTGCCATATTTATGGGCTAGGGTAAGGAGGGTTTATGGTGAATACCTTATAGTGAGATTACAAGCGTGCAACAGAATGCGTGCTGTTAAAATTATTTTAATAATTTATGAACGCAAAATAACTGAACCACGTTATAGTGATCGCTTCATTAACGATGTATGGCTGAGAAATACACAGGGACCCATTATTTTGATCACCTCATTATTAATTTATGGGCGTGACATAACCTATTTGCAATGATCCCCATTTATCTTAGGCAATCCCATTTTTATTTATTTCATCTGAAAGCTCTCCGCTCATGTATACTTATAAAAGAGTAGCTTGATTTTCTCATAATCATAGACGAACCTCAACCGTTTGTCTTAGAACAATGAAATTTAAAAGACATGTTCTTTACACAATGTAGGCACTCACTAAGAAAGAATCTTTTTAAATTCACATCCTAAGGGGGTTAAATGGGTGTCGAAAATTTTAGATAATTTCGTCTAATCGGCATATCTCAGCAGGAGTTTTAAGTAGGAGCGTGGAATTCAGGATAACAATTCTACTAAAGAATAGTTAAACATGTATTTCAGGCGGTTTTAGAAATTCAGCCACTAAGTGGGTTAAAAAGGGGGTCGACAATTTTCAGTGATTTCATATTCAGGATAATAAATCTCCTTAAAAAAATAGTTAAACAAGCATTTCAGTGATTTTAGAAATTCTGCCACTAAGGGAGATTAAATAGTGGATCGAATGTTTTATGTCATTTTGTCATTTCTGAATAGAAGTTGATGGTAGGAGCCTGAATTTCGGGTTAACAAATCTACTAAAGAATAAGTTAAACTAGGACTTCCCTCAAAGGGATTAGTCTGAGTGATATTGCTGAGAACATAAAGTTAACAATTACGATATAAAGAAGATATCAACAAGAATCTAAGTGAATATACAGCATATGATAGACAAGAGATAGATAAAGATACAACATATGAAAAATAGCAAATTAAATGATATAATTACAAAACATCATATATAAATTCATATATTGTTATGTTTTCATATGCATTTTTTTATAACATTTGGCAAATAATCTCATTTTCTTAAGCGGGAATTGCTCAAAATTTAAAAAAAAAAAAAAAAACCGCCGGATCTTTTAAAACGATATTTTTAAAGTCACATAATCAGATTTGCAGCCAATAGCGTATTTTAGCAAGCATAGTTTAACGCAAATTTAATTTAATTTTTGCAACATTTTCTTTGTGACAAATATCTAAATAAAATATTAAAAAATAAAATATTAAATATTGAAATATTAAATCAAATATTTAATATTTGAATTAAAAAAATTTCCTTTGTTTATTTGTATAACTATTTATAGAAACTCGTATACTTCAAACCACATTGATAACATGCTTTGCTACAAACGTGTCTACCAGTCTAACTACTCGTATGTCTTAGCTGTGTCTCTCTCCGAACTCATCTGTCTACTGTCTCTCTACTCTTCTGTATACCCGTCTCAGTATCCGTCTGTCTTTCTACCCGACTCTTTAATCGTGTCTCTACCTGTCTCGCATCCCGTTACACTACTTGTCTATCAACACGTCTGTCTGTCTATATACCCCTCTCTCTACCCGTCTGTCAAGTCGTCTCTGTACTCGTCTCTCTATCCACTACGCTACCCGTCTCCCTACCCATCTCACTACCCCTCTGTCAACCCTTTTTTGCACCTGACTCGCTACCTGTCTGTCTATTTGTTTCACTACCCGTTAGCTTATCTCTGTCGCTATCCGTCTCTCTACCCGTCTGTCTACCCGTTTGTTTACACGTCTATCTATCTCTCGCCAACTCTTCCCAATATTTAAACAATTTAGTAAACGGAAGCCGTTTATCTGTTATTAAATGCAAACAGGAGTAATTTATCTAAAGAGTGTAAACAGATGCAATTTTTTGAAATACATACATAAACCAGCATAATAATTCACCAGTTTTATTTTCATAGTAGTTTATGTCATTTGACAGTAAATCTCAACTTCTTCAACCCGAACTGCGTCAAGCTTTTTAAAAAAGCCCCAAGGTCCGTATAACTGGGAAGGGGCATTGTCCTCAGGGCTATTATATACATGTTATTAAGTTAAGTGAAAGTTTCGTAATCGGGTTCGCAGCCAATTTCTTATGTCAGAAAGGGTGGCTTCACGCCACTTTAAATTCATTTCTGTAACTTTATTTTTCTTTTTTTGGTGGGTGGTTGGGGGGGGGGGTTCCAAATATATACACTTAAATTCAAACTTTTGCCCCCATGTTAATATTAGTGTTGTTTGTATTATCAATTAATACTTTGTTGATCGAGCTTCATTCGAAACAAATGTAAAAGACTTCTACAGTTTTTTTTTCTAGGAGAAAGTTCCGTAATCGGGCTCTAAGCTAATCGGGGAATTTAATATCATTATTGTTTCTAACTCTTATAGAGTTAAAGCAATATTGTAGCTAGCATTATTACTCTTGTTTGTGACCAACCTCTTCTGTGTATCGGAATGGGGAAAAGTTCCGTATCATGTACTGGTTGGTGCCAAAGGCAGTTGTTGAATCTTACAAATTTTTCTAGAGAGCGGAAAAACATGTTTTTTAAAATATTTACAAATATACGTTTATTATACCATGTTTTTGAGCCATTTTAAAAAATTAAGTACGGTGCTAAAATAAAATTTTATTGCCATTTTCGATATTTTAATAAGAAATGAAAATACATAACAAACAAATTTAACAAAACTAAGCCGTTTTTGGGTACTTCTCTATTATCCCGTCGACCACTTTTCATAACAAAAAACTATCGCCAAACTAAGATTAAACGCCAAAAATACAGTCCCATTTACTTGATGCCAGAAGCATTATACGTATTTGTTATGCCATCAAGTGGTTTTTAATTCGACATTTGCGTGTATTTTTCATTGTTTTACTCATTTATTAGTTATTTCATTCATTAAAGTAACAATTGTGTCCTTAAATTCTTATATTTTATTTATTTTGATATTTCAATGGCAACGTTCTCCCGTTTATTTAGCGTTACAGTTTGGCGATAGTTTTTTGTTATGAAAAGTGGTCGACGGGATAATAGAGAAGTACCCATTTTTTGTGATAAATAATTGTTATTGCCAGGGGGGCAAATTGTAAACAATTAATAAGCGAACTAAAAAAATTACCTGAAAAAACTTGTGGGAATCTCAAGAAAGAAATAGCTGATATAAATAGCATTTAAAATCTTAAAATGGAGAAGTGGTCCGTATAAAAATGCAAAACATTATACACCTGATATAAGAATTTTTTTATTTTTTTATATTTCCGAAAGCACAGATAAAAGGGTAAAAATCCCGGCACAGATGCCATATACTCACCACGTTGGCGCGATTTTTCCCCCGCCCCTTTGGCGAAAACTGTTTGTTGTGTTTGTTTACTTTTATTTTTTATTTTAATTCTATAGATTATTTTTATATGTATATCAATATTAATTTAGGCACAGATGTCATATACGCACCAGATTGGCACGATTTTTCCCCCGCCAATTTGGCGAAAACTTTGTTTTTGAATATTAGTTACAAATACCATACAATAATAGCAAGTAATTTTTTATTTCAATATAAAAATAAAATAACGTAATAAATGAAATAGCTCCTATTATTCAAAAATGGGAAATAAAAATAAATAAATGATAGTTTGATATAAATAAATATTGATATATATAATAAAAACAATTTATAGAACTAAAATAAAAAATAAAAGTTAATAAACAACAATTGAAACAAAATAACCGGGTCACCATGTGAGGCATAAAATTGCCATTTTGTCGCAATCGCGCCAATGTGGTGCGTATATGACATCCGCGCCTTTATTTATATCAAACTATTATTTATTTATTTTTGTTTCCTTTTTTAAAATAATAGAAGCTGTTTCATTTATTACGTTATTTTATTTTTATATTGAAATAAAAAATCACGTGTACTATTTGTCCCACTATTTGTAACTAATATTCAAAAACAAAGTTTTCCCCAAGCTGGTGGAGGGAAAAATCGCGCCAACGTGGTGTGTATATGACATCTGTGCCTTGTTTCATTTCACATAGAGGTACTGCTCTATTATCCCGTCGACCACTTTTCATAACAAAAAACTATCGCCAAACTGTTAGATTAAACGCCAAAAATGCAGTCCCATTTACTTGATATCAGAAGCATTATACGTGTTTGTTACGTCATCAAGTGGTTTTTAACGCGACATTTGCGTGTATTTTTCATTATGTTTTACTGATTTATTAGTTATTTCATTCATTAAAATAACAATTGTGTCCTTAAATTCTTATATTTTATTTATTTATGTATTTTGATATTTCAATGACAACGTTCTCCCGTTTATTTGGCGATAGTTTTTTGTTATGAAAAGTGGTCGACGGGATAATAGAGAAGTACCCACATATGTATTGGTACTTTTATGTTAACTTGGCGTAGTTGATAAATCGACAAATATTTTTCTCATAACATCTTCATATTGCATTCATTTCATTTAAATATAAATCTTTCACTGATTTCATTTGAAATACATACATTAAAAATACCCGTCTTTCACTCATTTAATTTAAAATACACGCCTTTCACTAATTCCATTTAAAATACTAAAAAGGAAAAGAAAATAAGAAATAATGCCACAAATCGAAACCTTTTATTTAAACATCAAAGAATTGTTCCTAACATACACACGCGAAATAAAAAAGCTGCTAATGGTGTGATTTACGCCAAATCTCTAATACTAATACTACTCTTACTAATCTCTAATACTTTTCAAACAGAAAAAATTCCAGATTAACTTTCCATTTTTATTAAATTGAAATATATTTTATTGTGCTGAATATTAGTGCTTGCATATTTTTTTGCTCCATGTATTCCATGAACTTTTCAATTCCGATTGTCTACGAAAATCTCCCGCCGGTGAAAATGACGTACGCACAAAATTTAGTGACGTATGTACTTTAATTGTGCTTTTTTATCTATTTTTTTTAATATAACTTCCAAACGGTTTGACACTTATTCTTGGTAATAAATAGACGACGTTGTCACCTTTATAGGTACCTGCTGTAAAAATTTGAACGAAATCCGTTAAATATTTTTTGAGTTATGCTTGACGAAAGGTTTTAATATCCATCGTAGCTATATATGGGGCAAAGTAACACTGCGCTGTGTATGAGTCTTCGTTGCACTCAGACAACAAGTATTTTAGGCGATTTTAGAAATTCATCTACTAAGTGGGTTAAATGGGGGATCGATAATTTTCGATGATTTCACCTTTTTACCATATCTCATCAGTAGTTTTGGATAAGAGCGTGAAATTCAGGATAACAAATCTGCTATAAAAATAATTAAACACAAATTTACTTCGGCGATTTTGGAAATTCACCCGTTAAGGGGGCTAAATGGAGGTTTAAAATTTTAGGTCATTTCGAATGTTCGCCATATCTCAGCAGAATTTTTAGTTAGGAGCTTGAAATTACAGATTCAGGATAACAAATCTACTGAAAAATAGTTAAACATGTATTTTCGCGATTTTAGAAATTTAGCCACTAAATGGGGGTCGAATTTTTTATGTCATTTTGACATATTTCATTAATAGGTAGGAGCGTGAAATTTAGGGTAACAAATGTACTAAAAATATTTAAACATATATTTCAGCAATTTTAGATAATAATCCATCAAGGGGGGTCACACTGTGTGTCGAAAGTTTTAGGTAATTGTGCCATATCTCAGCAGCAGATTTAAGTAAGAATGTGAAATTCCGCTTTACAAATCTACAAAAAAAAGTACTTAATCATATATTTCAGCGATTTTAGAGGTATCGAGTTTGTGGGCAACATCGGCTGTGAACCCGATTGCGGAAGATTAGACAGAAAAGAAAACTATTGATGATTTTTTATTATATATTTTTTGTGACATGTTTTTCCAAGGAATATGTTTTTTAATTTCCCATTTTAAATATTTTTTTTCGATTTTCGTCTTTTGGCGATCGGATTTAAAATTTTAAACAAAATATTAAACTTCCAACTTTTTTTCAAAGTACATTTTTTGAAAGTAAAAATTTCGTTTTAAATACTGATTGCCATATTTTTAGGCCAGGTTGTGCACAAGAATGCCTTATGGTGATTACCGTATAGTCAGATTACAAGCGTGCAACCGAATGGGTCCTGTTAAAATTATTTCACTTTAATGATTTTTGCACGAAAAATAACTGAACCACGTTACAGTGATCGCTGCCTTAACGATGTATGACTGAGAAATACACAGGGCACCGTTATTTTGAGCACCCCATTAGTAATTTATGGGCGTGACATTATCCATTTACAATGATCGCCATTTACCTTAGGCAATCCCCTTTTCATTTATTTCATCTGAAAGCTCTCCGCTCATCTCTGATAAATACGCACAGGACCAGTAACATTTTGTCAGAGGGATTATGCAAAAAATATTATTAATGTCTCGAAATATGTATTTGCGTGCTTATATACATATATACATATATATATCACATTTTCACTTCACAATCACTCCACCTTCCGTAAATCAACTCAAGGCCAGGGGTCTCCATCCAGGAAGTTTTCAGTCGTTCGCCGATCATGATAAATTGTTGATACTTATTGAAAAAAATAAATAGGCAGTCAAGTTCATTTCATATTTTATTAGGATCCAGAGAAACTTTCGTTGTGCTTTTAGCTCTCATGATAATTCAATGCAGTAGAACCAAGGAGAAGCTTCGTGTCCCAAATACCATTCGAAGAAATCAAAGCTGTTAAGAGGCGGCATCTTAGATTACATCGGTAGCTACGGGGATTTTTATTCCATGATCGCGAGCCAAGAGTCGGACTTCCACTTACATCCTGCTCCCAGCAAAATCTCTCTTCAAGGCGGGAAACCGAGATTATATCTCTTCTCTAACGCTCACGAATACAGAGCCGTTAAAACAGCTTTTCGACCAATCAGCCCTACGGAACTCAATTTTCTTGGCGCTCTGATATGGAAGAGATCAAGCTGCAGGCTGAAAAGCGCGGGAGAATATTCTAGAATTGTTCCGGAAAAATCTGATTCCTTCGAACAAATCAGGAAGAAAAAAAATACGTAGGTTTTACCGAGTGTCGGCAGAATGCCAAGATAAAAATTTTACATTGAAACTGAGATTAGCTTTTATATTTTGAGAAAGAATACTTTTTTGCCCAAAAAAATAGGGAAATACAAATAAAAAGATATAGGTAGTTATTTCAAGAGGATTAAAATATTTAGCTGAGAAAGTGATATTTTAAAAGAATTAATTTTAGAATACGTTGATTCAGTGGAATAAAAGGTGCGTAATTTTAACAGAACAGCACTTAGCGCCATTTTTTGTAAGCGAATGAATTTAGAATAAAGCATTTTTATCTAGGCGGGATTTTGACAATCTAAATACTAGAACGAGAAAATAATTTAGAATAATGGGATTTAAACAAAATTATAGATTTGATGAGGCCAACGGCAAAAAAAAAAAAATTAAAACTTGTTTCATACATATATATTATTTAGCTATTTTTGCATAGTTTAAAATAATGTATTTTATTTAAATTTCTCTGTTTGCATGTAAAGTGTAATTTCTGTGCCCCAAGGGAAGTCAAAACAGTACGCTGCAGAATGTATTTGGGCCCCGCTCAAAAGCGACCGGCTAGACGGGCGAAGATCGGCTAGTCTACTATATAGTTTGGAAAAATTTAGTTTAGTTATGAAACGGATATCACAGTGGAAATTTCCCCTTGAGTAATTTCAGTCAATAGATAGAAATGTACGGGAGATATTTTGTGCACCTCTGTATATGATCTATGGAATTTATATATACCAAGTATAGGGTGTCCATAAAAGGACTAAGGGGTTTTAAAAAATCATATCGAGTTAAGGGTATGAGTTAGGTCAGGTCAGTTTATTTAGAAGAAACCAGTAGCTCATCAAATTTTATCCACACCAGTTTCAGTTTATGAACTAAAAGATCTTCTTAAAACACCACCAAAAACTTTTAAATGCTCTTGGACTTTCGACGGATCTGAGTCTTTCATCGTCAGGCGCAAAAAAGACGTGCTTCTACTACGAAAGAAGCAGCAAGACTCAATAACTTAATAACTCAACTTATTTTCTTTCAGTTTCAGTTTGTTGTTTTAAACACTAGGTAGCGCTGCGCGTCATTGACATTGACGAAACGTAGCAGACGCTCATTTCATCAATCCATTCAGTTAATGCAGTGCGATGGCGACGCCACAACAGAAGGCTCAGTGTGTTATTTGGCTTACGAAAACTGTATCTGTTACCATTGTACAACGGAACTTTCGGTGCGAGTATGGTGGTAATGCTCCAACGGACAAAACCATTCGTCAGTGGGTACGTGCATAATACCGTTTGGATGTGTGTCGTGCTGCACATTGAAATCTACTAAATGGTAAAAATCTTGATAAATTTACATCTAAGTACATATATATAACATTAATCTAACTAAAAAAATGCTTCAAAAGCACGGAGTTCTTTTATGGACACCCTGTCTTTTTTTTTTTATTTATTAAGTTTAAAAACACGTACCACGACTGAAAACACACTTCCAGAAATTATTGTTTATTACCAGTACTGTAATCGAATTATTTTGTGCGTCCCTGTATATGAACAATGAATGTTATGTACGCAGTATTATAAAATAAGCACCTTGTAGTGCACTTATATAAATATCAATATATTTGAAATAGTGTAATATCATTAAAATACTCAACAAACAATTTTTCCCCAAATACCATAATATAACGCAGTTCTTTTGAGAATTTCTTAAAGATTTTCTTAAAGATCTTCTATTTTCTTAAAGAACTTTTTAATTTAACCAGTATCTTGTATTATAAAAATAACATTCCTTTGAGTTTTATTAATAGATATACTAGTTTTACAGACAGTCTTCATTTTTGAGTAGTTGCTACGTAATTAATAATTAATGATTTGTATAACTTAAAGCCTTTCGGGGACGGTTTTACAAGGATGTTTGCAGTTTTGTGGCAACAGACATGGAACGTACATAGACAGATTTTGGATCACTGGATTTGGTTATTGTTTATTGTTTTTGTGGCTGCGTGGCTCAGGAGGGGGTAGGATAATTCTATTGTTGGTTCAGTGTATGTTAAACATACGTTTTGTATTCAGTTGTGCTGTTATTTGTGGCGTTGGGTCCGGTGAGGGAATGTGCGTGATATGCTTTCATTTGTTTTTATATATTTGATTTATGCTTCACGACATTCTGGCCGAAACCCACTGCCACTACCGTATAATAGTTTGTTGTGCTTGTAATTAGTCGGAAACATCGCTGTGCTTTTTAGTATGTCCACTGCTGATGAGGCCACAGATTTTTGGTTGTTTTTTTGGTTTTTTCTTGTTCAGATTATATCTGTTTAATTTTTTTTATGTTTGTTATTTATTTCTAGTTTAATTTTGGTGCGAAATTCTGGGTCTGCCGAATACATTTAATACATAATGTGCTATATATATATATATATATATATATATATATATATATATATATATAGAACCAGCTCTAGAGCCTTCTGAATAGGCGAACTTGAATTATAACAACCCTATATATATATATTATTTATAATAAATATAATTTATATATATATATATATATATTTATTATAAATAATATACACACACACACACACATATATATATATATATATATATATATATATATATATATATACAGGGTTGTTATAATTAAAGTTCGCCTATTCAGAAGGCTCTAGAGCCGGTTCTATGGCTCAAAACGAAACAAAATTTCACTAGTACGTAGTTGAAGAGATGCGCTCTGCGAAAATCGAAAAAAAATTAGTTAAATTTTTCGTCAGGAGGTGGCGCTGTGCCAATATTTAAGGCGATGTTTGCAGATTCATTATATCAATTTCAGTCAATCCAGACGAAGCCCACAAATTTAAAAGTTTCAACAAACTTCGACGAACTGCGAATTGTTATAATTAAAGTTCACCTAATCAGACAGCTCTAGAGCCTGACCTATGACTCCAAACAATACAGAAAAATGAATATAATTTCATGTGATGTAATCTGCATCAACAAAAATAAAACATGTCGCTCGGCAGCGAGGAAATAACGAAGAATAACATTACGCATGCTCAATGAATCCTTCACCATTTTCAATAACGCATTCCATTCTCAGAATTGTGCTTTCTACAGCATTGCGTAAACTGTCCTGTGAGATTGAGCGAATATGAAGTCTAATACTGTCTTTCAGATCAGAGATTGTCTGACATCTGTCTTTAGATACAGAATCTTTCAAATATCCCCACAACCAAAAATCGCATGGTGTTAAATCAGGCGATCGTGGTGGCCAGACTGTTTGAAAATAACGACTTATGATGCGGTCTTCTGTAAAATGGTTTGTTAAGAAAGTCCTAGTAATGTGCGGTGGTGCACCGTCTTGCATAAACACGATATTTTGAAGGCAGCCTCGCTGTTGCAGCTCGGGAATCAGAAAATTTGACAACATATTGAGATACCTTCTCCCATTTACGGAATATGTAATGGGTCCTGTGGATGTTAGTTCCTCAAAAAAATATGGCCCTATCATAAACGTAGCTGTGAAACCGCACCACACCCTCACTTTAGCTGCATGCAATGGAACTTCTTAGACAACATTAGGATTCTCTTTCGCCCAAATTCGACAGTTGTGTGTGTTCACTTGTCCGTTTAAATAAAAATGCCCTTCATCACTCCATAGACTATTCCAGGGCCAAGAATTGTCCACATTCATTCGTGCAAGAAACTGTAGTGAAAATGATAGCCGACTTTCGATATCACCCTGTATTAGTTGTTGCACCCTCTGAATCTTGTATGGATACTAGCGCAAAATTTGACGCATCACTTTTCTCACAGTGGAAATGGGCATATCGACTTCATTCGCAATAGCTGGCACACTTGCATTACCAAATGATGATTGGCTTGCTAAATCCACGGCAGCAGTAGCAATATCTTCAATGCTAGAAATGTTTCCCTTTTTTCGTCCTCTGCCAGGAAGAATGTCGAGTTTTCCTGTTTCCTCGAACTTTTTAATCATTTTGTAAACTCCACGATCCGACATTTGTCCTCATCTAACATCTTTTAGTTTCCGGAATTCTCGAAGCTGTGAATTCGCAGCTGCGTTGCTGTTATTTTGATAAAATAACTTTACAAGATGTGCCTTTTCTTTCAAAGTTACCATTCTCCACAAAGCATAGATTCAAATGCTTTTCAGAAACAATCAACTGTTCCAGTGTCAAAGAAATCACAGACACACTTTATCAGCAAGTTTTAAATCGTGAGGTGGTTAGAAGGATATTTCAAGTTTTCGAAGTTGCGACGTCACTTTGACGTCGTTCGTCGATATTTTAAATAAAATGTGATCTTTTTCAAGCGTTAGGTGAAATTTTGTGATTTTGTGTGTTTCATCTCGATTTACCGAAATTGATATAACGAATCTGAAAAAGTTTACTTTTACCAACTGTGAAATGAAATTTCCTGTATTTTGATTTTTACAAAATGAAGGAATCTGCAAATATCGGCTTAAATATTGGCGCAGCGCCACCTATTGACAAAAATTTGAACTATTTTTTTTCGATTTTCGCAGAGCGTATCTCTTCAACTACGTACTAGTGAAATTTTGTTTTGTTTGGAGCCATAGAACCGGCTCTAAAGCCTTCTGAATAGGCGAACTTTAATTATAACAACCCTGTATTGTATATATTATAAATATATATATATTTATTATATTTATTATAAATTATATATATATATATGATATATATTTAAGTAAGAAAACCGATCTCTTTAACATTTTCCAACACAGTTGAAAAGTGTTTATGAATGTGGTTTGTCTGTCTGTCCGTCCGTGCTCTAACTCTGTTAGATATACTCGGATTGTTATGCAATTCACATACGTTATTGACGTTTACAGTTGCATGTTCGGTATTGAAACTTAAGTGTGTATCACTTATAGTTTCTTTATAGGGATACTCAATATAATTACATTACATTAAAGTCAAAGGACCCAACGCGAAAACAAGTAAACAAAAAAAAAGAAGCGAGACTAAAGCACATTTCTTTGAAACTGTATAGCAATCTTTTTTTAACCAAAAATTCCTCTGCGGTTTATTTAATGATGTTACAATATTTCAAATGTATTGAAATTGACATATATCATTGAGGTACACTTCAAGAGACTTACTATAGAATATGGTGTGAATAGAACTTATAGTTCCTTTACACGGGTACTGAAAAGAATGCCGCTACATTAAGATCATAGGGAACAATTGTTTGCGGTTTATTTTAATAATGTTTTATTATTTCAAACATGCTGAAATTAACATATATATCACTGACGTCCATTACAAGAGGCTTACAGCAGAATATTGTGTGCATAGCCTTGATACAAAATAATTCGGTGAGAGTACTGTCTGTTAACAGTAATTGCGAGAAGTGCGTTTTAATTTTCGGAATGCGTTTTTAAATGTAACTAATTTTTTGTCTATTACTTGATGTGTATAAATTTTATTGATAGTATACAGGGCAACAGAAGATATCTCGAATATACTTCCGTTTATCGATGGATATTCCAGAATGGAAATTTTAAAATGTGCTATGCTTTTCCGAACGTACACTGTAAAAAATGACCAATGTTTCTTATTTTATGAAAATGTGCTATAACCACGAACGAAAATATAATATAATCTTCTGAGTTATCCAAAATTCCGAATAGCATGTTACATTGTCTTTTGAATCCTCAGAAACGAATACATTTCCAAAATTTAAAGAATAATTTATAAAAACAAATTACTTTTAGCTGCCCGAGATTTTCAGAAACGTTTCCGAAGGGTTTTTATAGTGTATTAATTAGTGTACTCAGCCTGGAATACCTGTTTTTCGAATGCTATCCATTCTGAAGTAAACATTTTCATGCTAAAAAAAAAGGTTTAACGGACAAACATGCAAAATTAACAGCGTTAACAATAACATTAAAATTAAGAGTATTTCTTTACTCTTTCATGTATAAATGAACTTATGAGGCTGAAAACGTGTACTTGAGAATGGATAACACTCGAAAAACAGGTATTCCAGCCTGAGGACACTAATTAATACACTATAAAAACCCTTCGGAAACATTTCTGAAAAATTCGGGCAGCTAAAAATAAATTGTGTTTATAAATTATTCTTTAAATTTTGAAAATGTATTTGTTTCTGGGGATTCAAAAGACAATGTAACATGCTATTTGAAATTTCGGATAACTCGGAAAGATTATATTATATTTTCGTTCGTGGTTATAGCATATTTTCATAAAATAAGAAACATTGGTCATTTTTTACAGTGTAATTAATATTTAGCATTCTATGTAATATATATACAAATCTATATATCATATATAAGGCTGCACAAAAATAATTCGGATATTTTTCCGTATATGGTTGATAATGTCTGAAATTGAGTATTTAAATGTGTTATAATTTTTCTATATTTTACGTGTTTCAGTACTACTTCTCTAATCTCATGGTGGTATTTGATTTGTGTTTATTCTATGATTACTTCATTTGTCTCTATCGTATTTATTATTTTATTGTTTTGTATTTATTGTCTTTTCTTAACTTTAATAATTATCTTGTAAGGCTTTGCCGTATAGTAAAAAAACTTGCTGGGCGGGGTTAGTTGAGCTTAAGCTTAAAAGTAGGCCTCCCCGCCCGCTTTGATTTTGACTTTGTTTACTTGTACATTTTCTTTCACCCTATTAAACGGTAAAGATTTGTAAAAGTATTTTGGAAGTCTTGGAAAGTGTTATATAACCTATGCTTGATGCATGATGTTTCATTCTTCTTTGTTATACAAACGTGCTAATTCATTTTTGAGTTCAAATGTGAATATATATGCAGAATTTTATATTTAAATCTTACAATCGCTTAAATATTTACTCTTCTTATGACTAAAAATGACTATATTGCTTCGATTTAATTTTATACAATTTTTTATTACTTACTCAAACAAACAAATAGGAAGATGAAATTATATACGTAATAACTCACATAGAATTATTATGAAAATCTTTTATTTGGCAAACCGGATTTCTAACCTTCATATTGTGGTACAAAGCTATGGAATAATCCTTTCTTTCGTTTTCTGTTTTTAACAAAACTGCATCAGTAGTAAGCGCATCAACTTAATACTGGAATACAGGCGCAAAAGTGACACAACTGTGCCATCTTGCGGACATCTCAAAATTGTTTTTAAAAGTGTTTTCAATCATTTACCTCACCCTGAAATGCCTGGGCAGCTTGTAATTACATTACAAGAAAAACATTTTGAAAAAAAAAGTTAAGTTTTCCATAAATTATCTATGAATTAAAATTATATACATGAATTACGGAAATATATTTGATAATTTTATAGGCAAAAAGGGCATTTCTTATTAGAAAAGACACAAAGGGAGTATTTTTAATAGATAAACTTTTATCTTGCTTTCTTTAAATGAAATTTTGTTCATTGAAAAACCGACTCACTTTATCAGAAAGTTTACTGTTACTTAAAGTGTTTCCGCAATTCCTGTTACATGACATTTGTAGAATATAAAAAAATACTATTTCCTAAAGAGATCCTATGACCAAAGTACTTAGAAAATAAGATTATTTTCCTTTTAGTTGTTAGAAAGTGATTTCGCGAGAGAAATTTGTTATTATCTGAAACATTGTACTTGGATAAAAATAAATAAAAGTGTATTACCGATAGAGTGATGAGAATATGAAAGTTCCTAGAGAGTAAACGGAAACAGTTTTGTAAAACAACATTAGTTGTTTGCAGTACTTGTAAACTTTTGCTCTTCAACAGCTTAATATTAAATAAAGCGTCTTTGTACTTTAAAAATAGTAAGATAAAATGGCGGTGGCAATATATATATATATATATATATATATATATTCCCATATCTTCTTTATTATATTTAAATTTTATTTACTTATTTAAGTTTCCTCACATTTCAACTGTTATTTGCTTTGCCAATATCTTTATTTCCCTTTATATTATCTTAATCTAATAATAGATGGCAGCACTAGAATTTTCATTGTACTTGTCTACAATTTCAACTTTACTTTTAATTAACTGATCTAGATGGCAGCACTACATAACTTTATATTACCATCTTTCTCAGCAATGTTTTGGCAAGGATATGCAGCCATTTTTGAGTAGGTGAATGGTTGATTTTCAAGTACCTTAAATCCATCTACATCTACATTAAAATTTGTCTTTTATGATGAGTCTTTAACACTATTTTATGTTCATATTTCTATATAAGTTGCATAATTGTTTATTTATCTAATTTCTATTTCAGTAGCATATTTATTTACTTGTTTTGTTATTTGGACCTCATGTTAGTTTTTGATTTTCTGGTTTCATTTGTGTATGTCATCAGGGGCTTAATATTGCCGATTTTAAACATAATACTGACAGTATTTGATGAAATAACATATACTTACTACGGAGATTCCTATAAAGCCTTTCTGAAGATTCTATAAGATATTCAGTTTTTCAATTTTGCGTTTCCAGTTTTTGATTTTTCATCCTTTTGGGTATACTTTCTTCAGTGATCATTCTATAGCTTTTTATAATGTCTTTTCCTTCGTTCTTCACATGTGTTTTCATTTATATATATATATATATATATATATATATATATTTGGGTGTGGGGGAAGGCGAGTGGATGTCACATTCTTCAAATACAAAGATAAACAATAAGGTTTAATAAGATAACAAAATATACAGATAAGGACACAACATATAAATAGATTATTTTTGGAGAACAATAACGGCTTTCGCCTATTCAATAAACACATACTTTTCAAGCTTCTTTATGACTTGCTTAGAAAAATAACCAGCTTCTTTGGCTAAAATCTGTGGAACCTCCCATTCGTCCTTGTGTGCTTTTTTTCTTGTATATCGTGAACTAAATATTCATGCTTGCACTTATCGCAACTCGTGACTGTTATTCTTCATTGAGATCGTACAAATGTTACTGTTAATTCTAACTCCCACATAGCTCGGTCATCGTAACTAACTGACGACCCCGGCAGTTACTATTTCTCTTCATATAATTTAGACACAATTCACATTTAAATACAACAAATGTAAATGTATGAACCAAAATGTACAATCACAAAATGAAAAAATAACTCAGCAAACTCTTCATCCACGCAAGGATTTTCTGCTTTTTCTGTGTGACATGAACAACAACACCTCTGGCACCTCTGGCTCTTCTGTTCCCATAAACATTGGATGTGACAGGAGATTCACAGCCACTTTTGGCGTCACTCCCACACCAATATTTTTTCCCATGAGATGTACTTTCATATCCCTTGCAATAAATTGTATATGTAAAATATGTTTCGCGCTTCCAATCACGCCAAACATAAAGACTTTTGCAAAAACTGCCAAAATTTCTTTCATATTTTTCTCTATCTTGATCCGAGGCCCCACCAGTGGCTGAGAGGTTGTGCTCTCGAAGCTGGTAGACGGGAGGTGCTGGGTTCGATCCCAATCGCGCCCGTCGGCCTAATCGCTCGGAGTTTTCGTGGTTTTCTTTCGAGCCGTGGATTTTCTCCATGCGTAAATACGGATTAGGTTCCCTTAGAAAGACCCCCACGAAGGGCACTCCCCCTGGGCCTATATCCCTAGTGCCGATAATTGGCCGTCAATAATCAACCCAACCCAACCCAACTCTATCTTGATCCGTGATATTTATCAGCAAACTTCTCTTTTGTAAAAAAAAAGGATTCACTTCATTTGAATATCTGCAATGACGATTTTTAAAACTTTCATGAAATATATTTTTTATTTTCATTTCTCTTTTTTATATTCCTTTCTTTTATTTCCTTTCTAGTGTTCGCTGGATTATAATAATTTCCTATTCTCGTTATTTAATTTCCATTTTTTGATTTGATCTCGTAAGTTGGATGAATTTTATCCTCATTCACAACCCATGCTAAATTGACTGTGAAACTATTTTTTGTGATACTTTTACTTATAATTCCAACATTTCTTTTTTGTTCACGTGGACTATTTACTTCTGATATCTTCGCTTTATATCGGGTTTTGCAGCATAATCTGTAGGCACGGCAGTTCCTCCGCCAAGTCGAGAAAGCACAGCCGTAAGCATCCTTTTCTGGAAGTAACTCAGGCATTTTTTACCCACATACTATATATTTGTGGTGGAGTTTCCCTAAAACTTGAAACTTCACTTAAAATTTCACTTTTCGGTCTTTTGTATAGTTCAGACGATATAAAGTTTCGATTTTTTATCACTCACTCACTCACTCACCCGTCATCAAAAAGATAAGATACATCCCGTAGCACTAGAAACTTGAAATTTGGAATAAAGGTAGTGCTTAGGTACCAAAGTATAAAGTTACCATAAGTTACCATAAGTTACCATAAAGTTACCATATAAAGTTTCGATTTTTTATCACTCACTCACTCACTCACCCGTCATCAAAAAGATAAGATACATCCCGTAGCACTAGAAACTTGAAATTTGGAATAAAGGTTGTGTTTAGGTGTACAAAGAAAGTAAAAATTTAAAAAATCTGCAAAATTCGAAAAATTTTTTTCCAAATTCCAAAAATTCCAACAAAATTGAAAATTGAAAATAATTCGATCTCGTCGTCTTAGAAACTTAAAATTTGGAGTGAAGGTAGTGTTTAGGATTCAGAAAAAGAAATAATTAAAGACACAATAAAAATCGAAAATTAAATTAAAAATTAAAAAAAATTTGAAAATTTGAAAATTATTCGATGTTTTAGCGCGGGAAACTAGAAATTTGGTAAATAGGTACTGCTTAGTATTTAGGATACAAAAAAAAAAAAAAAAAAAGAAAAAAATTAAAATTCCAGAAAATTCGAAAAAAAGCTTTAGAAACTTAAAATTTGGTGTAAAGGTAGTGTTTAGGATTTAGAATATGGAAAAAATTAAAACACACTAAAAATCGAAAATAAAATAAAACAATCGAAAATTTGAAAATAATTCGATTTTGTAGCGTTAGAAACTTGGAATTCAGAATAAAGGTAGTATTTAGGATACAAAATAAGGAAAAATTAAAAAAATTCGGAAAATTTTTCGAAAAATTTTTCGAAAATTCGAAACATTCGGAAAAAAATTGAAAAAATGAAAATAATTTGATTTGAGCATTAGAAACTTAAAATTCGGCGTAAGGATGGTGTTTAGGATTCAGAATGAGGAAAAATTAAAAACACAATAAAAATAAAAAAAATCGAAAATTTGAAAATATTCGATTTCGTACCGCTAGGAACTTGAAATTTGGAATGAAAGTAATATTTAGGATACAAAAAGGATACAAGCTATTTTGTGACTTGGAAATTACGCAGCACAAGAATGTGGCGGCTGTTTATAATTGATCTTAATAAAATACCCCCTCCCATCCCATAATAACCCAGTAATTTTTAATAATTTCCCTGTGCTGCATAATTGCCAAGTCACAAAATAATCATTAACTAAAGATTTGCAAAAACCCGAAACTTCGTTTATCAAGAGTACGTTTCAAACTGTACAAAATTTTCAATTTTCACATTTCTATCTTTTCTCGCTCAGAAAATATATGAATTCAAACTTTAATTTTTTTTATATTACTCACTCACAGGTCATCAGAAATATAAGGTACACCCCGTAGCGCTAGGAAATTGAAATTTGGAAAATAGGTAGTTCTTAGGATACAAAATTAAAACAAAATTAAAAAATCCGAAAAACTGTAAATTTTTTTTAATTTTTGAAAAATTGAAAAATTTTAAAATCAAATTGATCTCTTATTCTTAGATTCTTAAAATTTGGTGTAAAAGTAGTGTTTAGGATTCAATAAAAGAAAAAAATAACAAATTCGGAAAATTCGAAAAAAAAAAAGGAAAAATCCAAAAAATTATAAAAAATGGAAAGTTAAAAAATAATTCTATTTTGTAGTCCTATAAGCTTTAGATATGGCTTAAAGGTAGGATTTAGGACACAAAGTAAAAAAAAAATTAAAAAATCCCGAAATTTTGAAAAAAAGAATTTAAAAAACGAAATTCTGAAAAAAAAAAATCTAAAAATCGAATATAGTTTGATTTGTTTTAATTTTCCGAAAATTTTAATTTTGTCATTATTTTTATCCCAGTGTTTTATGCCAAATATCAAGTACTTTATCTTTCTTTTTATCCTAAACAGTATTTTTATGCAAAATATCAAGTATATAGGGCTGCGAGTAATACTCAGATAGATAACACTTTTCCTGGAAGCAACTGAAAGTACTTTTGACTACCCCCCCCCCCCCCGTAACTTAGTGCTCGCCTAGGAACCTGAAACTTCTTTTCATCTACAGAACATTTCAAACGAAATTAAAACTCCAAATTTTTGGTACCTGTAAATAATAGGAACAGAGTGTGGGTTTAGCGAATGGCAACCCAGTAGAGCATATTGTGTGTGTTTTATACTAAACTAGCTGATCCGCCCGGCGTTGCCCGGTCCCGGCAAATAAATAATACGAAACGCGAAAGCACTCTAAATATCGCTGCACGAATACACGCTGTACAATAAATGCGATATTTTATAAAAAGTCGTTTCTCCTCCCCAACACATAAAATATAAAACACTCTGTTAAATAAAGTTGTTCTTTATTAATTCCGTCGATTGTCAAATAGATATTTATTTATTTTTCCATAAAAAAAAAAAAAATCAGGATTTACGTTGTGTCACCTTGCTATGTTATGGGATGGGATGGTTTGATTAAGGCTAATTATATACAGCTGTCACATTCGCGTGCTGCGTAGTTGTCAAGTCACAAATTAATCATTAACTAAATATGTAGAGACTAGGCGTGATTTGTGAATGAAAATTTCAGAGCTAATAAGATATCTAAACTTGGCTTTACACAATCTCAGAACGTTTTATGGTAAAAGAGTCACGAGACTTGGCTGCATTTTTTACATGTGACGTTTTTGATGAGATTTAATTTTTTAACGGAATTCTTCACAACTTTAATGTAACCTACCTATAAATCGTCACGTTTGTCAACGATTTTAATTCCGTTGTCGTTTATCACCATATTTATCTCGCTGATCACATCATTCCCTAATACAATATGATATGCGAGAGATTTTAAAACATACAAATTTGTCGAAATAGGAAACCCATAAACTATTTTGTACACGCAATGTCCAGTCGGGTACACTGTTTCTCTACCGATTCCAGTTGAAGAGATATGATCTGAAGACAAATTCGGTGATCCGATATCAACATAGTATTCATAAATAATTAATGAAAGATCACTTCTTTACCGTTGATGTCAATTATTTTTCTATCCTGTTAGGGTTAGACTTATTTGCTAATTAGAAGTACTAATGTTAACTTCTTTCTGTACATGAAAATTAGAATGGAGATGTTGGTGATTATAATTTCGATGGTTTTGCGAATGTTGACCTAATTAATTAGTTTGATCATTACTTATTTTCTTTTGATATTAAGGATGACAGAAATGTTGTGAATCTTCATATTTACTTATTTTGTTTTTTTAATCTTCAAAATTGTATGCTTTTTTATTTATTGTTCTGATACTGCGTCTTGCAGCCTCATAATTGTATAATTCACTTATTAATACATCAAGGTTTTTAACTTTTGGGAGATCATGAATAAAATTTTCTTTCATTTCCACAGGTAACCTTTGCTTGATTTAATAAACCACTATTAATTCTTTTAACGCTTCAAAATCAGATACTTCCATACCGTTAGTCAATTCTTCGAAATAATTTTTTAATTGAGACGTTAAATCACGTCAAAAGGCTGATAACGCTATCTAATAGTGACATTAATTTCTACCTACATTCTTCCTGCGTCTTTTTAAAGCGTTTAAGTAATACATTTTATGCGTAATCGTAATTGTTTGCCAATGTGTCTGGTTCTCTGGCTATAATGTTTACAATTTACAGTGGGAGAAAACTTAATAAATGCATCACCCAATGTTCTTTTACAGTATTCCTCCTAGAGATTTGTCTTTCAAATATAAGCCAAATATCCAAATAGCTGCTAATATCATTCCTTCCGTCAAAATGTGTCATTCATTTTGACAAATCTGTTTGCTTACCTGAATCTATTATCGAAAAAGCATCAATTACACTTTTCAAATTACCTTGAAGTTCTATCTTTCTTAATTCAGACGCCATCTCTAATTTATTTTCCTCTTTGTCGATACTTCAACGGAACAAAATATCACAAATATCATTAGTAGATCTGGTTAGGAAAGACGTTCTCTTATCATTACACTTTAAACAAACAGCTTGAACAACTAGGTTCAATTTTCTTCTTATTAGACTTGTTTACAACGTTCAAATTTTCAAATTATACATTCCGGTATAAAATATGTTTCGTACTGAGATTCCGGCCGAGACCCCAAAATTGTTGCGTGATTACGATGAGTAATAAGTAGTTTCACCACAACACACATTCTTCAAATAGAAATATAAACAACAAGGTTTAATGAGAAAACGAAATATACAAATAGGGATTCAGCATATACGAGGTATATCCACAAAGTAAGTTCCGTTTCTACTTCTATCCACAGCAACGCTGCGATCGCAGTTCCGACCATCCGCGGCAGTTACTCTGACTGAAGGAGAAGAAATGTACGTCATTTTCAGATCGCTGCTGCCAACGTGTTATTTGTAGTCCTTCTTTAGAATGTCAACCTTAATTGAAAATGCCGCCTCTTGTGAAATCAGATCTGTGATTCGTTTTCTGAATGCAAAGAAAGTTAAACCAAGTGAAAGTTATCGGAAAATCTGCGAGCTTTACGGACGAAATTCTATGAGTGATTAAATGGTTAGAAGATGGGTCAGACAGTTTAATGAAGGACGTGATCAAGTGCACGATGAAGAACGAAGTGGACGCCCGTCTTTTATTACTGATGAACTGGTTCACGCAATTGAACAGAAGGTTAAGTAAAGCCGTAAGTTTACAATTAATGCTCTTGCTATGGAATTTCTGCAAATCTCACGATCACGTAACCACATGGTTGAAACCACAGGCGGCAACCTTCTATGAAGAAGACATACAAAACCTTGTGGCACGCTACGACAAGTGCCTACAAAATTTCGGAAGCTATGTAGAAAAGTAGTTTCACAGTTGTAGATTTTTGTACAATAAATACTTTTTTTGTATGTGTGCACGTTTTTTTTTTATATAACCAAACGGAACTTACTTTGTGGATGTACCTCGTAAATAGATTATGATTGGAGAATAATAATGGTTTTCAGCTTATTTAATAAACATATACCTTAAAAACTTCTTTAAGCCTTGCGTAGAAAAACGAACCAACTCATTTGGATAAAATCTGTGGAACTTTCCATTCATCCTCGTGCGTTTCCATTCTTGAATATCGTGAACGCATATTCATGCTTGCACTTATCGCAGCTCGTGACTGTCGTACTGCATTGAGTTAGTACAAATGTTGGTGTTAATTCTCATTTCCACACACCTGTATATATATACTCACGTTGATTGTTTCAAAATTGATTTGTCAAACTTTAAGCAATGATATTTAACACCGAAATACCTATTTCTCAAAATACAATGCGTGATCGGAACTAAAGCCTGGAGGAATTAGAAGGCACCATCCTTGTTTCTTATTTGTGTTTATCATACCGTTTATATAATTCATGAAAATTTTAAAACTTTAAATATTTATGTTTTTTGTTATTTTTGGTTCTGGGGAAAAAGTTTTTGCTTTACAGAAACTTTAAAAATTTTGTGATAACTTCTAATAATGTTATTAGTGAAGAATGTGAAAGAAACTTTTCAAGAAATGTTTCAGACAGTTAAAAATGATTGAAATTAGTTTCTTTTATAGACTGCTTTTTAAAGCTTGAATATTTTTTACTTACCCTTTGATTAATCTACATATTAAGTCTAAAAGAAGTTTACTCTAAGAATTTTATAAATATATCTATATTTTGCTTTTTACACAATGATTTTCTTTGTCACAGTCATTATGAAAAACGCCAGGACTTACTTTCGAGATATGATAAAAGATTATTTATCCTCAATCAGAAAGTACTTTTACAGTTTGAATTTTACAAAAGAAAAAGGAAAAGTTGGCAAAACTACTGCTAACACGTCGTCTTAAATTTTATATCTAAAAATTTTGAGATAGCTATTACAGAAATACATATTTCAAAGATTGACATTATCACAACAAGAAGGACGCTTGCAATTAAACATGTGGATTCGGGCTAGCGGGTATACTTGCTACGTTTGAAAGGAAGATAGCCTCTGCAATTTTTATAGTAGTGTTGGGAAACAGGGTACACTTATACAAGGTGTTTCTATACCACCGCACAAACTGTTCAGAATGAGAATCCTTACTCTGTGAAAGAAATAACAACACAATTCTGATATAAAAGTTGTCCAAAAAACCACACTTCGTCCACGTATAGGTTTCCAGAAAAATGGAAAACAAAAAGTATGACGTCACAAACTCCCCAGTAGTTTGCATTACATTACCATTGCACTGACTGAAAGTAAAATACGTATCAAGCTACTCTCTAACGGAGTACATTACCAGTAAGTGAAGATTGCCGGTAGTTTCATGTCTCCGTCTTTTAAAGCAAACGGAATACAGGCTTTTTATTTGTATATTAGGCGCACACCTATAATGTAAAAAAAGACAAAGAGTTCTGTTCCTAGGAAAATAAAATATAACAGAAATAAAAATATATAATAACCTCTTCTGGGTTATGAACGAAGCCAAAACCCTTTCATCATATTTAGAAATCTCAGAAACTAATATATTTCTGAAATGTAAAGAAGCATTTATAAAATCAAAGTTTCCTTTGATACCAATGGTTTTCGGAAACGTTTCCGATTGTTTTTTACAGTGTATTAATCAGGTATCTGAACCTGGAATATAGATTATTCGGATGCTATCAATTTTGAAGTAAACATCTGAAGTACTGCGATAAAGAATGAACTTGATAAATGTTTTGAACACATTGCCTACCGAAAATGTCCAACAATCGACTACAAATGCTTTCACTGCAATCCCAAAGCGTATCTGGCGTTTGCACAATTATCAAAAGACTCCAATAATCGACTTGCGACCGAGAATATAAAGTCCCGGCATTTCGTTTCCTCCACTGAAAGAACTACACCCAAATTAGGTCTTCTTTAATGGAGAAAGAGACATAAAGAGAAGATTGTTCACCATTAGACAAAACCATCTATCCTCATCGGCATACATGCATAATGTATGAATCATTCCCATTTTTTGTCATATCAACAGGTAAATTGAATGAAGAATAAAAACTGGGTGAATTTTGACCCATTATTATGCGTTAATTTCAATGTTCCAACAATTCGAATCAGTGAAGAGTCATCTATCATTGATATTTGGAACTAAAACAGGAAACAGTAGTATAAACATTACCAAATTCACAATATTTATCTTCTACAAAGATAATTTCAATAACTATCGTCATTTGCATATTATTGTATTTTAAAAACAGCCAATTCATTTTAGAACACCCTGTATATAGATATACATATGATATTACTGCTTTTAAAGTACATTTTATCTTTAAAATATAATATGAAAAGATTTAATAATAATAATATATTCCAAACTGTTAATTACAATAAAATAAAATTTCAGTGGATAATTTTTTTGTCCTCTCCATATGTAGTAGCATAGTCAGTTATGTATATACTAGCAGACTACGCCCGCTGCGCTGGTCGGTTTCTCCAAAAGAACCTTGAATCAAACGAAATATATCGGTGAATTTAACCTTGCATTTTAAACCCTCAAATACACGCGCGGCGCACTGCGTACGCCAGTGGCCACTGATTGGCCAACAGTTTTCAAACGAGAAGCACAATGACCTTGACACGTGTATCTAACCTATGGTCATTCCTTTCCAAGTAGTCTTGCATGCAGGTGGAATTTTTGGTGTGGTTAAATAACTTCATCTTTTGTTTTTTTTGGAGGAAGAGTGGATTTGGCGTACTTTATACGCCACGCGTGTAGTAATGTAAGTATTTTTTTTAATAATGTATTTCTCTTTAATAAGTCGAACAAATTAATTTGATTAAAAACATATATAATACGACATAATTTGAATATAACTGTATTAAATATGCAATTTTAGTTCACATGTATTACATTATTATTATTATTATTATTTATATATTAGGTCAACCTGGAGGTGTGGTACCTAGTAAAGCCTGCGGATTTTGCAAGAGACGGTACTCCAAAAAAAAAAGAGAATAAAAGGACGGTGTGTTTTGTGTGGCCGAGTAAAAAACAATTATACCACGGTAGTTTGTTCCGAGTGTAATCAATTTACTTGCAGAAACCACATTAAGTCAATCACATATGTTTGTTTTAATTGTTGAGAGTGACTTACTTGTTTGAAATATTTGATATCCGATTTGTGTGTAAAATTCAATCGCATATGTTTATATAAGTTTTTCAAAGTGATAAATTGTTTGAATTAGTATATTTGTTGAGTAAAATGAAAAAAAAACGTGTAAGTAGTAATATTTCTTCATTAAAATAGTTTTTGCTGAATATAATTTCATTAATTTAATTTTTAAAGTATGTGGAACTGTTCTGATCAAATATTATTATGTTTAAATTGAAATGAATTAAGAAAACAATCTGAAAACCGTAAAAGTTCACCTGGCGTATTCAGTACGCCACGCGTGTAATTACGTGATTTATTTTAGCGCGTGTAGTTGAGGGTAAAGTTATCTGTATCTTTACCTAGATATCCTATAATAACATAAAAACGGATACTTATTTCACTAAGTTATGTTTTTTTAATACGGTTTATTATTACGTTTACAATTTGTTACCTACCGTTTTCCATTGATTTATATGTTTTATAGCTACATTTTTTAATAACGGAAATAAACCTATATTATTCACAACTAAATAGAAATGGCGCATCTAGTATTTGTCGAGAATTAAATAAAAATCATGTACTCGTGACATCATAATTCACTTTTATATTTTAACAGAATAATACGGTTACTATAATTTGTGACTTGTGCTGACATATTGCTGTTGTTATTATATTTTTACGCATGAAGTTTTCGCTATGGTAATGCATTGTGAAATTTGGTCATTTTTGAAATTCAATATTTGAAAAATGGCATAATCAGTGGATTTGAAATTTATATCAAGAAAAATACAATTTTTTACCTTTCTAACGCAGTTTGTCTAACAATTTTCTGACAAATACTTTTCGAGCAATTAATTTGTTCAGTAACTTCAAATGTTTCATTTTCTGAGATTAATCTGTGGCATCGATCCCAGTCGTCAGCAACACATACCTTTTTATTAAAGAGGATTTCTGAGATTAATCTGTGGCAACGATCCCAGTCGTCAGCAACACATACATTTTTATTAAAGAGGATATTTACACTCATGTCCAAAATTAAGGTCAAAAACATAAAATCTGTGAAAACTGTTGGACTATTCACTGTATTGCCACAAAATTTGGCACAGAGGTATATTAGAATGGGAGAAAGAATATAGCAACATAACATTATGGAAAAGATTTTAATTGTGAATTAAAATACAGGGTATATTAAAAAGTGTTAATTCATGAATCAGAGATAAAGCATTTATCTCTGGAAAAGTATGTCTTCTATGGAGTGTGACCACTGTGCACTGCTATACAAGCCTCACAACGAGCTCTCATAGTGTTTATGCGGGTGTCAATAAATGTTTGTGGCAACAAAACCCCTTCTTCCAAAAGTGCGGCTTTTAACCCCTGACGGGTTATGGCAGGGGGTTACGCTGTATAATGTCTCTTCCTAGACCGCCCCAATGTCACCAGGAAGTCCAGCCAAGACCACCACAGAGCAACGACACCTGCACAGAATAGCTATTTGGCGTTAGGCGCACGACGACATAGGCTGGCAACGACTCCTCAGCTTGCTGGTGACCTTACTTCTGCGTCTGCAGTAATAATTTCCAGGCAAACAGTATATAGACGTCTAGCAGAGAGGATATTTTACGCCCGCCATCCAGTCTTCGGTGTTCCTTTCACTGCATCGAACAGTACAGCCCAGTTGTTTTGGAGCCGAAGACGTCACTCTTGGACACAACAATAATAGGAGCGTGTTCTTTTCAGTGAGGAGTCCGGATTAACCACGCAAAGTGATTCTAGTCGAATCTTCATCTGGAGAGAACGTGGAGCTCGCTATCAATCCTTCTACGTAAAATAAATCGACAGAATTGGTGGCAAAGGAATCCTTGTCTTGGACGGCATAATGTTTGGCAGGCGTACCCCACTACACGTCTTCGACGCGGGTACTGTCAATGCACGTCACTATAGGGATGAGGTCCTTGAAGCCTATGTGAGGTTGTTCCAGGGTGCTGTAGGCCCAGACTTCATTTTTATGAACGATAATGCGAGGTCACACAGTGCTCACATTGTTGACGATTTTCTTGAAGAAGAGGATATTCGCCGTATGAATCGGCCCTTGAGGTCTCTGGACCTCAATCCTATTGAACATGTTTGGGATGGTCTAGGAAGAGCTATTGCACAGCGTAACCCCACTCCTAGGACCCGCCAGGAGTTAAAAGCCGTGCTTTTGGAAGAATGGCTTTGCTGCCACAAACATTTATTGACACCCTCATAAACAGTATGAGAGCTCGTTGTGAGGCTTGTATAGCAGTGCACAGTGGTCACACTCCATATCAGACATACTTTTCCCGAGATAAATGCGTTATCTCTGATTAATGATTTAACACTTTTTAATATACCCTGTATCTTAATTTACAATTAAATTCTTTTCCATATTGTTATGTTGCTATATTCTTTCTCCCTTTGTAATATACCTCTGTGCCAAATTTAGTGGCAACACAGTCAATAGTTCATCAGTTTTCACAGATTTTATACTTGTGACCTTAATTTTGGACATGCGTGTAGTTACAAGTATTTTTATTATTATTTTTTTAAAATTAAAATTGATTTATTGTTTGATCTGCCTTTGAATCTTCTTTAAATATGTTTTGTATTTCGAATTACGTTAATGTAAGGGAAATCATAGTTTTGACCGTTTTCATAAAAATTTTACATACATATCCAAAATATTGAAATAAAACAGCGTATTATGATAAAAACGCTTTCAAAAAGAAAGAAATCCTTTTTATTTCTAACTATTTTATTTACAAGCTGTTTCAAACTTTTGATTAATATCTGCATTTTGCCAAAGTGTCTTGCTAAGTGGGATTTTTTTTTCATATATGATTACTATTATTTTTTATCATACTTTCTGAATTATTCATCATATCTTTGCTAAAGTCAAATTACCAAACTGCTATCTTTTTTTTTCTGGTTTTAACCGAGCGAAAAATTTCTCATCGCAACATAATTTCACTGATCATTTAACAAAAGTAATGAAAATGGAATCTTAATACGGAAAACGAAATAATGCGAATAAAATGTAATGGTTTAATATTATAACGATCTATTAGAGCAAAAAAAAAAACTATAGCAAACGTATGGTTAAATTTTGTTCAAATTAATTAAAATTTTTGTTAAAAGATTAATAATAGTTAAATGATGTTTTTTCTATACAAAACGTAAATAAAAAATGACTTTATCTTTTCTATAAAAAATATTTTTCATAAGTGTATTACTGTACAATGATTTTACTATAAAACAATTTTTCAAAGCTGAAGTAATTTATTACTTTTGTATACATCTTTGAACACGTTATTACATCTTTGAATTATGTTCTACATAAATAAAATGGTAAATTGCAAATTTGTCAATTTTCGAAATAGTTTTTTTTTTAAATATTTCTTATAAGAAACAACAACAACAAAAAAAAACTTTTAAGTATCATAGGTGTTGTAATGATGCCTTGAGTTTAGAAGAAAACCCGGTATAAGAAAACAAGAGCTGATGAGCACTTTGTTTTTCTCCGTGTTCGAATAATAGGCTTACTTCTAATATTATAATACTAGCTGATCCGCCAGGCGTTGCCCGGGCCCGTCATCATAAAATTAAACAAATCTAAAGTTTGTATGATTTTATATCTTTAACCCGATTTTGTAAGAAATTATTTATGTAAAAGTGCGGAGCACGCGACTGAAAATCCTTTATTTCCCCTTTCCGCCGATAGGGGGAGCATTCGCATATAAACGAACCTCCTACACGTGTTCCCATTGCCTGCAGCACCATATAATAAGGCGTGAAGTGCAAGCTCTGCAAAATCTTTTATGTTCCTCTTCCGCCCCCAAGGCGCTCACCCTGTTCCAAACAAACTACCTTCTGAACGAAACTCCAACACGCGTCCTTGCTGTCTCCGACACCGTATAGCAGGCGTGCTGCGAACTTTTTGCAAAATCCTTTTGTTTCACTTTCGACCGCCAAGGGGCACAATTTGTTCTATACGAACATCCGACAGGGGTACCAGTTGTATCTAGGGAGTTGAATGATCCAATTCCCTTAGAAATCGGATCCATAGAACTCGATAAAATAATGCGCCCCTGGCGGTGAAAGGTGGAAGTAAAATCCGTATCGCGAACGAAAACCAAGTCGAATAATCCAAACCCCGTTATGATCGGGTCCATAGAACCCGAGATAAGAATGCACAGTAAGAGAAAAAAACTTGTCGGATTGCTCGCCAGGGGGCGCTTGGTCAAGTGCTCATCAAAAACTTTGAGTGTTGGTATGCATCAAGTAAATACGGGTTGTGTACTTTTATTAGGAACATAAATTTTTTATTTTTACGAAATTCGTCACTTGAAATTTTCGTTATTCTCTATATATAACATTTATAAAACGCTACAGGAGAAGATAAAAATGTTAAATTTCTACAATAGAATTTGTTTTGTGTAAATCAGAGCAAGGCGTTAACCCCTTCCCTCCCCATACCCGCAAATATAATTTGTTCCACAAAACCACCTTCCCCTACATTAACGCGATCATAAAAAAATATATATATATTTTTTTCTGATAATTAGAACATAACGAAGACGCTACGCTAAAATAGCCACCAGATGATTCTCCTTCCCATCCTCAAATTCAAATCTATATCTTAATTAGTTATCTTAAATTTTGTTCAATAGTAAAAAATGGCATTTATTCCCTTCCATTTTTGCAAACTAAATGGAGGGATCGGCCAGAGAAACAGATTTCTTTGTAGTTCAGTTTTTAATGAAAGCTGATTCCTGCCTGAAGCTTTCTCGAATTTTTACTTTCTTCTATATATAATAGAAGAAAGTATTGTAATCGAAATTTTTTTCGACTTCAGGTTTTCGACTGATTTACACAACACATGTTAGGGGTCAGAGATTCCGAAAAACATGCTTTTACAAAATGTCTGTCTGTCCGTCTGTCTGTTCTCATTGTATCATCGAAAAGTGTATGAAGTTATGCTTCAAACTGAACCAACTTTTTTTTCTATATTTTTGGCTATGGCCAGCAGGTTACACTTGAATTTGGGGATATTTCGACATCGAATTTTGTTCCATTTTCACTATTGTATCATCGAAAAGTGTATGAAGTTATGCAGATAATTGAACCAAATTGTATATGTTTTGACTATGGTCTGCAGGCTCCAGTTGAATTTTGGGATATTTCGACGAAAGGGGGCGCTGCGATCGCGATTTTGGCGATAAAATACGTTGCCATATAGGAAGCAAGCTTGGCTATGTCTGTCTAATTTGGCGATATTCTTATTCAAATTCAATATTGACGAGAGCTGGGAATGCCTCTTCTGTAATCGGGTTCCGCGCATTTTAGTTTCGTGTATTTTCTGTAGAATCAGCTAAAATCTCAAAACAAAGCAATAAGGAGGCTATGCTTTCTTGCCGGTGACGGCCAGAAGGACTTTTAGTAGTGTACTATAATACATCGGCTGCTCGCATCTAGGTAACACGACGATTCGCAAGCAGCTGACGTACAATAAAATGACGATTTTTTTTTCAATGTGATTGTGAATTTTGAAGCATTAACATGTAGGAGATATAAGAAAGTTTTGGGATTGGCATATTCGACTAGTTTTTGACTGGGGTCGTCAGATTTTGCTTTTTTTTTTGTAAAAATTACGAAAAATTACCGGCCGAATTTTTCAAAAACTGCATTGTCGGATGCAAAAAATATTTCTACATATGCTCAGAAATTTTCAAATCGATATCTTAATTAGTTTTATTAAAATTCGCTAATTAGTAAATAAATTTCGAATTCGTTCATTTTCGCTTGCAAATCAGAACAAGAGTTCTTTTCTTTAGCCATTTTGATAAAAAAAGATGGCATATTCGATGCGATGTTTAATAAGATTCTAATTAATATCTTGCGCAATTATCAAAATATTAAAATTCGGAGTCAGGCCTTGGACTACCTAAATGTAAATTTTTAGACTTCTATGTACGCTATATTTTCCTAGCCATCGCTGACAGACACACACACACAGACACACAGAGCGAAACTTTCTTTTATTAGTATAGATTTTTCAGAAAATTTTATGATTTTTATCTTTTTTCTTAAATTTGTGTGGACTCTGCCATAATATTCTTTGTTTGATATATGACAAGATAAATATTAAATTTTGTTTTCTATATTTTCCCATCTGAAAAGAAAACTGTTATGTTTCAGTACATCACAAAGCGCGGGAAAACTATTTAAAAATGTATCAGATTTCTGCATATCATGTATTAGCAGTTTGGCTTATAATAAGAAAAATGTGCGTAACAAAATGTTCAAATAAAGAAGTTTAGAACACGTAGCTTGTAAAAAGTATTCTGATTATTTCAAAAGATATAAAGAAACGAATTTTTGCTGTACGATAATATTAACTTCTAGGCGCTCAATTTTTATACTGCACATTAGTCGACTATTTAGAACTAATTATTTCATTCAGATATTAGTGATTACTGCAAAGTAGGTTTGTTGTATCTTGTTTAAAGACATTTGTAATGGAGGCAAATGTGTACAAATCAATGCAAACCATTGTAAACAATTTCCAGAGTTGGATTCGGACATTATTTACACAGAGAATGACGGAGGTAAATTGCAATTTAGCGTTTGCTAAACGATTATGTTATAAGTAACGTAGTAAGTTTCGTATGCCTACGTGTATTCGAGCTGAACGTTTAATAAACAATAGAAATATATTTGCATATTTATGCGACAAATTATTAGTTCGGATTGTTTAAGGGTTAATACCACTTTGACGCCCTGATTTTTAACGAAAAAAAAAATTGCAGGAATTTCCAAAAGAAATGTGAAGTGTTTATAAAAATTTATTTACGCTTATTCATTATGCGCATGTTAAAGTAAAAAACAGTATTTTTGTTTAGTTTTGGTATTAAAAAATGATGGTTTGGCAGCTGAAAGGTGGAAGCTCTTCGGAAAATGGGGGACTGGATTTGATATAAACAATGTAACAAAATAATTATTTTTCTTAGTCCAAAAGCAAGTTACATTCGTAGCAATTATAAAACATATGTATTTTTAGTGAAATGGTATAGATTTAAAGTAAAATGTAAATTTTTATCCTTAAATTTCATTACTTAAATTTATACAGAACAGCAAAATATCAGTATTTAAAAAAATCCTATTTATTTCATTAGAAAAATAAATGCCAATTAATTTTCAAAAATATTAAGTTGATGGATTGCAAATTGGTGGAAGTAGGGTGTTCACTGTTTTTGAAAAAAAAAAACTGTTCTGAAAAATAAACGTGCCTAAATTTTTCGCCACTTTGTTTCTCGCTATGGCGCGCTCTACTTCGTTCGCTTTGCGACGCTCTAAGATTGCTTTGTCACTTTCATTATAGATTTCTAACTAATAAAATATGATTTTAGTGTGTATGAACGGTACTTTAAGCTATTTTTTGAGCTGTTCGAATTGTTGTTTCTCATAAATATTGGAGAAAACTTCACTATTTCCCTGATTTGCACAGAGTTATGTAAAAGAGAATTTATGGCGAATATTTTTTAAAACTACTGATGATATAAACACCTCTATATATAAGAAATAAAATACAAAATATGGGAATTTTTGATACAGCTTCTTTTTCCTCTAACTTATATTTAAGAAAATGTTGCCCAGCATGTAAGAATGATATTAAAAACAAATCTTATTCATGTTTACGAGAAAACGTTCCGATAACTTTGGATTTTAGAAAATTTAAGTGTTTTCTAGCACTAAAAACGGAAAGACGCGTTTTTAAAGCTGGAAATAACCGCTTGACTTATTTGCAGTCTATTGACTGTCTGACAAAAGGAAATATTTTTTAATGTTTTGCATTAGCGACTCCCTTTAGATTAATTAAATATCCCGATGGTAATCAGTATCGGAAAATGAAAGCAATTAGTTCAGCACTTAATTTAGCACAGCTTTATTAATCACTAGATATTTGACTAAAATAATTAATCATGAAGTTTCTTTTTCTTTGGAAATATAAATCTAACAGCTAATATGTAATTAATCGTAACTGAAAGATAAAAATAAATTACTTTTGGATAGTTGTCAAATTGCAGGCATTTACATTGTTATTTTCTAAATAAATATTTTATTTTATCTTGAAATATGCAATTGCTACAATAAACGAAATGTAGGCACTTCTTATGATAAGATCATGTATTTGTTAATATAAAAGAAGTTAAATAATATTTGTTCAAAATCTAATTCCTTATACTCTTTCATAAGCAGAAATAAGTTGAACAATCTATATCTTTGTAAGCTAAATTCAATAATTCTTATACTGCTTTATACCATCTAAATTGTTTTAATAGATAAAAACATTATTTACCTTTTTCCTTACAAGTATGTTATTATCAGTACTTTTAAATTTCTGTGATTGATATAAATAAAAAGAACTACATATAGTCATTTTAACATTTCGGATAATATTAAGTATTCTTTTCCAATGTATTTTAATAAAAACAAGAAAGATAAAATTAGCTTTTCTCACTTAATCTGCGTTTTTGTGGTTCAGGATATTAAGTATGGTTTTCTTGCCCTTCGATATCTCTTAATTTTAGGGTTGTATTACTCTCCTCATACATTTTACATTTGATGTCATCAAAAATATGGTATTCTGTTTTTGCATCTTTACATTTAAAAAATTTTATTGCGCTAAGTGTAACTGTCTATAATATATGATTGCTTATGGTGTAAGTCTGATACAAGAAGGCTATCTTTTTGATCATTATAGTCACTCCTACTCTGCCTGCGAAAGAGAAAAGGCGTGTTTCTGTCATGCCTCTTCATACCCTTAATTTTCTCTAATAATAAAATTTTTCATTTGGGCATCTGACGTATTCTCAATTTATAAAAAACAAATTTCATAGACTTTGGGTTTTTGCTTTAAAAGTATGTTTTTCAATGTACTGGTTATTGTTCGATTGTTTCCAAGAAGATACAAACAAACAATACTCCAATCAAAAAACAATAATACTTAACTGTGCGTGTTTTTTTATGTATTTTTTAAGGAATGCTAAAATAATACCTTATTTCACGTCTTATAAATGCGATGATTTTTTGCAAGAGCAGTATAGAGATACACAATTTTTTTAAATGCAGATTAATAGCTTTAAATGCAGTTTTGAAAATCACATTTGTATTCTAAACAAATTTTATTTAACCTTAGAACTGCTAAATTGATTGGGATATTCTACACCCCAGTTAATTTTCACAGCCCTGCCTTTTCTGTTTTTTTCGGACAGTGTATTTACTTTAATTGCATTAGGAGAAGGAATTGTAAAAATAATGTATATAATCTAAAAAGCCCTAATAGATTATTTATATTCAGTACAATGGGCATTGTTAGTGACCTTAGGATTTGCCTATCTTTGGTTTGAATCGCCAATTGCTTGTATTGTAAGATTTTGATTGTTTGTACCTCTCTTTAATAGAATTTATGTTATCTTTGCGTACTAAATGTATTTAAAAGTTTTAATAGATAATAACCATAGAAATAACAATAACGAGATCACGTATAAAATGAGCAAAATAAATCTGGCAATAAATGTTAGCCTTTAAAAACTGAACATAACTAACAAAAAATTAATCGAATTACTCGTAAAAATCGATAACGATATTTGATAAATAGTAATTTTTAAATTCCAGTGTACGTTTCTAGAATTCAAATTATTAATTGTTTAAGTTAGAAAATTTAATTGCACCAGTAATTGACCACCTGTACCCATGATGTACAATGGATGCAACAGTAATTGACCATTTATTTTAGTGTAAAAATCGAATTATGTACGTTCATATTATAAACTACTGCTAAAATACATATATATCAGGTGATCCAATAATCAGGAAACATTTTAAAAATCAATAATTCACGAATTATTGAAGATTGCAATATACCGATTTCATCTTTTAAATAGAAATTCAGGGTATCCAGTAAAGTGCTTTATTATTCTCACAACATTTGAAAGTCTAGAATTACAGTCATACATAAATATGGTGTCTACGTACAGTACAGTGGTCATGCGCTGTTCGAATATATTCTTTGCAGCGCCTGTTAGCAGCAAAGTAAGGAGTTAGTGTTCCGATTTTGACATTTATGCGAAATACTGGAAGATAGTCAGTTACAAATTTTCACATTAACATGGTTTTATTACAAAAATATATTTTGCACATTAACATCGATTTAGTACAAAAATATATTCTGCGCGTATAACTTGAGCGGATAGTACGCGCAAATAGCGTTTTTGTTCCAAGTGACTGTCAAAGTTTTTATGTCTTTAAACCCGTCATTAAGAACCAACTAGTCACAGGTACCTTTATCGGTGGTGCTCAGTCTGTACTATTCAATCAACAGTGTTTTGCGGTTATGTTTAGTGAAGGTGATATTACCTCCTTTCTTACGCATTTCATGACATAAAAATGTTGGAAATAGAAAACAAACTAAACAAATCAGTGTTTCTCGCATACGAGTTTTAGCATTCATGTGCACAAGGTGTCGTTTCATTTTTAATCGATGTTGCCATACAACATTGAAATCGACTGTTTTCCTGTATCGTCTATTGTTTTTTAGATACGTACATTAACTCTTGACGTTGTCTCTAAGAGTTGCTGTATGCCACCTTATTTAAATATCCATGGCTAGTTAAGTACACTTATATATATGCAAGAAGATGATATGTAAATAGTAGATTTACTGGAATTATATGCACAAATTGACGATGAATAACAAAATATGAACTTTAATACAGTCCTAGAAATATAATTCTACAATACTTGGCTAGCAATTTCTTTTCAGCTAATCTACTTCTCGCCAAACATATATAATATTTTTATTTACCAAAGAAAACAACTAGGCCTAACAGCGCCTTTACTGGATATTTCTCATTTCCAAACTTGCTTCGCAATAAAAATTAGAAGACTGGCTCTTTTCCAATTTTGAAGATATTAAAATCTTGATCTCGCGATCCAAAATATTTATAACTCGTGCATTTAAATCACGGATAATAATAGTACTAAATCGTCAGTTAATTTGATGATCATGGACGTCATAAAGCAAATGAAGTGTTAAAATTGAAATCCTACATATATATATATATATATATATATATATATATATATATATTACTACTATATCTGAAAGTTTTGGTGATAAATAGAGCTTTACTGTATACCCTGCATATATAATTAATTATCCTATAAATACCATAATAATAAGGAAGGAAGTGTATAAAACATTCCAGATAAATTCTTTTAACTTCATTTTTGTTTTTAGTATTATAGCGTTATGTATAAAATCAGATGAAAATCAGTCATCACCTGACTCCCAAAAGATGATACACATTAAAGAACATGTCAAGTCGCTACGTCAATTTTGAATAGACGTCTTTTCAGTCTATGTTCAACATATGTTAATACTTTCTACACCTATTTTTAAAATTCCTTAATTAAATTATAATAAATCATACAACAAGGCGTCATAGGATTTAATTTTATAAAATTGGTTGTGATAATAATTAGGGTGTTACTTCGTGAAGTCTTTCTGCATGTAAGCATTCCTTTTTCTATAAAAAAAATCCATTTTAGGTGCGTTCGTAATTATAGTATAAATACATAGCACCTATAGTTGTCACCTGGTCCGTTCTTCTGTCCGTCTGTCTGCATATAACAGCGCAAAAACTACCCAACCGAATGGTTTGAAATTTAATATATATAATCGTTGCAGAAGTCTGTCGAGTCGTTTCAAATTTTATGAAAATCGAATCAAAACTTAAAAAGATATCAATAAAAGTTTTATTCATTCTATTAAATCCTTTCATACGTATTTAAGTCAATGATATCCCATGATAGATAATCATTCTAGCTTGCCATGGAGATTACGTCCTATTTAAGATGGAATCATATTATTTCCGTATTACTGAATTTAAAAACTGCATTCGTAAAACCTCATTATACAATCTACCGACAGTTTTTTTGATAGATGTTTCCGAAGAAATAGATATTAAATGAAAAAAGAGTCTAAATATGGAATTAAAGTACTGAAATTTTGAAAGCTAGGCTTAAGTTTCACATTGGAATTTTCAGTAAATAAAAATATAAGATAAGTAAATAAAAGATAAAATGTTGTCAACTTAAAATGTACTTATTTTACTACTGAAATTAATCATGTCATAGTTACAGACTATATAATTCATTTCACTGAAATATTAACTGTAGCAATGTACCTCATTTGTTACGATTGATGAAAAATTTCCAACTTGTTGTATTTGCAATCGCCGCGATACGCAAATTGTGTTTTTACTTTAGGTTTATGTGAAATGATTATTGACTGTCCCATTTTTCGTTAAATCGGGAATGCTTTTCTTAATTTTCTTTATTTAATTAGAATGACAGATAGTGTATCTTCTAGCACTTTTCCCTTTTTTTTATTTTACTACGTTATTTCAACAATTTTATATTTCAAGTACGTTTCAAATTAGATTTAAAATATTTAGTTATACTAGAAATAATTATAAATTTTATATGTTCTTAAACAAAGAACACATTCATAAATACGCATTAACTTTCATAAACAAACTAAACACATTCGTAAACTACGTATATATTAACTTGTTGTTCAATTATTCATACCAGTTTATTTGCAAAAATTTAGTTTACTATTAATCAGACTTTATTTTTATAATATATAAAACAGTGAATATTATTATAATAAAATGTTATTATAATAAATGTTTTTAATTTAATCATTAATTATTTGTAATAAATATGTTTTAATTATTGAATTAAACATAAATACCTTTAATATTATTGTTTTAAACATACTTGCATATACATTTAAAATAATCTATATTTGGAATTATAAATATCCAAGGAATATGTAAATAAGAACTGAAATATTAGGAAATGCATTTATGTTTTTACTTATCAATCAATTTAGTAAATAACAACACTATTTAGCTATTGTAGAAATTGTTTCATTCCGATTAAAAGTTATTGAATAATGAAAAATAAGTAAGAAAATTTTGCTCATTTTGGTTCTCAAAGATAAGTTTGAAGACTATTATGCTGTTGCCATCATAAAATTTTCTTTTGCACTTTTCAAATGGATAAATTAAACAGTAGAGTTACACACCAACAAATGCGAACTACAGTGCGTCTCAAAAGTATACGGACAGGCGATTTTTTGAAATAACAGTTCAAAAAATGAAGCAATAATCACGAAAAAAATAATTGCCATATGGAATCATAACATAAGTTTATTATAATACAGAAATATCATGCTTATATCACAGATTGTTTCTAAAAAAATTAAATTCAAAATAAGCTGTCCCAAAAATATATGTACAATGAAAAAAAAATCACTTTTATGACTACCGTATCAAAAAAAAATTGCATATTCTGCGTTCTGTACATGTGACTTAAGCACTTCGAAATATAAAATCACGACTCTTTTTTTCAATTATCGAATAGTTGGAAAATTCCTCGCAACGTTCAATTCTCTACAACTGATATAGCTAAAATTTGGCGTTTAAAGGCTCAAAATGCTAAAGTTTTTTGATATTTCTAAACTAATTAAGCATAGCAGATCTGGAATTTATGAAATTTTATCAAAAGGTGACAATGTGATTGTAGAAAAGCGCTCAGGTTGACCAAGAAAAATATCTCAGCGACAAGATAGTGAGATTTTGTAAGCAGTTTGAACCCTAAAGAAATCTGTTCGTGAAATTGCGAGGATTTTAGCGTTTCCTATTTCGAGATCTATTATTCACCACCGTATACAGTCAATCAAATTTCATAAATATCGCAGAATGTGTCGGCTACATATGCTGAAATTGCACCATAGAAAGACATGCGTACTTTGGGCTCATAAACGCATGCATTGGACGGATGAATGGATAAATAACGAAACAAAATCTGTTTGGATGGTCCTTATGTCTGGGCATACTATTGGCATGATCTACGAAGAGACACTCCGGAGTTCTTTAGTCGACAACAAGGAGGGGATTCTCTCATGGTATGGGGCGTGCTGTGTTTCAACGGAAAAACGTATTTTGCTTTTCTTAATAGTCGACAGTGCTCTGAGGATGATCAAAATTTCCTCAAAAGCAATCTAATTCCAATTGTAAGCATCTTTGAATGGGAAAACTCGAAATCCCAACAGAACAATGCATAGATTCACAGCTCCCACTCAACAATAGCTTGATTTATGCAGAATCAAGTGACTATTATGGACTGGCCAGCCATCAGCCCAGACCCTAATCCAATTGAAAACCTTTGGGAAGTACTTTCACGGGAGGTGTTTGTCCATTTTCGTCAGATTTCGACTATTCAGGAATTAAAGCAACAAGTAAAGCAGAGTTGGTTCTCTTTACAGCCACACATTATCTAAACACAAGTTTGAAGAATGCCTGATATGATTTTCAAGATAATTCAAAGGAATGGATCCAAAATTTTAATTTAAATACAAAATACTGGAAAAGTACATATATTTTTAGGACAGCCTATTTTGATTTTTTTTACAAAATTTCTGTAAAACTTATACTGTGTTTCTTTATAATAAACTTATGTTATGATTCCATATGCTTATTAATTTTTTCGTGATTATTGCTTTGTATTTTGAATTGTTTTTTCAAAAACTCTTCTGTTTCTATGTTTTTGAGACGCACTGTATAGTGCGTATGTCTGAATTTAATACAGCGTTACAGTGATCTATATTTTAAGAAAAGCACAGTACAATAGCACCCACAGTGGAACATTAACATTTAAAAATAGTTCCACATACATATTCTTTCGATTAGTAACCTCAAATATAAAGTTTGGTGCATTTCAATCCAATATAAATTATGATACATCTAAATATTCATCTAAAAAAGCACAGCATAGTAGCATCTCCTGTTGAGTGGATCACTTCCAATATCTAATCAACATAGTTTTTCTTACATATCTTACATATGAAATTTGGTGAAATTTATACCATAGATGACAAGAAAAATTTATCAGATAAATAGTGAAAAAACAGCACAGCAACGCCACCTTACAGCTGTATACACTTAAATCTAATCAGAACTAACGTATGTCAATATGTAACAGATTTTGAAGTTTTATGAAATACCGCACATTAATTATTGAGAAAAAAACAATTGAATCGCGAAAAATTTATATCTCACACAAACAGATATATAGAGCGTCGTTTTCCAAAAACTGACCTATCGTATTCAAGACATCCTAAAAAGTGCAAATCCATCAAAAGACGAAAGTAAAAAAAATCCACGATTCCAATACTTTCTACTTATGTGTGCAGAAAAAAGTATTAAACAAAAATTTCGTATTTCTCTATTGTGTTAAATTTTTGGCAACGTTAACATTTTAGTGATTCAGTGCTTGACCACCCCCTAATAACTATTTATTTCGTCATTTTTAAATGAAAACAATATTTATTTATATAAAAAAATGAACTAAATATATCAATTAGTAAGCCAGAGTAATTAACAAGTTGATATAATAAATGTGAACATAACATGCATTATTTCCTGATAGTGCTAGCTGGTTTTAAGATTTTAGATAAACTTTCTAATTAATCCATTTAAATATCCAAGCATCACTTTAGTTGAAGCTGTAACTTGAACAACTTATTTTATTGCATATATACGTTTTTTACTAATGATTAATACATACATGCAGTTTTTTCTACAGTTTTGTAACTGTTTTTCAGATTTCGTCAAAACATCGAACTCGCTAGTCAATTACTGGTGCACACTATTACCATCTACAACATTTTTGCATACGAAAATTAAAATGATAAAACAAATATTAAAATATATTTTCTATTATTATGACTATTTTATATATTTTACATTAAATATAATTGATTGACCCAACAACTCTGCAGATTTTAAATCTTCCATAGTTTTATTCTATACACAAAAAATAAATTTGGACTTATGTGCAAAAGATTTAGATTTGAATCGTAAAACAAATAAAAGCATGAGGTAAGTAATTTAAAAATGCTGAAGTTAAATAATATATACCCTTAGAACGGATTGATTAAATTTCATCAAAACCTATGTGGCTAATATTGAATAAAGGCAAACGTATTTATTAAATTGGAAATCGATGGGATATTTTTTACGACCTTAACTTAGAATCAATAAGCTAACATTTAAATTTAATATTTAAATTTGCCAATTTTATTTTCAATAAATGATTAAACTTTTAAATCATTTGAATAAGGAAAACGATAATGCTTATACAAAGAGAGACATTGTCTGGTTTGGAAATACTATTTATTAATAATTTATCGGGTGTTACAATACCTTTACAATTGTGAATATGAATATGAGAAGTACTACGCAAAAATATTTCGCAACGATAAAAATGTCGTTATGTTTAGGTTTCATGGCAAAAACTTATTTTGATTGTGTCAAAGTGATGTAATTTTTGCTAATTATTTAGTCCATAATACCGAAGATCAGGACCTCAATTAATAACTTCATCATAATTACTTATTTTGATTATATGTTATTGATTACTTATAAAGATAAGTTTTATTGTTTGATAATTTGAAAATTTAAAATTAATGGAAATATATATTTTGGTAACCTTGCTTAAAAGTACTATATTTGATTTACGAGTCAGACTAGCCAGTGTAAGATTGACTTTTTACTGTAATTATTTTTGTTTGCTTATTATAAATTCAATCTAGCAGTATCTTTTAAAACATTTTCTTTCGCCGAATTTCAATGGGTTCCACATCCTATTATATTAGAATTATATTAAGATTGTGCCGTTATATGTGAACTGTTTAGGAAACAACAATATGCTTTAGTAAACTTTGTTAAGCTTTAAAAACAATTAAAATATTACTTTTTACCAAACATAATCAAAATTTCACAGATAAATATAATTGTTTCTTCCTTTGTAGCTCAACAATAAAGTAACTTTAGAACACAAAAAGATTTTACGAGATAATATTTTCTTCAAAAGCACCGACATCAAGGAAGTGGTTTTCTAAAGAAATACAGGAAGATTATTTTCCCGTCTTAATCCCACGTATTTGGCAAATTGTTTTAAAGTTTCCCATGAGAGGAATATATAATTACATTTAGGAAAATCTAATGAAAGGCTAGATTAAATTTCTTTTGTTCAGATGTGTATTAGAATGAATAAATTTTGAGCATATTGAAAAGTGCATTAAGATAACTTCACATAACGAAGTCTTTTAAAAAAGAATTACAAATATACATAAATGTCATACAATGTTTTTCGAATTTCATTATCAAGCTCATACATGCATGGAATATAAAATCGTTAAACGAATTCTGTATGTTTCGCTAACATACTGGAAGAATTGAGCTGAATCTTCTAAACAATATCAGTGATAACAAACTCCTATTTTAATCCCAGTTAGTCTGTGAATTGTCTTAGAACATTTCTTGAAAAGAATACATAATTGGATTTGGAATTTCGAATGGGACGAAAACAGAAAATTTTTGAGCTGATTATCTCACAATGAATAAATTTGGAGTACATTAGAATAAATTCTATTAGCATAAAAATTATTTCTCATAATAAAACATTTTACAAAATAATTATAAACTATATAAATGCCATGCAAGTATTATTCTAATTATATTAATTATTCCTCTATATTTTATGCCTCTATAAAATTTAAAGTCTTGAAAATAACTCACGTTGCCTCTCTTACATAATTGAAAGCATTAAATTAGGTTTTATATTTCAGGCAATATATTCCTATGAGGTTTGGTTGCCATCTTGAACTACACTGAGAAAAATGACACTTTAAAATCTGAGTAAATCGATGTTTTCATTTTGTTTCACATAAGACGACCAATTCTGAAATACCAAAAATACTCAGAATATTGAAGTATGGACATACTTAAAACTGCTCACATAGAGGTCCGTTCATACTCATTTTTGAAACATGGACACAATCAAAAAGGGTTAGAATCAGTTCATACTCATTTTTGAAACATGGAAATACTCAAGAATGAGCACATGATGTTTTATTCTTGAGTGTGTGCATGTTTTCAGAAATGAGCGGATACATGTGTCAAACTTAATTAACTTCGATTCGGAGCCATTTTGACTATGCGGCATACTCAGATTTGAGTATGTTTTGCTCTGTTTTGAAAATGGCGTTTTTAGAATGTAGTGGGTGTGCTCCCAGTCTATTTAGAAAAGAGCTGAAGTGATTTTTATTTTTATTGACGTTCTAAAGGATGATTGTTATCACATTCCTAAGCGAGGAACGACAGTCTGTAAAATTTCTTAATTAATATATTTATTTGTTATTTCAGTTACTAAATAGTAAGATAAGTACATAAATAGCACACAATGCTTTTCCTAATACCATTCATAGGTTTTATGTTTCTGTAAAAATTAAAATATATTTTCCATAATTGCAAGACTGTAGTGAATATGTCTATGTCTGTTAAACGTTTAGGCGTGAACTCAATCTTTTTCTCGACTGCAGCTCGATCTGTCTTACGTTACGATTTTCAATGAGCCAAATGTTTCCACTTTAGCGATCGATAAACAAAAGTCTATAAAAATCCTTCTTGCAGTCGGTATTTATGTATAGATTTGACAAATTAAAGATTTTACTACTTAAATTAAGGCCTTCATTTGTTTAACCTGTTTCTGAATATCAGAAACAGATCCCGAACATGCTATTTATTTTTCGCTTGATTTTAACTATACTTATTTCCATAATAGTTTATAAATTTTTGTTAAATTCTTGTTGTTTCTTTGAGGATTTATTCTGATATGATTGCATATTATAAAAGTTCTTACATCTAAAAAGATAAATTTTTAATCTCCTTCACATTTGTGAAATATCTTTTCTTTAAACATTAAAATACATGTTACTATTAAAAGCTCAATCAAGAGAAGACTTCCCAAAAAGTTTATAAATTACCTAAAAAAAAATTATCATTTAACAACTCATATTGTCTCTTGTTTAAAATTCTATTTTTCCACTATGCCACTTTTGCAGCAAGCGGATCCAACATTCTTAAATATTGGAATGTTTTCTTTTTAAAAATTAAACATTGCACTTTTAAGTATATTTCAAATCCTAAATTTGAAATAGGAGATACAATAATTGGATATTTTAAATTAAAACTTCATATGCGATGGGGATCAATTAAAAAATGACTGAAAAAAATAAGTGACACATAAATCGGAAAATATAGATAAATAAATTGAATGTGCACAGAAACATAACTGCATGATGCATGTATTATTCTAAGGTATTAAATAGTAAGCTTATATTATCCAAAGTAGAAGCGTCAAAATCTATTCTTAAATCCACCGAAGATACAAGTTATTCTTGACTTTAAATGACTTTAAATTAATATATCTGAAAAATGAATGCATACTTAATTTATAAATATCCTTAAAACAATTGAAAATTCAAGCTGATTACTTCTTGATTAATTGAGAAAATTAATTCTGGCTTTGTTGATTGCATAAGAAGAAATTAAGCAGCATTTCCTTCTTTACTATAAAAACGAAATATAGCGCACAAAATTCACAACGTTGATTAACAATATTTTGGTACGTCCCAGGTACGCCATAAATTAGTTAAAATTTTTAAAAAAATCACAAAAAAGAAACAATTGATGAAACAAAAATTGCGGTTTGCAGAAATGGGATTGGGGTGAGGTCGGATTATTTTTCATAACGAAAACAAAAATTCAAAAATTACCGAAAGATGGCGCTGCATGCACAATATGAAGCAGATTTATGCAAACCAGACTGTTAATAAAACCTCTCAATGCACACAGATTCTTCTTTCGATGCCAACAGTATGCTATAGTTACCAGATGAAGCGCTATTGGCTAAACTCTTTTACAAGAACAGAAAATCAGCAATTGTCGAATTGCAAAAATTCAGCACGGCAAATTGACTAAACACGAGAAAGAGCTTTTTTCATGTTCTGGGATGCTGAAGCTTGTCAGACTCTTCGCAGAAATGGGTCTTTTACTATAAGCCTACTTTGCATACATCTGCTATATATTATGCATGCCAGCGCCATCCATCTTTACATTTTTTAAACCAAAACTTTTTTGGTATTAAAAAAATTGCAATCTTCCTCTAATTCCATTCCTGCAAACCACAAATTTTTAGCATCATTTGTTTCTTTTAAATATATATATATATATTTTTAATTTTAACGAACTTATGGCGCACCCATTAAATAGGGATATCTGTAAATTCCAAGCTTTTAGGTAGATTTCGTAAGGAATACTGCCTATTACATTCTCCCCTAAGTTGGAATTTTTGCAGATCTGCGCCGATCATGACTCCCAGAACACAAAACCACCCCCCCAGTTCAAAACTATCTATCTATCTATCTATCTATATTACTTTTTTATGGTGACGATAACTGCAATAATTCGGCACAAATATCTTCCAAACTGATACATAAAATTAAGGGGTATAAAATCTCGGTCAAGTTCGTTAATGGGCAAAATCGAACCAAGGGGGGGGGGGGGGAGGGATGGAGGGCTTTTTGTGAAAACAGAAAAAACCCCATAATTTCTTAATTATGATACACATCGAATCCGTTTAAAGTTACTATTACTTCTAGGAAAAGGGCCGAAAATTTATGTATGACAGATTTTTGATATCATTAAAATGGCCCAAAGGAGGAGAAAAAAGGGGATTTTAGAAGAAAAAAATGCATAACTTCGTCAGTTCCCTAGATATCAAATCCACTTAAATTTATTGTAAATTTCCTTAAAATCATCTACAACTTTTATATTGACAAGTTTTTTAAATGACCAACTCATACGGCAAAAAAAAAAATAAAAAAAATAAAAATAAAAATAATTAAAAAAAAAATCCTTGCTAGCTCCGCCTACAAGCAGACGTGAAGACAGAAAAAAAACCCATAACTTCTTAATTTTTATACATATCGAATCCGTTTAAAGTTATTATTACTTCTAGGAAAAGAGCCAAAAATTTATGTATGACAGATATTTGTTTTCACTAAAAATGCCTCCAAGGAGGGGGGGGGATAGGGGTTTAAGAAGAAAAAAATTCATAACTTCGTCAGTTCCCAAGATATCAAATCCGTTTAAATTTATTATAAATCTTCATAATATTATCTAGTTGTTTTATAGGACCAACTCTTACGGTAAAAAAAAAAATCCCTGCTGGCTCCGCCTACAGGCAGAGGTATATTTCGAAGTGGGTGGTCCCAACTGCCACATCATGGAAAATAGGTCTTTCTTCTGCAATTCCCAATAAACAGGTGCCCCACGGTCTGCGTCTTCGAAATCTACCTGTGCCTGTAGGCCGAGCCGTCAGGGATTTTTTATATCATGTATAAAATGAGTTTTCGAGTATATTACAGAGATTCGAGTTTTTAGCAGGAAAAAACTAAGAACACTTTAATGAAGATATCCTAAATAATATTTTAAATCTGTGAAGAACTAATAATGATTTTTACAAATCCTTATGTTTTGTCGACAAACATTTATTGGCATGGAAAAGCAATGTAAAACAAGACCAGCGCCGGGAAAAACTGAGTTTGTACAACAGTTTAAGTTAGTTCTTGCTAAGTGGAATTGCCCGATGAAGAAATTTGCTCTTAATGTTTACCTTTACCCAGTGTAGTGAAGGCACTTTGCTTTTTAAATACTTCCACTTATGCGGCTAAAGATTAATTTATTCACAATATGCATTAATAAACTGTGACAAGGATATTTTTTTTGCATAAATGTAGCACAGATTTTCCAGAAGAATTTCATTTTAAAGACTGTAAGATATAAAACAGAAAATTGCATTATAATTTAACAAATAATAAATTTCGTTAAAATAAAAGACAAACGTTTGCATATTTTAAAATTTAAATTTAATTGTTTGAATGTTAATGAACTAGTATTAAACAAGTATTATTTCTCAATTAGCTTTATATTTCGAAATCATTAGGAGTGATAAAATTTAAAATAATTTATGCTTGTTAAAAACAATGAATTATGGCTCTAAAAATAAAATAAGTTACTCCAGTGTTGTGCTACACTGAAAGAAAAATATGAACTCAAATGTATTCCTATCATTTTAAATGCTATATTTTCCAAACGCTACAAAAAGATTAATTTTATCCAGAGAAATTCCTAAAGAGCTAAATTGTTTAAATCTTTATCTGAGAGAAAAAAAATATATATATTATTGGAAAATATTTCATTATTCCGATATATTCGACATTCTTTTCTTATATCTTTTATTTCATTTCAAGATAATGTTTTCTCTGACTTTTTTAGATATACTGCAATCTAAATGCTAATAAGGAAATATATATCAAAACGATAATAAGATATGAGTGATTTCGTCATTGTTTGTGCCTTCGAAATATGTCTTTTTGTTACATTGAAAACGTTTGAAAGAAAAATGGCAACACTGTACTTTTTCTTAGATTTCTGAAGACTTTTTATGTATAACATTTTATTTAGAAAAATTATGTTGGATCTTTTAATACAGTTTTACATTTTCTGTTTCTTAATTATTGTTATGAAATAATACATAAAGAGGAGGAGAAGATTGCATCCTTTATTAAATTATATGACAGATATTTTTAAATTAGGAAAATCGCAGTACAGGTTTATAAAATATAATTCATTTGTCACAATTTGAAGTGTTTTTAAATGTAAATATTTTAAGTAGACAAACGTATTTCATACAATTATTTTCATGGACACAATTTTAAATCTAACTATTTTTATTTAAATTGTGATAAGAAACAGTCTCTTTTTAATTGCATTTTGTAAATTTTAGTCCAGAAAAATGATCGATATTTATTTTTATAAAAATATTAAGTAATAAATTTTTTAAAGTATTCGTTGATATTAATTTGACTAATCGCTGCAAAAAAAAAATGTTATTTATATGCTTAAATAAAAGAAATGCCATTAATTTTGAATTTTTAAGTATTAAGTTGCCTCTCAGTAATTTTAATAACACGATTACTACCTTGGTTTCGATCAGAAATTAATCAATTTCAGCATAAAATATCTATAACCAATACCAGGATTTTTTAATGAAATATGACAAAAAATGAATAGAACAAAAAAAATATATATTAAAATATTCTTATGAAGCAAAATAGCTGATAAAATCTATGGTTTAATTCTATAAAATTGCACTTTTGCTATAGTCTCTATTTTATCAGTATTTCAAAATTATAAAATAGACGAGCAAAGAAGACCGAGCTATGCTTGGTCAAAATTAGCTTTGAGTTCAACTCGATATATTATTGACTTAGCCCAATGACATTCTAGTCTCCGAAAACCGTAAGATACAAAATTCAATTAAATAGTTATAGCCATTTTTGATTAAGAAATTTGACTCACAGTGAACCAAAAATGACTCACTAATCAAAATTTCTCGAACATGTGAGCTAGCCCAATAGTCTTCTCGTTCCCTAAAATCGTAGGATACTAAATTTAGTTCAAATCATCTGAGCCATTATTAAGATAAAAATAGCTTGACCCATAATGACCCATAATCAAAATTAACCACTGATCAAATTTTCTCGAACATGTGACCAAGCCCAATTCTCTTCTCGTGCCCGAAACCGGTAGGATATAAAATTTAATCAAAATAGTCTGAGACTTTTTAGATAAAATTAGCTTGACCCACAGTGACCAAAAATTTCCCACTAATCGGATTTTCTCGAGCATGTGATATAGCACAATGATTTTCTCGTGTCCCAAAACCGTAGGATACAAAATTTAGTTCAAATCATCTGAGTCGTTTTTAAGATAAAAATGGCTTGACCCATAATGACCCACGACCAAAATGACCCACTAATCGAATCTTCTCGAACATGTGATCTAGCCCAATAATCTTCCCATTCCCTAAAACTGTATGACACTATATTTAATTAAAATCCCCTGAGTGGTTTTTAAGATAACTATAGCGTGACCCATAATGACCCATGACCAAAATGACCCATCAATCAAATTTTCTGGAACATGTGACCTAGCCTAACAGTCTTCTCGTACCCGAAAACCATAGGATACAAAAAAAATATTTCAAATAGTCTGAGCATTTTTTAGATAAAATTAGCTTGACCCACAGTGACCCGAAAATGACCCACTAATCAAATTTTCTAAGCCGACTATGAATTTTCTCGTGCCCGAAACTCGTAGAATACAAAATTTAATCAAAATCGTTAGAGACGTTTTTAGATAAAATTAACTTGACCCGCGTTGACCCAAAAATGACCCACTAATCGAAAGTTCTCGAACATGTAACCCAATCCAATAGTATTCTCGTGCCCGGAAATGGTAGGATACAAAATTTATCCACAATCGTTTGGACAGTTTTTTTAGATACTATAAGCTTAACTCTGACCGATGGTGAGCATAAATAACCCACAAATCGATTTTTTTCAAACATGTGACGTATCCCAATGGTTTTCTGGTGCCCCAAAACGTTAAGATACAAAATTTCGATTGAAAAATAAAATTTGCATATATATGTAACCACACACACGAGAATTGCTCGTATTAGAATACATGATATATGAAAAATTGGTATCAAAATGCAATAAAAAAATACTGAAATGAATTAGTAAAATAAACTAGGATCCATGAGAATGTTCTCACGAGAGTTAATAAATTTATGAATACATTTTTAAATCACTTTTTAAAGTGTGTTTATTAATACGTAACTTGATGATAAAACTATCTAAATATATAGTTCATATTTACCTTTATCAAAGCTGCATTTTAATTAGTCGAAAAACGAAAGGTTTCATAATTAAAGGGATGTAATTTGAGAATAATATATCTGGAACAGGTGTATAAAATTAATAACAGTTTCGGTAAATATAAGATATTTTAAATCTATAACAAAGTAAATTTTAAAGCACTAATGAAGTACAATAAATAATAGAACGGAACGTTGTTCTATTAAAAAAATGTTTAAAACTGAAGTTTTGATTTATATAAATTATTCAGTTACATGTTTTTATTAAATGTAAAATAATTTTTACAGTAATGGAAAAATTTCAAATATCTGAATAAATTTGGTTTTTAGAGCTTTATTTACCCGAATAAAATCCACCATTGTTTTCTCTTAAATAGTGTATATGTTTTCGTATGTATGTCTGTATCGTATGAGTAAGAGCCTTTGTGAAATAAACGTATTAGGCAAGCAATGTATTTTTAGAATGGTAAGAATATTTTGTGTGCAGAAAAATATATGGTATTAGAAACATAGAATACTTTTGCGTTACACACAACCTTCAAAGTATTCCACATCTACAGTTGGGCATTACGTTTAAATACAAAAATAACTGCATGTTCTATAAATAACTGAAAGCTACTCAAAATAATTTATGATCACCCCTATCGTATATAATATGGTCACCCCTGTCGTAAGAAAACTTATTCTCCCTTCAGTTATTGGGAGCTTCAAAAATTTAACTTAGAAGGTTGCATTGGCCGAGTCTTGCGCTATCTGAATATTCAACAGTTTTTAATCTGTGGATTAGATAACTCCGGGTTTGAGGCGCATGCCAACACTACTAAGAGTCGTTCGTTCTAATTGGACCTAAACAGTACGTTTCCTTTTCCCGAGAAACATTCTCAATCTTTGACAGTAAACAGGTGAACTCAAGCTCGTTATCAGTTTATACGTGTTTAAGATATTTATTCGTGCTATTTTTTTTTGTCTTCGTGGCGAAAAGTCTTTAGTTTAAAAGGAAATAAACGTTATTGAACACGCAAATGTAAAGAAATGTTTCTCAGTGGGAACTTGCATAACAGTTGGAGATACTACAATTTCGAAATTTATATATATATATTACAAAATTTAAATTTTTTCCGCAATTATTCTATAAAATTTGTCCATTCAATAATATTCGGTATATAACCCAGCTTATTAAAATAATTCTCATTCTTAAAATAGCCTTTTACTATCCATATGTAAAGCCAATTATTCCTAATCCACTTAATAATATTTATTCGAATGTAGTTATTCTAAAAATGGCGATAGCTTTTTTAATTTATTCTTTAAATAGAACATCTTTATTTTAATCCATTATTAAAATTCATTAGTATTATTCCCGTGTGGTCAAATTGCTATAACTTCTTTATTTAAATGCTAAAATATCGTATCTCTTAAAATATTCCGCTCAAAAAACCTTATTTCATAAAGTTATCCTGTTATTAAATATCAAATGTCTATTAAAATATTTCCGAAAAACTTTAATTCTTTCTTTTTTTTTTCCCTTTTATAAAGATTCATTTTCTTTTCTTCTTATTATTTTTATTACGTATTAAATTCGAAGTTTTAGCTACAGCCTCAAAAACAGATAAGCTCGTTTGTTGATATGACAGGCATCTGGTACGAGATTATGGAATATTCTGGAAGTGCGTAGAAAGTTTTTGCATTTTACAACAAAATAAATCCACCGGAAATATTGATAAAGTTCCAAAAGAGACCTTTTGATTCGATAGAAGTGGGTCACGTGACGTATTCTGTATTATTACGCAAGCTAGTTTAAAAACACGATCATCCTGATTCGGAGAGGATTTTTTCGACGCTGGTGTTTGCTAAAAGAATCGGGACGGATTCTAGAAAATAATGGAACGTTGTATTTTTTTTCGTTTAGCGTTGGCTAATGAGCATTTTCCCTGAAGAGATGTCTTAAACTGGAAATAAAAGGTTCTTCGACAAAAATATGGACTGACATTTCTTGTTGTTGATGATACCACACGGCCGCCTGACAAAATTGAAAGAGCTCTAAAATTTTGTAATTAACTTTTTTTCTCGTATGTCATAACGGTTGCGAGATAGGAATGTTAAACCTACTGTTTTCCAAGTGGTGGCACTGAAATCAGTCTCATCGCGTAGTCTATAAGCCACTTTACTATAACTCCACATTCATGACTATGGCTGTCATTGTTCTGAGGTGGAGGTATACAGGACATTATTGAGCATCCTTTATATATATATATATATATATATATATATATGTAAAGATGAGTTATTAACAAATGGTGATAGTAATGAGAGTTTAAATGGATATAATGATGACAAAGTATCACCATATACTAATGAAAATTTTGTGAATACTCAGGACTTTTTTGCAGCTAATTTCAATGATTGTAACGTGCAGCCTGATTACAGAAGTTCAATGACTCCTCAAAATTTTCGCGATATTAATTATTATAATTCAGATTTAATTGGGGAAATAAATTTAATTGAAAATGGGGATTTAAGGGAAATAGTTCAAAATTATAGGGATATTTTTGCAAAACATAAATATGATGTGGGTAAGATAAATATTGAACCACAACGCGTTTTACTAAAATCTGACCTACCTATATCTTTGAGGCCCTACAGAACTTCCCCCTTAGAGGAAAAAGAAATAAAAAATCAAATTCAATCTTTGTTAGCGGCTGGTCTCATAAAAGAAAGCAATAGTTCTTATTCTGCCCCCGTCACCTTGGCTATGAAAAGAGAGGAAGGTAAAGAGACCCGACTATGTATAGATTATAGGAAATTAAATGCAATAGTTAAAAACGATGCAGAACCTTTACCTCTTATCGATGAAATTTTAGATAAATTGAGTAGTGCCCAGTATTTTTCCACTTTGGACTTAGCCTCTGGCTACTGGCACATACCAATACATCCATCCGATACAGAAAAATTAGCTTTTGCCACCAATTTTGGCCTCTTCGAATGGCTGGTGCTCCCCTTTGGTATAAAGACAGGGCCCCCGATATTTAATAGAACCATTAGAAGAATCCTCAATAAGTATAAAATTGATTTTGCTTGCCATTATTTCAACGATATCATAATTTTCTCCTCCTCTCTAGAAGAACATTTAAATCACTTAGCAAAAATCTTTGAAATCTGTAAACTAGAAAACCTTAAACTTAAACTTTCTAAATGTAAACTAAATCAAAATAAAATTAATTTCTTAGGCTATGAGATCACCAATGGGACTTTAACTCCAGCTAATACCAATATTGAGACAGTTAAAAAATTGAAACCTCCCTCTAATGTTAAAGAACTACAACGATTTTTAGGTTCCATTAATGTTTATCACAAATTCATAGATAAATATGCTGAAATTAGATACCCCCTCAATAAATTACTTAGGAAAAACACAATATGGGAATGGAACTCAGAATGTCAAAACTCTTTTGAGAAATTAAAAAATACTCTAATTGCAAAACCAATTCTAAAAATTTATGACCCAAAATTACCCCTCCACATGTTTGTAGATGCCTCTCAGGTAGCAGTAGGTGCAGTTCTAAAACAACCAGGGAAAGATAATTTTTTGCATCCTATTGCTTACCAGTCTAGAATTTTGAAGAGTTATGAACAAAATTACTTTATAACTGAATTGGAATGCCTTGCTATCATAGATACTCTTGATAAGTTTTATCACTATTTTCATGGTACTAAATTCACAATCCATACCGACCATGCATCTCTGGTATGGTTAAAGAATGTTAAAAATCTAAGAGGTAGACTTTTTCGATTGTCTTTAAAACTTAGCATGTTCGATTATGAGATCAAGTATCAAAAAGGTTCTACAAATGTCGAAGCGGACATGTTGTCACGAAATCCTGTTGCTTATCTTAATCAACATGTAAGTTTATTATTGGACAAAAAAGAAATTATAGCGATGCAAGATAAAGATAATGTTTGTGACAGAAAATACAAAAAAGAGAATGGGATTATAATTATTCAGAGAAAAGGATTCAAAAAAATAGTAGTACCAATGTCACTCAGGAGAAAATTATTACATATTGCTCATGATAATTTTGGACACTTAGGAATACAAAAAATGCTTAACTTAATATCTCCAAACTATTATTGGCCCAACATGACAATAGATATTACACAATTTGTTAAACATTGTGATACATGCCAGAGAAATAAAAAACCAAAACAAAAAAGATTTGGCTTGTTACAAGCTATGCCAGCCACAGATCAACCTTTTGAATGTCTTTCTATTGATACTGTGGGTGGATTTAATTATTACAATTCAACAAAAAAATTCTTACACATAATAATAGATCATGCAACTAGGTTTGTTTGGGCTTTTCCATCCAAAAGTGTTACTACCGAAATATATACTAACTGTTTAAAACAAATTTTCAATATTCAAGCACCTAAAACAATACTTAGCGATAGACATAAATCTTTTAGGTCTCCAAGATTCAAAAAATTCCTCAGAAAATATCATGTTCAACAACGTTTTACATCATCACATCACCCCCAAACCAATGGGAAGGTAGAACGAGTGAACCAAACTATAGTTACTAGACTTAAATGTAAAGTTAATTCCATTTCTTCTAAAATACCTTGGACTAGATTATTAGACCAAGTCATCCAAGAATACAATAACACACCACATTCCATAACCAAATTCCCACCTGCCTATTTATTTTATGGTCAATTACCTTATGAATCTCCTTTAAAACAAAATTATTACCCTCCTGTTAATAAAGCACTCAAAATTGCAAAAGCGCGAACTTGTGAATTCCACCTTAAAAGTAAAAGACTCTATGATAGAAAATTTTTTGAATCTCCACTAGAAATACAAGATTATGTAATTTGTGAAGAATTTAAATATCCTAACACTAGAAAATTAGAACCTACTTTCTCTGGACCATACAAAATAATAAATAAACTTTCTGATGTGACCTATGAAATAGACAAATTTAATTATGAGACTAAATTAAATTCAGTTATTGTACATGTGTCTAAATTACGACCCTATTTTTCACCAGATAACTTCAGACTATTTCATGAGCAACCCAAACAACAATCAAAATCACCACAGACATCACAATCACCATCACAAAATCAAACTAAAGTAAAAACAATAGAATAAATTCTAATTCTTTAAATATCTCTTATTACTCTAGTTTCAACATTATCAGGTATGTCTTTGGTGTACAACAGAGATATTACCCATTTTTGAAAGTTTAATATTTTAAAATTTAAAATAAATGTCACAGCTTTTATTTCAACATTGTGCTTATATTTTAGCCTGATCAACTAAAATATTTACTTGTTTTTGAGAGTTTTTGAGGTTGAGTAGACACCTTATGCAAGCATAAGATGTGTATTTTGATTTTAGGAATTGTCAAATTGATGTTGAAAAATGAAATTAAATGTTTTAATTCTATATCAAAATAAACTATTTTTACTTTATTTACTTTTTCTTAAACCAATTGTTTCAAAAATTTAATATTATGTTATTTACTTCAATAGATAATCAAATAGTAACCGTTTATAAGTATTTCTATAATTATATAAATGATTGGATAGTGATGATGTGATTTTACAGTGATTGTTTTGGTGTGACAATAGAAAATTAAGTATCTAAACTAATTGCCTTTGTATTCCATTTCTCAGCTAAAATTAACATCTTTTATTTGTTATTTATTGTCTTTATTTATTCTAAGTTTGCCAAAAAAAAAAAAAAAAAAACTCTCTACATTTAGGATGAATACTTATAACTTAACAGTATAATTTTGTAAAAGGGTATCAGAGGAAAAAATTATTGTAAGGAACTAATGGTTGAGAGTTCAATTTCTAAATATTTAGATTTAAATTTATTTGGATTTTGAAATTATTATATATATTTTTTTGTATACTTTCGACTGGCAAAAATACTTTCTTATATAATTAAAAAATAAGAAATTTATTTATTTGCTATGTAATTATTTTATCCTCAACCAATATTTTCCCTAACAATAAATAAGCAAACTGTGATATTTTCTTAAATTATACTGATGTTATTATATTATTATTTCTACTATTGAATTATATTATGAATTACTACATATGTTGAGAAGTATTAGTTATATTGAAAGTTATTATTGTTATGTTTATGAATTGAATTTTATTATAGCATTTATTTATATTATTGAAGAGTTATATTATTTATTAGTGAAAAAATGTTTGACAAATATTAGTTAAAGATGGTGGGATCCCAACAGAAATATAACAAATCCCACAGGAATATAACAAAGATAACATATTCCAAGTACAATAAACGACCAAGAGATAATTTGACTTGTTTATTATGTGAGAAAATTAATGTGATACTTAAGAGAAGATGTTGTGACAAGTGCTAGCATTATAAGGTCATTATAAAGTATTGGTAAGAATGACTACAGTTTTAAAATTTTGATGGAGTAATGTCTTTATTTTCAGCCTTTACATAAAAACTGTATTTTTAAGAAAGGGACTGCAGTAACCATTTTTTTTAAAAAACAAAATGAGGACTTATCACGATCCAAGAAAGAGACTGAAATAAAACAGTTGGATCTAATGAACTCAATTTTGAATTAAGTCGATTTTTTTTTTAAAAAAACTTTGTTTTAACAATTTGCTAGTGACTACTTATTCTAAAGCTTGTGAACTTGGTAAAAGCAAAATTCTGTTACTATTATTATCCTGTTTTTCTTGTTTATTAATATTTATTATTTATTGTTATTGTATTTTTCTTGTGCACTTACAAATGGTAAGTGAGATTGTAACCATTTCTTGTATTATTATTACAGGGGAAATGCTCGTAGCTTTATTTTTATTTATCTATTAATTTTAATTGATTACTATTATTTTATTTTTGTTTTTGTTTTTGTCTTCCAGTTCTTCAGAAATTCCCCATCTCCTTGCTGGCAGTCTCTAAATTTATACTAGTCAAAATTCAAATTTCTAAAGTATTAAATTTATATTGTCTGAATTTATAGTTACTTAACTATTAACTTCATTTAAAATCTTTAGGGAGGGGAGATAATATTACAAAATTTATAACCTAAACAGTACGTTTCCTTTTCCCGAGAAACATTCTCAATCTTTGACAGTAAACAGGTGAACTCAAGCTCGTTATCAGTTTATACGTGTTTAAGATATTTATTCGTGCGATTTTTTTTTGTCTTCGTGGCGAAAAGTCTTTAGTTTAAAAGGAAATAAACGTTATTGAACACGCAAATGTAAAGAAATGTTTCTCAGTGGGAACTTGCATAACAGTTGGAGATACTACAATTTCGAAATTTATATATATATTACAAAATTTAAATTTTTTCCGCAATTATTCTATAAAATTTGTCCATTCAATAATATTCGGTATATAACCCAGCTTATTAAAATAATTCTCATTCTTAAAATAGCCTTTTACTATCCATATGTAAAGCCAATTATTCCTAATCCACTTAATAATATTTATTCGAATGTAGTTATTCTAAAAATGGCGATAGCTTTTTTAATTTATTCTTTAAATAGAACATCTTTATTTTAATCCATTATTAAAATTCATTAGTATTATTCCCGTGTGGTCAAATTGCTATAACTTCTTTATTTAAATGCTAAAATATCGTATCTCTTAAAATATTCCGCTCAAAAAACCTTATTTCATAAAGTTATCCTATTATTAAATATCAAATGTCTATTAAAATATTTCCGAAAAACTTTAATTCTTTCTTTTTTTTTTCCCTTTTATAAAGATTCATTTTCTTTTCTTCTTATTATTTTTATTACGTATTAAATTCGAAGTTTTAGCTACAGCCTCAAAAACAGATAAGCTCGTTTGTTGATATGACAGGCATCTGGTACGAGATTATGGAATATTCTGGAAGGGCGTAGAAAGTTTTTGCATTTTACAACAAAATAAATCCACCGGAAATATTGATAAAGTTCCAAAAGAGACCTTTTGATTCGATAGAAGTGGGTCACGTGACGTATTCTGTATTATTACGCAAGCTAGTTTAAAAACACGATCATCCTGATTCGGAGAGGATTTTTTCGACGCTGGTGTTTGCTAAAAGAATCGGGACGGATTCTAGAAAATAATGGAACGTTGTATTTTTTTTCGTTTAGCGTTGGCTAATGAGCATTTTCCCTGAAGAGATGTCTTAAACTGGAAATAAAAGGTTCTTCGACAAAAATATGGACTGACATTTCTTGTTGTTGATGATACCACACGGCCGCCTGATGCGAGCTAAAAGGGAAACCAATAACATAGCTAACCCTATTTATCACGAGCACGACTGCCTTCTTCCCGGATTTGAACTTGGAAACACGACATATATATATATATATATATATATATATTAACCTGAATGACGAGAAATACAATAAAAATATCAACTGTGCCAAACCAATCCTAAACATTCTGGAGCAGATTTTGAGGTTGAAGATGTTCTTTTACCGTAATTTACTGAAAGAAAGAGATGTTTCAGAATTATTATTAATATTATTATGTTTATTATTAACTCAGTTTATTAATGTTGAGTTCGAAAGTTGATTATTTTTAGACGATAGTTAATAATCTGTGATTTCCAGTGACAAATGGCTGATTTTGCAGATGAAAACAAAAAATAACATTCTGTTAAAAAAAAAAAAAAAAAAAAAAAAAAAAAAAAAAAAAAAAAAAACGGTGAAACAATTGAAGTTGACAGTTTTGGAAAATCTATGCATAAATAATATATTGGCTGTTTTATTGCAAGACTGCATCACATCTTGCATTTATAATTGTGATGAAACAGGTCTTGAGTACAGAACAATGCATGTTGGTGTTTTGCGTTTAAAAGGGGAGAAAGCAGCTGGAGGGAAAATTCCTATAGACAGAATGACTATTTTATGCTGCTGTAACGCTGAGAGTAGCCATAAAATGACACTTTATGTAATCTGAAAATCAAAACTCCACTATGCTTTAGAGGCATAAAATCAATCACAGTCTATTACGTAGTTAATTAAGACCACTTGAAAACTTGTAGTTTACTTCAAAAGTGGTTAATGAATTTTGACCACGAGAGGATGAAGATTCAAAATAAAATCTTTTTTTGTCATGGATAATTGTGCCTCTCATGAAGTGAATGCAAAATTAGAGAATGTCGCAGTTCATTGTTTTGCCTCCTAACACTACATCTCATATGCAACCTATGAACCATGGAATTATATATATATTTTTTAAAAATACAGAAAATAAGTCGAAAATAGATTGTAGCCTGCATAGATTATAACACTGAATTGCAATAATAATTTCACTCAAATTATAAAGCAAATTTTCTTTTTTTCAGCAGTCCATACGATGAGGAAATTGTAGAATATTATTTCCTCTGAATCAGCAAAATATAGTTTCGATAAAGGCAAGTTTCTAAATGACGTAACAAATAATGATTTAAATGGCGAGTTAATGCCAAAAGAAAAAGATTTGCCAACTGAAGGTATAAAAGAGGGAGAAACTTCTACATTTGTGGATTGACTTAGAGATGTTTGATGAGACATAAAAAATTAAACTTACACAAACTGATGATGAAAGAATGTGAATTGGATAAAATATCTACTGAAAAGGCATCTTCCTATGTTGAAGTTAGTAATGTCTGCCGTGCTATATAGTCCAGTAGAAATAGCATTTTACCTTACAAAAATTCGGGTAGTTCTGATTTTTGGGTATGTTGTAAAGGTTGACCCTCTAATAAAAAACCAAGTTTTCGACCTTCTAGACCTTGTGCGTTTTTCACAATATTGAAAAAACCACTATTTTTCGGCACTTTTTTCGATTTTTCTTAAATAACTCAATTTTAGTGCATTTTACAGAAAAAAGCACTGTCACCATTTTGTAGAGCATAAAATGCTCTACAACATGCAGTATTCATGTTTGTAAATTGTCCATATAGGGGGTAAGATACGGAGTCCGGAAAAGGGTTAAATTTGGAAAAAATGTAAAAATCCACAAAAGACGTTAGTTTTTGCTTAATAACCCACTTTTAGTGCATTTTAGAAACAAAATTGTCATAATCAACTTTTTAGAGCATGATATAGTCGATAGTTTAATTTATTATAGGTTGACCCTCTAATAAAAAAACCAAGTTTTCGACCTTCTAGACCTTGTGTGTTTTTCACAATATTGAAAAAAACCAATATTTTTCGGCACTTTTTTTAATTTTTCTTAAATAACTCAATTTCAGTGCATTTTACAGAAAAAGCACTTTCACCATTTTGTAGAGCATAAAATTCTCTACACCATTTAGTATTCAGATTTATAAATTGTCCAAATAGGTGGTAAGATACGGACCCGGGAAAATGCAGTAAAATTTGCAAAAATCCTCTAAAGACGTTAGTTTTTGCTTAATAACCTACTTTTAGTGCATTTTGGAGACAAAAACACTTTCAACATTTTGTAGAGCATACAATTCTCTACAACATGCAGTATTCATGTTTCTAAATTGTCCAAATAGGGGGTAAGATACGGAGCCGGGAAAATAGGGTTAAATTTGGAAAAAATGTAAAAATCCCCAAATGACGTTAGTTTTTGCTTAATAACCTACTTTACTGCGTTTTAGAGACAAAAGCACTTTCAACATTGCGTAGAGCATAAAATCTCTACAACATGCAGTATTCATATTTGTAAATTGTCCCAATAGGGTGTAAGATACGGAGCCGGGAAAATAGGCTTAAATTTGGAAAAAATGTAAAAATCCACAAATGACGTTAGTTTTTGCTTAATAACCTACTTTTAGTGCGTTTTAGAGACAAAAGCACTTTCACCATTTTGTAGAGCATAATATTCTCTATATTGCATCGTTTAATCAATATCAAAAATAAAAGCTCGTTTTTAAATTAATGACTTGTCAGGCGGTATTTTTTTGTTTTAACCATAAATTGTATTATTCTGATTTTTAGAGTCTATTATAGACATTTAATGATCTAATAAATGAAACTTATAGTCTACTTCATGCTTTACAAACTTTATATTGACACTTTTGTCTCTAAAACGCACTAAAAGTATGTTATTAAGCAAAAACTAACGTCTTTAGTGGATTTTTGCATTTTTTGCAAATTTTACCCTATTTTCCCGGCTCCGTATCTTACCCCCTATTTGGACAATTTACAAACCTGAATACTACATGTTGTAGAGAATTTTATGCTCTACAAAATGGTGGAAGTGCTATTTTTTGTAAAATGCACTAAAATTGAGTTATTTAAGAAAAATCGAAAAAAGTGCCGAAAAATATTGTTTTTTTCAATATTGTGAAAAACGCCCAAGGTCTAGAAGGTCGAAAACTTGTTTTTTTTATTAGAAGGTCAAATAATAAATGAAACTATCGAGTATCTCATGCTCTAAAAAGTTGATTATGACAGTTTTGTTTCTAAAATGCACTAAAAGTGGGTTATTAAGCAAAAACTAACGTCATTTTTGGATTTTTACATTTTTTCCAAATTTAACCCTATTTTCCCGGCTCCGTATCTTACCCCCTATTTAGACAATTTGCAAACATGAATACTGCATGTTGTAGAGAATTTTATGCTCTACAAAATGGTGAAAGTGCTATTTTCTGTAAAATGCACTAAAATTGAGTTATTAAGAAAAATCGAAAAAAGTGCCGAAAAATATTGGTTTTTTCAATATTGTGAAAAACGAACAAGGTCTAGAAGATCGAAAACTTGGTTTTTTTATTAGAGGGTCAACCTTTACAGCATACCTAAAAATCAGAACTATCCGAATTTTTGTAAAGCAAGGCCCTTTTTTGCGCTATTTCTACTGGACTAATACGACGTTTCTTAGAAGTGAAACCGAACGTCGACTTTTATAAACGATTAATTCAAATACTGGTAAAAATAATTGTATAAGCACTCTCTATTCTACAGCACCCCAGTCAAATATATACACTTCTATTAAAATTGAAAAGCTTTAATCATGTTCTTTATGATGAACGATCATGAACATTACTGAAATACACAGGCACAATGGAAATTACGAAATAAGACCTCAATAATTATGTATAAACTTTTTTCTTAAACTTATGCTGGAAAAATATTTCAAATCCCGTCTATTCGGGAAAAAAACTTTGGAATCACTCGCTTGTTTATGAAAAACTAGCTGTTACCCGTGACTTCGTTCACGTATCATTAAAATAAGAATAAATTCATTAATTAAGCAAAATATTTCATTCCCAATAATTAGAAACGTAAATAATTAACTAACTCTTGATCACATTCTATTGGAGACAATACAGTATTTCTATGTTATAGAGGCCTTGACATAACTAAGTTTTAAAAAAGTGAAATTTTGTGACAAATAATCACGAAAAGGAAACAGCAACCAACAAAAAAGGCGGGCCAAATAAAATCCTGGAAATCGGCAAATTGTATAAAAACATATGTCAAGTTTACCTGGTAAACCATTTTACTTTTAACACCTTTGTGAAACGTTTTAATAGCCATCCTTCAAAGATAATGGAAATAGCATATTCTTTTTCATTAAATTCAATTCTTGTGAATAGGGAGCAATAATTGTAGACCTAAATGCATGGAGCTTAAATTTGCCTCCTTGATTTAATCTATAACTACAGCGCCTATATTCTAGGCGCTGTACTACAACTGAAAAAAAAATTCTTTATTTCTAAATGAAAATATGTTGACAGACGATATTTGTTCTCTAGAATAAATTGACTCATGAAGTTTGAATTTGTGAAAATACGTTTTTATTTTTAAAAAAATTTACTGTAATCAAACTTTTTTTCTTTCTTTCACCATCTATTCAAATTGAAAATAAATTCTTTTTTTTTTTTTTTCAATTTTAATGAGAAAAAATATATTATTCCGTTTCATTTCTTCTTTTTTATCCACAAAATTGGAATAATTTAGTTGCCATTTTTAGAGCAACTTCGTTAAATTTATAAAAAAAAAACAATAATAATCATATCTCGGAATTTAAATCGTTTTTTTTAATTCTGAGAGTTTATGACATCCTCTGCGAAATACAAACAGGCGGTCAGATTTTAATATAATAGATTCGTAATTATTTTTATTTTCCTAATAATCATGGTGTGGTTTTTGGCAAAAAACTCTCATCTGTATGTAACTGACATTCATGCATAATAATCGCTAGCAAAAAAAGCTAAAAAAATATATTTAAATTTTTCGTTTTAAATATAACGTGAAACTCATGTACTTTCTAAACTTACCGATTCTCGTATTATTAATGTAATGAATTGATTCACGCTCCTTCAAAAACATATTTGAAAATTCTCATTTTATTTCAAATATGACGTCACTTTTTCCTCAGAGAAATCTCTTTCAAATGGCACAATTCTTGTTAATTTTCTTTTTCTGGCAATCAGGACGTAAATTTTAGCGGAAAACTCACATTTGTGTGTAACTGGTATTAAAGCTAATTATTAATCAGTATCGATAAAAAATACTTCAGTTTTTCATCTTAAATATTACGTCCATTATCTATTTACTTTCATTATACATTGATATTCATGCTCCTTGTATTATTACGAATATTTTAAAATACATGTTTTATTTATGACGTCATATTTGTCCAAGCCGAGGGGGATCCTTTTCACAGTTCCATGGTCCAAGCGAAATCTATTTTTAAATAATATAATTATTGTTGCACTTTTCCTTCTAATTATAACGCAGTTTTTGACAGAAAAATATCTTTTTATTTTAACCGATATTCATACTTCATGTATAATAACAAATACTCCATATTTTTGTTTCAAATATCACGGAAATTCACCTTCTTTTAATTTTTTTAATTTTCAGTTTTCACGTGAAAATCGTTCAATTGAAAATTAGTTGTTGGGGAAAAATTATTTTTCCGTGTTTTTATTTTTGTGGCAACGATCAAAGCACCTAGCAACGATAAAGTAAAATGGTTAAATTGTATGGACAAATGTCCATTTACTCTCTATGAAAATAATGAAATTTTTAATTATTAAAGAAAATATTTGAATAAAATAAACAAAAACCAGCCTATGTTAATTTGAGGATTTTAATCAACCTATATGCAAAAATACAGGATCATTAAATGCTCCATTTTGACGCTGGCTTCAGCCTAACATTTGCACACAATGAGATTTATAATATTATTAGGATTCCATGCTTGGTGAACAGTTTAGTGTTACACCTTGGTCTTGCGCAGTTCCAGTTGATGTGCATATAAACACATTAGACTTTTTCATTTGCTAGTTTCAAATCAATTTATGAAATAGTACCTGTAAGAGAGCTGGATTTGAAAACCATAGAGGCTCTCAAATAAAATTGCAGAGAAATTCAGAAAAGATATTTTCATACTCACAATCTACTGTTTCGAAAATTTCAAGGAAGTTCATATAGCTTTAAAATGTGATAAACTACCCCAGTTTTTGTAGACTATGAGCTACATCAGCCCGTCAGGATCATATTTTAATAAAATATTCGAAGATATGAGATGAAAAAAATTAATTATAGGAATATTGAATAGAATAATGTATCGAAGGCCATGGTATCATACCGAATTCTAGGCAACAGATTACATGAAACTGGATATCGTTTTCACAAAGCCACGGCAAAACCCAAGCGCATAGTACAGCAAAAACCAGCCAGATTATGATGTGTCAAAAATACCGGAACGGGACTGTTGATAACTAGAATAAAGTAGTGTTTAGTGATGAATCAAAAATTTATATTGATGCGGTGGACGATAGAGGGAAATTAATTTGGAGATTGCAAAATGGAAGTTTCAATGAAAACTGTTACAATACCTGTTTTAAAGTCTCTAATTTAATTGCGATATTGGGCTGCATGTCTTTAGAGAAGGCTGGAAGACTATGTATTGTTAATGGGAATGAGAATTCAGAAAAAAAAATATATTTCAATGTTTCCTATTTTATATGATAAATTTGACGATAGTGATGTCATAAATATGGATCACAATGCTTCTTGTTATAGGTCCCAGAGCGAAGAAAAGTTTTCTTTCTGTAATTAATATCTTTCAAATTGACTCTCAAATTTAGTGGCCAGAATGTAGTCCAGATATCAATTCTCTCAAAAACATATGGTATGTTTGAAAAAAACATGGTATTTAAGCTACAGCCAAAGTCAACGCAGAAACTGAAAGATTCCATGCGAAAAGCATGTAAACCACTCATCTATCCAAATTAGTGCAAAATTCTTGTTAATTCTAAGTCTGACAGAATCACAGCAATCATCATGGCAAAAGGTGGAAATACAAGGTATTAACTATGTGTTTTGACTAAATGTTCCAAACGTTTTTCTCAGTTAGGACATGATTCCATATTCTTTTGTTACTAATTTGTAATTATTTTCAGTCTGTGTTTTCTAGACAAGTATATGAATATTTAATAGCAAACAAAGTTTCACCAACTAGAAAAATCACATAAAATTGCTCATATTTCATTGCGAGTGAAAAAGATAGATACTAAATCCATAATTTCTGCCAGAGGTAGTAACACATTTATCACGTGTATAGAAAAATAGACAGTCGAAAACTTTTTTGTAACAGATGAGAAAAATGTGTTACAAAAAGTTCAACAAAAAAATATTTTTTTATCATTTGAATATTAATTCCTGAATTTTAATGTTGAATTCTGCCTTTCTTATTTTTAATTTTTATTTATTTATTTTGTTTGCCAATTAGAACAGTATAATTGTACTGATACATATCTTGTTAATGTTTTAATGGTTTTTCATGGTTATTTTTAAAATTGTGAATATAACAATGTGTTTATGTGTTCATGTATTTCATGTATTCCCGGATAATAGGATATCCTGCTAATTGAATAATTTTCCTTAGAAAAATGATTAGTGAATTATGTGGGTTCGACTATAGAATCTGCTACTACTACATGCAGGAAAATGTGTTAATAAAGACACAGTAACTTGTCTTTACTGAGAAAAAGAAAAGTATTATTTGTAATATGATGTTAAAATTTTAATCTGTCACACTGAAATATAAAATGGAAATTGAAAATACGTCATATTCATAGTTTAGTTGTACATGTAGTTATTTTCTAAATTTATTAAGTTATCAAAGAAACTCACATCAGTAATAATTAATTGCCTAACATTAATTGCACAGCATATTATCAAAAGCTATCATATTCACTGAAGTCGTTTAATAAAATATGAAGGTAAAATTACATATTTTCTCAACTTTGGTGATAACAATTATTAAATTTTAAGTTGCTCTATTCCTGAATTATAACAGATAAAGAAAATATTACTTTTTAAATAGTAAATTTAAATTACTTTCTTCCGATAACATATAAATTTAGAATCTCCATGGAGCCAACGAAGACAATGAAAATAAATGATTGCAGGTTGTTAATGTAAGCTGTTTTATATGCAAATCCCTCGATGCGATCTGAAGTATCTAAAAGCTACTTTCAACTTTTTGAAAAAAAATCGAAGTAGAATTCTCCCAGTGGATGGAACGTAAAATGTAACTGACTTTTATTTTGAATTTGAAAAGAACCCATAGAAAATAAATAGATACAGATAATTTAATTTTTCTTCTTTGTCAAGGTGAATTATTATATTCTAGCAAATCCTGCGACTTTACTTACGTAGTTCTTGAAATGAGTCAGGTTGCATTTGAGTGTCTGCAAACATAAGGTGAAAAATATACTGTTTCTGAAATTTTAAATTTTACAAAGTAAGTCACCTTTCGGAGAACTATCATTCATGAACCGACACGAAATAAACGTAAGTAATAAAAATATTTAAATGAAAAATTGGTTTTAATAAAATCTTCAATTGAACCAATTTGCTGTCATCACAGTGCAAAAAACACATTTTAAGCACTGCATTACCATGCAGTTGCTGGAATAAATGATGTGGCTCGGCATATCTTGGTACAATACTTTTTAAAAAAGAACGGGCGTCATCGATTTATGACTTTCTCCTGTATGATAAAATATATTGTGTTTGTCGACACCTTCAGAACCTACCAGACAGTGAAAGATTTTTTTAAAAAATCGGTATGTTTTTTTTTTTCTGAGATTACTTTTTCCTACAAAGGGAGAGATATTTGTTTCTTATATCCTTAGTATAGATATAATCACTAAAAAAATCCAAATATCTTTAAATAGTAAGTTGGAAATTATTGGTTTAGTATATTTAAGCATTGTATGTGTACGACAAAAGACAAAATATGCAGAACTTCTTTACGTAGTTGACAATAATTTCTTCCAATACTATTATTTTATTTAATTCTACCAGTTACTGGTACTTGTATTCTATCCCATTGCTCAAAATTCTTGGCGAAAATTCTTGGCGAAAGCAATTTTAACACTTGAATGACAAAACATTTATTTGCTGTTTTTATTAATATTTGCTTTAAAATGTGAATAAGAAAACATTATTATTGCTTATCTATGCCTTAAATTTCATATCTATGACAAATTTAAAGTTACTTCCTCACACGTTCCCCAAAATAATACTGAATATATAATTGGAGAATGCTTTATTCCCATGTGACCCATACGAAATTTCGATTAAAAAAAAATTGTGCTTTGGTAGCATCGTTCTCTAAAATTACTTGTCAAATTTAAAGTTTATAACCCTTATGCATTTAGTGTGACCATTATTATAAAATGTTTACCAATCATTTTATATTATTAAATCTCGAATTGTTTAACATTAGTTCTTAACCAGAATTTACGTTTAAAAAATATTCATGATGTTATTTTTTAAGATTATACCCGCAATAATTTGAAATCGCAACTTTAGAATATTGTTCGTTCTTGCACGGCTATCAGAGCAATGGTATCTAGATTTAAAAAGCAGCCTATTTTAAAGCAGATTCTGTCACCATAATCATACAGAATTTTTTTGGGAAATCGGTTCTATAGTTCCAGACTAATTGTGAATTTTGAAGGTTTTCAGCTTATTTCACACTTTTAAATTTTGATTTTTTTAAAGCTGATTTTAGTGAGTATTTACACTTGTCACGATGCCCAGTTTAGTGTTCCTATCCCCATCAGTGTTAAATAAATCATTATTTTAGGCCACTTTTCGCTCGTTCACACTGTTAGGGCAGTGGTACCGACATAAAAGTATCCTATGTTTTTTTGAGAAATAACAATCACCGTTATTATACTTAAAGCATTTATAAAATCGGGTGCGTAGTTTGAAAATAATCGTGAATTTAGAATATTTTTCCACTTATTTACCTTTGTAAATTTCGAATTTTTCAGAAACTATTTTTAGCGAACAGTTATATTAGCCATCATGTAAGCTTTAAGGATTCTATCGCCAAAGGTTCAAATATGTCGTCGTTATAGAAATATTTTCTCGATTTTGCACACATCTGGGCGTCAGAGATTCTGAGATAAAAATGTATTTTATAATTAATATAGAGAGTCATCCTTAAAATACTGAAAGAATGTTTGAAATCGCTTCAGTAGTTTCATATTTATGGTGATAGTTATTTTAGAAACTTTTCCGCTTGTATCCTTTTAACTTTTGAATTCTTCTGAAAGCTGCTTTTTGCGAGCTTTTATGTTTGAAATGTAACCCAAATCTGAACTTTCATATTTGTAGCCTCAACAGTTTCAATGAACTCATAATTTTAGAACAGTTTTAGTTCTTGCTTATTCTGAATATATTTCTCTTTTTAACACAATGGAGGAATAAATTTAAAAATGTATGATGACTTTAAAAATATATGATGTCGGAAATGTTCAGAAAATAACTTTCTTTCCTTTTACCAGTAAGTGATTTCGTGACAGAAATTTTACATTATCCGTAACGATGCAGTAGGATGAAAAAAAATTGAAGCTAATTCCCAATAGAATGATCAAAATGTAACAATTCTTAGAGAGTAAACATCTTTTCCTGATCAAAAGTACTTTGTAAAATGTGTCAAACAAACACTATTAGAGAATTTTTAAAGATTGTCTGTGTAAGACATTTAATGTTAAAGGGACTGCTTATGTTCGAAGTACATTTTTAGAAAATTATAATACATTGGAAAATGGAATCGATTTAGAATTGCATTCCGGTATAAAATTATTAAAACATGAAAATGTTATTTATATTTTACCCACATTTTAAGAATTTATGCAATTTCAACATAAACTAGCTGCATGTTTTATGTTTCTGACAGCAACTGCATACTCTTTTAAATATATTTTAATTTGCTCTTATTATAAATATATAGAGACGTTCTCCTGTGCAATGTTAAAAGTTAAAGTTCTAAATATTTACAAAAATGATTGAAATATGTTTATTAAAAATAGGAATTTTTGTTAAAAAATGTTGTTTTGTCATTCTTGTAAAATAAATTTTAAAAATCACAGATAGCCCAGTCAAATAAGGTGAAAAAAGGGGTAAACCTCGGAATGAAAGATAACAAGCTGAAAATTTGCAAAAATCTTTCTTTTGACATTCTAAAAGTAAGTGAAAAAGTCTCATATAATCTCGTGTCCGCGTCTCGAGATATTCAAGGTCAAAGGTAAAGAAAATAGGTTTTTTTCTTATATCTCGAAAACTGTGCATTTTATTTAAAAATATCCAATTACAAAATTAAAGTAGACAAAATTTCCTATAAAATACATATATTATCTGTAATTTTCTGACAAAGGGTTTAGGCGCTAAAGCGCGCTGAAGAAAGACAACTTTTTGACCTTCAGACCTAAACGAGAGAAACTTCATTTTTCACCCTCGATTTCTCAAAAACTATGCATTTTATCGAGAAAACATCTGTTACAAAATTAAAGTAGGCAATATTTTCTACAAAATTCATAAATTAACTTTAATTTCTGACAGAATGTTTAGGCCCTAAATAGCGCTGGAAAAAAGCGACTTTTTGACCTTCGAACCAATACAAGAATAACGGCCCTTTCTTACCCTCGATTACTCAAAAACTGTTAGTTTTATCAAAGAACATTAATTACAAAATTAAAGTCCACAACATTATCTAAATATTGAAAAAGTAACTTTAATTTTATGACAAAGGGTTCAGGCGCTAAAGTGCGCTGAAAAAGGGCTAGTTTAAAGCCTTCTGCCAAAACAAGAGAAACAACCTTCAAGATTGTTTCCTACGCTTAAAATCATGTTTGAAATATAACAAAATTAAGAAATTTAAATTTTTTACTTATTTATAAATGACATTCATAAATAAGACATTCGTATGATAATATTTAATTAATTTATATAAATATTAAGATATTGAATACGGATACGGAGATAATACGGATGTAAGTAAACTTGTTGAATGGTTCACTCTTCATAATCCTTTCCCAAATACAAAACAAGTAGTATCTATAGCTGCTGGAATTGTGGGAAATGACCAGATAAACTACCACAAAGCCCATAATATTGTTCTTGAATCGATGGTCAAAATAACTGGTTTGAAATTTAATGAAATAAAATTAAAGAAAGCAGACAAAGTCCTTCCAATTTCTGTAGTTAAAAAATCCATCAAGGTAAATAACTGCAAAGTTGCTGTCGGTCCATTGCTACTCTTCCAAAGAATAATAGTTAACGAATACCTGCAGTATGAATTAAGTCCATACCCAACATCGCTTTTTGATAATGCCGGCATGCGAAAAATTACAAAAGCAAAATTGTATAACAATATGGAACTTCTTAATATTGAGTTGGATGAAGATAATGTGACTTACATTATCGATGGTGGATTTCTTCTGCATCGCGTCATATGGAGCAAAGACGATACTTTCTCAATTATTCTTCAGAGATAGTCAAATATTTGCAAATACAGTTTGGTTCAAATATTGTTGTTGTATTCGAAGGGTATTCAGATAACAGTAAAAATATAAAAGCAATGGAACAACTCAGAAGAACTGTTGCTGTTTCAACATCTTACGAAGTCTGTTTTGATGAGACAATGATTGTGCCAATCAGCCAGGAAAAGTTTTTATCGAACCGGTGCAATTAAAAAAAACTTTATTGAAATGCTTATTGAGCAGTTAAAAACTGTTAACATCACTACAAAACAAGCCAGAGATGATGCTGATACTCTCATCATCAAAACAGCCATTGAAGAATCGAAACATCAAAAGACCGCCGTCGTAGTTGGAGAAGATGTTGATCTGTTAGTTATTTTAATAGGACGAACACAGTCACATTAGCAAGAAATCTTTTAAACAAAAAATGGGTAAAGGCAATGTGGAGACACGAATGTATTCGTCTAAAAGCTTCGACAAATATCCTCGTTCAAAAGAACATATTTTATTTTTGCACGCTATCAGGGGATGTGACACAACATCTGCGCTGTTCAAAAAAGGAAAACTGACAATTATTAAAATGTTCGAGAAACATTTCAATTTACACGAATCAGCTAAATTGTTTCAGGAAGACAACTGCCCTCCAAACACATTATTTGGAAATGGAATACGTGTTCTTTTAGCAATGTATAATGCTCCATAATCAGAACATAGTATTTACAATTTTAGGTACACACATTTCATTAAATCAACAAGACTCAATAAACCGGTGCAATTATCATCTCTTCCACCAACAAGTGCAGCAGCTCTACAGCATATTTATTGTGTCAACTCTTAGATCCAAACTTGGTTAGGGAAAGATTTAGAACCCAGAGAATGGGGGTGGGTAATACAAAACGAGATCCTGGAATCCACAACAACATTATTACCTTCAGCCCCAGAAGAACTACTCATTACGATCTTCTGCAATTGCAAGAAAGGCTGTGGCACGAACTGTGGATGTAGAAAAGTAGGGTTGTAATGCTTCTCAGTTTGTGGCCAGTGTAACGGACAAGCATGTCTCAACGCTTCATCATATCCAAATGATCTTGATGAAGAAAGTGAATATGTACCTGAGATTCTTGAGGTTTTAGAGACAAGTATTACGGACAACGAGGATGATGATAACGAACTGGAAATTTTATATGGGCGACCAGAAGAAGGAGACGACGACGAACAAGAGGAAACGTAAGCTGTATGCCTGCTATTGATAATCAGAGGTAATAATCGCCTTATAATTTAGCTTAAACAAAATATAATAGATTTGATAATCTTATGATAAATAAAAATGTAATTACAATACATAAAAACTCATTTCAATATGTTATTATTTATACATAATTTAACAAAATATTATCAAATTTATTTATAATTAATTCTTATTTATAATTAGTATTTATTAATAAGTAAAAAGACTAAATTTGTAGATAATTTTATTCTTTACAAGTTTTGTAATAGCTTCAAATATCATTTGAAATATAAGAAAAAATCTTTAGTGGGTTTTTTTCCCTTTTAGGCCAGAGGGCCAAAAACTAATTAAAGTTAATATAGGCATTTTGCAGAAAATGTTATCTACATTAATTTTGTAGCTGGTGTTATTCAATAAAATGCCTAGTTTTTGGGTAATTGAGGGTAGGAAAGGGGGTTTCTCTAGTTTTTTGGCTCAAAGGTCAAAAAGTCGCTTTTTTCAGCGCTATTTAGCGCCTAAAAATTTCGTCAGAAAATTAAAGTTAATTTATGAATTTTGTAGAAAATGTTACCTACTTCAATTTTGTAACATGTTTTCTCAATAAAATGCATAGTTTGTGAGAAATCGAGGGTGAAAGATGAAGTTTCTTTCTTTTGGTCTGAAGGTCAAAAAGTTGTCTTTCTTCAGCGCGCTCTAGCGCCTAAACCCTTTGTCAGAGAAAATAAAAGATAACATATGTATTTTATAGGAAATTTTGTCTACTTTAATTTTGTAATTGGATATTTTTAAATGAAATGCACAGTTTTCGAGATATAAGTAAAAAACCTATTTTCTTTACCTTTGACCTTGAATATCTCGAGACGCGGAAACGAGATTATATGAGACTTCTTAGCTTACTTTTAGAATGTCAAAACAAAGATTTTTGCAAATTTTCAGCTTGTTATCTTTCATTTCGAGGTTGTATCCTTATTTGACTGGACTAAGAGCGTAACGTCTGGTTTATCACACATATAAACTAGTTGTTGGGGGCCACCGTAATACTTACCCATCACGGATATGCATAGTATAAAATATGAAAATAAAACATGTGTAAACTATTTATAAAATGCATTACAATTCGAATAAAATCGTGGCTTCATGACAGCATAAACTTTAAATGCTCTATTACTGAATTGCGTAAAAGAAACATCCTTATATAACCATGTTAACTAACGGTTTACTGCGTCGGATTAAGAGTCTCATTTCAAATTAAAATATATTTTTGAATTGAAATTTGAATGAAATACAGGGTCATGAAAAATAGAAGAGTGTGGAAAATATTATTACAAATATCTCTGCAACTAATTATCCGATCGACTTCATTCTTTATGCAAAATTTATGTTTTTTTATTGTATTTTATATTCACTCCTTAAAAAAACAATTTCGAAAATTTGTTGATACCTTTAACAGAACGAATATTTCGAGAGTCCGAAAAAAAATAGTTCCGGATAATCGAGGTTACTGAAATTCAATAAGCTTCTTCCCATTATTACATACTAAGTACATAACAAATTTCATGTCTCTATCTCAATTTTTTTGGGAGAGAGAGCGTTTACAGACACACACACATACAGACGGACGGCAATTTTTTTTTCTAAAAATATGTTTTTCGGAATCTCCAGTGTCTGAACCGTGTAAATCCGTCAAAATTTTGTTTTCGATTTTCTAAACAATTACAAGACTTACCTTATATTACGTATGATGGGTAGGTAATATGCATAAATTAATGTGGGAATGGTCCTTATAAATATATATACTATTAATAATATATTTAAAAATATATAATAGTATATATATAATATTATATATAACATATATATAATATATATATAATAATATATATAATATTATAAATATATACTGTACGATTGTAAGTATAATTCTTTGTGCTAGATGGCAGCACCAAAGAACGGTTGAAAGAGACTATGCTTCGATTTTCAGCTTATTACGTCAGACATTGAATTTAAAAAAAACTTTCTATAAACTTTAAACTATTCTAGAACATTAATTCTTATTATGTTTAAAATATTCTGTCATTATTTGTCTGTAATATATTATTAATTTTCTTTCATTCTTTTTTATTAGATTTGTGAAATGCGAGCCTGTTTTTATGCTGGACAGTGATGTAAAAAATGTAAATTCTGTCACGTTGTTTTGATTCTGAACGTAAATTTCTATTCTGTTTTTTGAGTCTGAATTCAAAGTGTGTAATAATTCAAATTCAATTCAAGTCTTATTATACTTTATTAAAATGTGAAAAAAGATTCAAGTCTCAAGTAAAGAATGTGGACTGACTAATTTAATTTATTTTAAAACACCATTCCTTCTACGAAAATGTTGCTGGTTTTGCGCGGAATAAAATTATTCTGTTCTGAATGGGACGTGCCTCTAATTCAAATTTAAGTGTGATCAGTGAAACACTAAAATCATAGAATATCAGCTAATTGATTCTACATAAATTACATGATAATTCATCATTCCTCATTTACTAAGTGATGATTCATTATTAGATTCAATTCAATCGGTAGATTAAAATTCATCCTGGAATCGAACCCTAAACTGAAATAAAAAAAGGTACGTATATTCTATTTATTTATTTATTCAGTAATAAAATCTCAAATAATTCAAAATATTTAATTCCGAAAACTATACATAGTAAGTTGGTCCGTCGAGCCCTGAGCTGGCCCTGAGCTGGAATCCGTTCTTAAACCGTAGTTTTTATCTGATTAAAAAAAAATGTGGTAGGTAAAAAAGAAAAGGAAAAATTGTTATAGGTATTGATTCAATTTGGGTTTATATTTGATTTAATGTGGTATTATAGTATATTTTATATGTAGTATTTTGATTACGAATTTTCACAATCTGATTCAGTTTTATAGTGCTTATTTGTAAATATTAAGTATTAAAAATGACTAAGCAATCGAAACAAGAAATTTATTTTGAAAGAATATGTAAAGAAATAGATTTATTTAAAAATAAAGTGAACGAGTCTAATTCCGATGAACAGGCAAAAATTAAAATATTGAAATCGAAAGTATTGCCGTATGAAAATATTCTCGCGCAAGCTTTTGAAAAACTGTCGCCCAAAGAAAATGATGATAATTTAGATGCGTATTTGAAGTAACAAGAAATAATATGCGATTTGTTAGTGGAATTAGAAGAAAAAACTAAGGTCGCTTCTCAGCCCGAAATTCATTTGAATTGTCAAGTTAAACAGACTTCCTTGGTAAATTACCGAAGTTTGATCTTCCGCATTTTTATGCCGAGAAAGAACATTGGATTTCATTCAAAGAATTATTTAAGTCGACGATATTAGAGAATGAAAATTTGTCAAATATTGTGAAATTGCAATATTTACATTCTTCAGTCCGTGGAAATGCGGCAAAATTAATTCGCGGATTTGCATTAAAGGACGAAAATTTGGATCAATGTTGGGAGTTGTTATGTGAGAGATTCGACAACAAAAGACAACTGGCATTAAGTCAAATAAATAAAATATTTTCTGTTAAAATTCTCAAAGCTAATAATTCAAAATCTTATTAGAATTACTAGATACTTGTAATGAAGCAATTCGTAATGTGAAAACATTGGGGTTAGAGGCTAATGAGTTGAGTGATTTGATGGTTATAAATTTCATGTTAACTAAGTTAGATCAGCCGATTCAACAGCGATGGGAATTGATGTTAGACAATAATAAAATACCGGACCTATATTCATTTCGAAAATTTATCGAACGTGAGGCTAGGAGTGTAGAAGAATCAAAGTTCATTAAAGTAGAAAATAAATCTAATTTTGTAAAAAGGCCTCCAGATTCTAACAGAGGAGCCACTGAAACCAACCTAGTAAACAGCGCATTTGTTAGGAATAGTAATAATAGTGTAGTATGCAATCAAAATCATGCGGTATTCAGATGTTCCGTTTTTAATTCTAAACCAGTAAAGGAGAGGAGGAAAATTGCTGAATTAAACAAATTATGTCAAAATTGTTTAAGGCAAAATCACAAAGTGGCAAATTGTAGAATAAATGTGAACTGTAAAAAATGTTCACAAAAACATCATACATTATTACATGTGTATACAACTGTTCAAACCAGTCAGGAGGTTGTGAATAATAATGTACCAGGCACTTCTGTGTCTAATAGCGCGCAGTGTCAGTCATCTATGCAAAATTATAACGTCTTATTATCTATTCTCTAACGTCTTATTACCTATTATCGTCTTATCTCTGATTAATGTGAAATCTAGCACAGGTAATATCATTCAGTGTAGAGCACTTGTTGACAATGCTTCTCAAAGGAGTTTGATTTCAAAATCGTGTTGTAGAAAGCTAGGTCTTCCCTTGAGAACTACAATTCATACAATATCAGGAATCAACAATTTAGTCGCAGAGACAGCTCTTCAGGAAGTTTCTTTAACATTTTCTCCGCATATTAATAACGAAACTTTTCAGTTAGATGCTTTAGTTGTTAATCAGATCACAACAAATTTACCGAACTTTCTGATTACTAATAAGCATTGGCCTCATATTGAAGGATTAAATCTGGCGGATCCCAATTTCCATGTGTCCGATTCCAGTGATATACTCATAGGTGCGGATTTGTTTGCTAACATAATAATCGGAGACTCCATTCTAGGTCCTGAGGGAACACCGAGTGCTGTTAATACAAAACTGGGTTGGATATTATCTGAAGTAATTTATTCGAATCATTCAAATCATAATTCTTCTGTTAGTTGTCATGTTACGACGCAAATAAATTCTCAATTGCAAAAATTTTGGGAACTCGAATCAGTTCCTAGTTATGATCCAGTTTCGCTAGTAGAAGATAATTATGTAAAAACAGTATCACGCACGGAGTCAGGAAGATATATCGTGGATCTTCCATTTAAATCTAAACCTGTTCTCGGAAATTCTAAATCTCAAGCTTTAAAGCGTTTCAATTCCTTAGAAAATAAACTTCAAGGAAATTCCGTACTTAAGGAACAATATTCGTCATTCATGAAAGAGTATATTGATTTGGGACACATGGAACTCGTACCAGCTTCAGAAATTTCAAATCCAGATCATTTTTATCTCCCCCACCACGTGGTAATAAGAGAGGATAGTTGTACAACTCGACTTCGGGTAGTATTCGATGCATCCGCAATTGGTTCAGAAGGTCACTCGTTAAATGATTATTTGGAGATAGGGCCGAAATTACAACCGGATATTTTTTCAGTTATTATTAAAATTAAGAATGCATCCAATAGGCTTTAGTGCGGACATCGAAAAAATGTTCAGACAAATTCTTATCAATCCAAAACATGCAGATTATCAACGTATTTTATGGCGGTGCGTTCCTAAAGAAAACCTTCAAACCTATCGGTTGTTAACAGTAACCTATGGCACTGCTTGCGCACAATTTTTGGGAATTAGAAATTTAAATCAGTTAGCAATAGATAACGAACAAACTTTTAAAAGGGCTTCTAAAATCATTCGCGACAATATTTACGTCGATGATTTGTTGTCGAGTTCAGATTCCAAAGAAAATGCTAAGTCTCTAGTCACAGAACTTATTAATGTGATGAAAGGCAGAGGCTTTAATTTGCGAAAATGGACCTCAAATGATCCTGAAGTACTCTCTCATTTACCAGATGAGCTTAAAGCTTCTTCACAAACTATAATCAAGGAAGATGAAGCTGTTAAAATTCTAGGATAGCTCTGGGATTCATCTAATGACATGCTCAAAATTAAGTTTAGTGAGTTCAAAGACGTTAAAAATAAAAGAGATCTTCTATCAGTGGTATCAACAATCTTCGATCCTCTAGGTTTTATTCACCTATAACTATTAGTTTAAAAATAATGCTACAAAACCTTTGGAAGGAAAAAATCTTTTGGGATGAGAAAATCTCAAATTCAATCTTAATTAGTTGGAATCAATTTTTGGCAGAAATTCATTTGTTAAAATGTATTGAAATTCCCCGGTATACTAACTCATACCATAAAAAAGGCTGCGAAATTCAATTACATGGATTTTGTGACGGTTCAAGAAAAGCTTACGCTGCTGTCGCTTATCTACGAGTAATCACTCCTAACGAAATATTCGTCAATTTACTTGCTGCAAAAACAAAGGTAAATCCCACAAAGCCACAAACTCTGCCACGCAGATCACTCTATCACCGCTCTGTTATTAGCAAAACTATGCTCAACTATCGTCGATACGTTATCTAAGAGCATAAATACTGTATTTTTATGGTCAGATTCCCAAATAGTACTCTGCTGGCTAAAATCGCCTCCTTGAAAGGGTAATCAGTTTGTATTAAACAGAGTACGTCAAGTGCAAACATTATTGCCTTCAGCCGAATGGAACCATGTTCCCGGAACGCTAAATCCTTCAGATGTAGCCTCCAGGGGTATTCCACCGCGAAAACTCCTTAATAATCAGATGTGGTGGCATGGGCTTCCATGGCTGTCGTCAAAAGAACCAATTCCAATCCCCTTATACAGTCCTATCGCTGAATTCGATCAAGAAGCTAACTCTATCAGTAACATAACAAAAATAAATGTCTTACCAGACTTTATTCTAAAATTTTCAAGCTTTAAAAAATTAGTACGCGTAATAGGATGGTGTTTGCAATTTATTCATAATTCTAGACTATTCGCGTTAGCGTTTAATAGAAAAAGCAAAAAATCAATTTTGGGGCAGGTTGTCCAGCGAATATTTGCAACATCTTCAACAGTGTCCAAAATGGACTACTACACGTGCAAATCTTTCTTAGAGAATTATCTCTAAGAAAGATCGGAAATCTAAGTGCACAAGAAATATCTAGTTCTACCATTTCTATAGTGAGAATAATTCAAAATTATGAATTTCATGCAGAAATTAAATTTTTAAAAGAAAATAAATCTTTGCCAAGCAGTAGCAAATTGCTATCGTTGAATATCTTCTTAGATTCAGCTGATATATTAAGAGTGGGCGGTCGTCTATCACAACATGAATCATTCAGTTTCGACAGAAAGTACCCTATTCTTCTTCCTAAAAACAATGTCGTTGCTAAATTATTAAAAAAGGATGTACACGAAAGAAATTTACATGCAGGCACACAGTTGGTGCTTTCTACAATTCGCCAGAATTACTGGTTTGTAGATGGTCGTTCAACAGTCCGACAAGAGCTCCACAAATGTGTGCTTTGTAAACGCCTTGAGGCACAAGCCTGTCAACAAATGATGGAAAACCTTTCCGTTGAAAGAATCACTCCAATTCGTTCATTTTTCAAGGTGGGATTAGACTTTGCTGGTCCCTTTTTGACCAAACCAAATACACCTAAGAACAAAAATTAAGCTTAAATCTTATATAGCAGTGTTTGTCTCTATGTGCACGAAAGCGGTTCATCTTGAACTTGTATCCGACTTATCTGTACAAGTCTTGCTAACAGCTTTCAAACGCTTCATTGCACGCAGAGGTTTGCCCTCTGATGTCTTTTCGGATAATGCAAAAATTTTTATTCGTCTGTCCAACCAATTAAACAACTCTTTAAATACTTGAAGGAAAGAGACTTTCAAGAATTTCTTTCCACCCAAAAAATTAATTGGAATTTCATCCCTCCATATGCACCACACTTTGGTGGTCTATGGGAAGCAGCTGTGAAACTCACAAAAACTCACAAATCACGCGTACTCAATTTTGAAGAGCTCACTACTTTACTTTGTCAGATAGAAAGTTGCATAAATTCCAGACCGTTAATTCCGATGTCTTCAGATCCTTTTGATCCTCGTGCCTTAACGCCGGGTCATTTTCTAATAGGAGCACCTCTTCTTGACATTCCAGAATCATCAAATCATCCTAAAATATCGTTAAATGCTCGCTGGCGTTTAATAGAAAAAGCAAAAAATCAATTTTGGGGCAGGTTGTCCAGCGAATATTTGCAACATCTTCAACAGTGTCCAAAATGGACTACTACACGTGCAAATCTTCGAGAAGGCGATTTGGTAATAGTTCACAAACGATTACAGCCCATGAAATGGAAATTGGGTCGAATTCTAAAGACTTATCCTGGAACAGATAATCTTGTGCGGGTTGTCTTGTTTAAGACAGTTGACGGTGACATCAAGCGTTCTATATCAAAGGTGTCCCCTCTCCTGCCGGGGGCGGATGATGTACGATTGTAAATGTAATTCTTTGCGTTAGATGGCAGCACCAAAGAACGGTTGAAACATACTATGCTTTGATTTTCAGCTTATTACGTCAGACATTGAATTAAAAAAACATTCTATAAACTTTAAATTATTCTAGAACATTAATTCTTATTATGTTTAAAATATTCTGTCATTATTTGCCTGTAATATATTATTAATTTTCTTTCATTCTTTTTTATTAGATTTGTGAAATGCGAGCCTGTTTTTATGCGGGACAGTGATGTAAAAAATGTAAATTCCGTCATTTTGTTTTGATTCTGAACGTAAATTTCTATTCTGTTTTTAGGTGCGTTCGTAATTATATAAATACGTAGCACCTATAGTCGTCGTTTGGTCCGTCCGTCTGTCCGTCCGTCTGTCTGTCTGTCCGTCCGTCTGTCTGTCCGTCCGCATATAACAACGCAAAAACTACCCAACCAAATGGTTTGCAATTTAAAATATATTATCTTTGCAGAATTTTGTCGAGACATTTCAAATTTTATTAAAATCGAATCAAAACTTTAGGAGATATTAATAAAAATATTTATTAAGAAATTTGATTTTTTTTTTTAAATCGGTGCTTTTTTGTTAGAGGAGCTTCCGATGGATGTTAAATCGTCAAGCGACCGAGATACTTATTTTATTACAGAAATTAATCTGCAGACGATATAATTCATTTCACAGAATTAAAAATCATCAAGATCTGAATATTTATATAACTAGCTGATACATATATATCTGAATATTTATATAACTAGTTAAGATATTTGTATGAACAGTGTCATAAAATATATACTTAACTAGCTGTTTAGCCCGTTCTACGCACGGGATATCATGAATTTAATTCTAAAACGTGCGTACGAACGCACCTCGTTTGTAACGTTTGACGTACAATTTCCAACTTGTTTGAGTCTGAATTCAAAGTGTGTATTATTCAAATTCAATTCAAGTCTTATTATAGTTTATTAAAATGTGAAAAAAGATTTAAGTCTCAAGTAATGAATGTGGACTGACTAATTTAATTTATTTTAAAACACCATTCCTTCTACGAAAATGTTGCTGGTTTTGCGCGGAATAAAATTCTTCTGTTCTGAATAGGACGTGCCTGGAATTCAAATTTAAGTGTGATCAGTGAAACACTAAAATCATAGAATATCAGCTAATTGATTCTACATAAATTACATGATAATTCATCATTCCTCATTTACTAAGTGATGATTCATTATTAGATTCAATTCAATCGGTAGATTAAAATTCATCCTGGAATCGAACCCTCAACTGAAATCAAAAAAGGTACGTAGAATCTATTTATTTATTTATTCAGTAATAAAATGTCAAATAATTCAAAATCTTTAATTCCGAAAACTATACATACATAAAAAATTATTTGAGTTGTCAAAAAATTACCGTAGTCCAAACTTACTAAAAAGCAAGTTTTTCAAAAGACACATTTGAAGTTTTTCCTTTTGAAACTATACCGCTAAGTTTCGACTCAATACTTTGCACTCTTAGTAATGAAAATATATAGACCGGGCGGCTGCGACAAAAATGCTACGTCATCGAATTATGGAATGAAATCATGATCTCTGGGCATATCCTGGTAGAACCCCCTGGTAGACTAAAATTTATGACAGAAAAACACGTCATGTAGTAGAATTGAGACACAATAAACGTAAGATTTTGCATTACATCGCCATATATATTATGACGCCATTGACATTCGAGATGAACTAATGGTAAAAATAGTTTATTAACAGTACGTGATGAAATAAATGATCTGGTTCGGCATATCTTGGTAAAATGCTTGGTAAAAAGCACGGGCGCCAATTCGTCATCTTGGCAGTACTATCACGTCATCGAGTTACGGCTTGAAATTTTAGCACATTCAAGATACCGATTAGTACAATAGAAATATCTCAGTATGCATCGTCATATCTTGGTACGAGATGCGCAGAGAGTGGTGCCAGTACCCTATTTTTACAGTACTATCACGAAATCGAGGTGCGAAATGAAATTTTAACACATTAATGATACCGATTATTACAATAAATATAGTTTAGTCAGCCTCGTCATATCTTGAAACGAGATGAGGAGAAGGGGGCGCAATATTTCATTTTGTTGTGTTAGACTTTGATGCAGTAACTCAAGGACGTGATAGTACCACCGAGATGACGAATCGGCGCCTGTTCTTTTTGCATTTTAACAAGATATGAAGAGTCAGATCATTTATTACATCACGTACTGTTAATAAACTTTTCCTTTACCATTAGTTTATCTTGAAAGTCGATGGCTTAATAATATATAGGACAGTGTAATATGTAAAATATAATGTTCATTGGGTCTCATTTGTACTACATGACGTGTTTCTCTGTCATACATTTTAGTTTTCCGGGGCGGGGGGGGGAGGGGTCCTACCAGGATATGGCCAGGCAGACCAAAATATTTTTTTAATTCTATATTTAACCCTTCATTTGGCACCAATTTCATCTCGTTACTCAATGACGTAATATTACCACCAAATTGACGATTTGACGCCCTATGCTGCTCATATCGTACCAAGATATAACAAAGCAGACCGGTCAATCCTTAATCTACTCCTAATAAACTTGTACTACAGCATGAATTCATCCTGTAACTCGACGATGTAGCACTTTTGTCGCCGCCCCCCCCTCTATTACTATAAAGTCTTTTAATTACAAATTGAGTGTTGACTTTAGGTTTACTGAATTAAGTCCTATCTTTGCAATTGTAAGGTATAAATGGAAAAATAAACTAGTAAATCTACAGATCAGGAGCCTCAACGTCAGCTCTGAAAGTCAAGGTTTTTTTATCTCATTTCTCATAATATTTAACATCTTACAATACGCAAATAAAATTTTTTAAATTATTACATGTATATTTATACGCATATAAAATAATTCGAAGGTTTCAGAAATTAGAAACATTAAATTAAACACGGTTTATGCAATAATATTCTGACATTCTTATGAACTTCTTATTTTATTTTTTAGGTAAAAAATACTTTCTTTGGGGGGGGGGGGGCTCTGCCCCCCTGAACCCCCCGTAATCTTATTAAATTTATATTCGTGGTTTCCTATTGCGTGAATGATTCTAGTACATATTGGATTTCGATCTACACATTAATTTTATTATGAAACGCAAAAATTTCGAAAATAATTTCATGTAATACCTAAATAGCAATATTTACTTACCTGCCAACCACGAAGCACTCGCATCTGATAGATAAGTTGAATAATATCTCGTGTACAAAATCAACTTATGGAAATGTAAACTAAATCTACTATATTTCACTTATATCTATTTTAAATATCTAGTGTTATTACAATTTTTGTTTCGGAAAAAAAGTTTTGATGGTCATTCTATAACATTTATTTTACCTTAGTACATAATGATCTAACTCGATGGCAATAGCATACTAAATTCTCCCCAAAATAGGCTTATTTGGAAACTTTTAAACCTATTGGGTAATCATTCATAATCGTGTCACTGTCAATTCACTAAATTGCAACCTTGATTTAACGCTATAAAGTGTTTTTGTGATAAATTTTTATGATTTCAGTTTCCAGTAATTGTGCTATTTCAGGCTGTATGAATGCGTTTTACTACGCTAATTTCTATAGATTAACCATCTCGTTGTACGAGATATTATATTTTATTTTAAAAATAATACTAATTTTCAACCACGAAAAGTCCACATCTCTTCCAGAAAATGAATAATATCTCATGTAAAATGTTTCAATTATCATTATATAGTAGTTAAAAGGTAACTTCTATCGAAATAAATTCTCATTTATTTCAATAAAATATTAAAATCACCCAAAAATATTTTATTTTGCGAATAAACTATTGTAGCAAAATAGCCTGAGTTATTTGAATTTTATTATTTTGATATTTTTTGAAATATCGTTGCTAGGTTACGGTTAAATTAAAGAGGAAAATAAAAATAAATGCATTTTAAAATTTGCAAAAAATTATAAAATAAAATGTATTATATTATTAGAACAGATGTACAAATTTGCACAAAAAATTATACACCTAATTTAAAAAATCCGACGAATGTATAAACAAAATTTCAAATTAATTTGAATAATTTAACACCTGACTTGATAAATTTTAGCCTTCATAACTTACCGTTTAAATTCATTAATCAAATGCGCCATTTTATTTTCAACGACTGAAAAATTTCGAAATCGTCTGAATTCCCATAGGAAAGCATTATGATAAAAAAGAAATGTTCTATATTTTCCGAACGAATGAACCAAATGCAACTAAAAACTATACAGCTAATTCCGGGTATCTCAGCAACATACCTACCAAAAATCAAACTAATCGGAACATTTTTACGGCAGTTATCGCGGAACAGACAGACAGACAGACAGAAACCAAAAAAACTTCGGTTCTCCACAGTAAGCCTCAGCTGACGTTTCGGCAATAATTTTTGAAATCAAAAATATTATCTGAACAAAACGAGCAAGTAAAATAATTTTTGAAAATTAGAGAAAAAAAGTAATTTTAACGTAGAAAGTCCTTTTAAAGAAAGCTCCTTTATTGCTTTAAAAGCATTAAGTCCACCTGTTTCAATGTAAAAATGTAAATAAAACTAGTAAATCTACAGATCAGGAGCCTCAACGTCAGCTCTGAAAATCATTGTTTTTTAATATCACGTTTCATATTTAGCATCTTATAATCCGCAATTTAATTTTTTATATTATATACATAGTATTTATAGACATATAAAACAGTTCGAAGGTTTTCAAAAATTAGAACCGTTAAATTAAACACGGTTTATGCAATGGGATTCTGAAATTCTTATGAACTTTTTTTTCATGAAATGTTTTGGATAAAGAGTACATATCTTCAGGGGGGCTCTGCCCCCCTGAACCCCCTGTAATCTTGTTAAATTTATATTCGTGATTTTCTATTGATTGTGTGAATGATTATAGTACATATTGGATTTCGTTTTATACTGTGGTTTTATTAAGATAAGCAACAGTTTGGACAATAATTTCATGTTATCCTAATACCCAAATAACAATATTTACTTACCTTCCAACCACGAAACACTTGCATCTGATGGATAAGTTGAATATCTCTTGTACAAAAGCAACTTATGGAAATAAATCTGAATCTACTATATTTCCCTTATATCTATTTTAGAAATCTAGTTTAATTACAATTTTTGTTTCGGAAAAACAGTTTTGATGGTCATTCTATAATATTTAGATGTAAGATCTTATCTAAGTACATCCTGATCTACTCGATGGCAATAGCATACTAAAATCCCCAGCCCCCCCCCCAAAAAAAAAAATATATATATATATATTAGTCATATTTGGAAACTTTTAAACCTATTGGGTAATCATTCATAATCGTGTCTACTGCCAATTCACTAAATAGCAAACGTGATTTGGCGCTATAAATTATTTTTGTGATAGCTTTTTATGATCTCAGTTTCCAGTAATTGTGCTATTTCAGGATGTATGGATGCGTTTTACTACGCTAATTTCTTTAGATTAACCATCTCGTTGTACGAGAGATTTTATCCTATTTTTAAAATAATACTAATTTTCAACCACGAAAAATCCACATCTCTTCCAGAAAATGAATAATATCTCATGTAAAAATGTTTCGGAAATCATTCTACAGTAGTTAAAAGGTAACTTATATCAAAATAAATTCTCATTTATTTCAATAAAATACAAAAATCAACCGAAAATAATTTATTTTGCGAATAAAATATTGCAGCTAAATAGTCTCAGTTATTTGAATTTTATTATTTTGATATTCTTTGAAATATGGTTGCTAGGTTACTGTTAAATAAAAGAGGAAAATAAAAATAAATGCATTTTAAAATTTGCAAAAAATGATAGAATAAAATGTATTGTATTATTAGAACAGATGTATAAAATTGCACCAAAAATTATACACTTAATTTAAAAAATCTGACAAATGTATTAACAAAATTTCAAATTAATTTGAATAATTTAAGACCTGACTTGATAAATTTTAGCCTTCATAACTTACCGTTTAAATACATGAATCAAATGCGCCATTTTATTTTCACAAATTAAAAATTTCAAAATCGTCTGAATTTCTATAGGAAAGCAATATGACGTAAAAAGAAATGTTCTATATTTTCCGAACGAATGAACCAAATGTAACTAAAAACTATACAGTTAATTCCGGGTACCTCACCAACATACCTACCAAAAATCAACCTAATCAGATCATTTTTGCGGCAGTTACCGCGGAACAGACAGACAGACAGACAGACAGAAACCAAAAACTTTTCGGGTCTCCACAGTAAGCCTCAACTGACGTTTCGGCAATAAATATACAGATAGGATTTTTCAAAATTGTTTTAGATAAGTCTAAGGTAGTTAATGTGAAATAACTGGAGGGGCCCATGCACTAATAGTGACTTATTTTTGAAAATCTATTTTTTTTATTACATCTGAATATTCTATGTATATGATCATGAAAAGGAATTCTGCATCATTGTTGTTTTTTAAGTAAATTTCAGTGTTAAAATTTTTAGCTCTTAGGTAGGCCAAATTCAAATCATGCTGTAAAGTACCATTTACCTTTCAAACGCTGTAGATCACCGTGAATCAACATTGAGTGTGGTCAGAGCTTGGGATGGGTAATTTTTGGAACACTGTGGTACTGCCATAGATACATCGTGGGTACCACATAATTCTAAGTGAAATCAGTAATGTGAAAATTCTTCTCGCTGGGATATTGGCTGGTGCAGAGAGGTACCACGCTGATAGATTGCTCGCTTTTGGTAAAGACAAAAATTGTGAAAAAGTTTCAGGTCAAGTAAGTTATTCGCCGTTATGGCGTCTGTTAAATGGAAGCTACAATTCCATGACCAGAAGTTTCGGGAACTGGCCTACCGCTTTGTGTTTTAGGAAGCTTCACTCATCGTAGCCAACAGCTGAGGATATTAGTGTATACACAAAATAAACTTGATCCACATAAAATATACCTAAATGGAAACGTAATGTTTATTCCGAGATGGAAATATCGCCATTTCTAGATAAATAAGTACTTTCAGTAAATTAAGTACATAAAATAAACTAATATTTTAAACACTTAAAGATTACTGTTACGGCTTTCCTTGACCTTGGCTATCGCGCGCCTCCACTGCGCATTTTGTGAAATTTGTTTTTAACAGTTTGGCAACATCTTTAATGTTCCATTAGTTATAAATATGTTGTGCTACCAAACGGGTACGCAACGCTTTGTTTCATATAGTGAAATAAATTAATTAAAGTGTTTGCAGTCCACTTCTTTGATTATTTATATAAGTTATAAATACGCACGCAACAAATTCATTCATTTTTTGGTCACGTCGAGCCGGAGAGAAAAAATAAAATAATTTTAATTGTATTTCTTCGCAAATGGTCAAACTAGAATCGAAAGTTCGAATAAAAAACTTGTGTATTGAGTTCTACAGATATAAACTGCTGACTATATTTTCCTATTTTTCTTCGCAAGCATTTTTTATCAAATGATAATTTTATTCTGTTCCTCGCAAGTAATTTAATGTTTATTTGAAAAGACTATTACGCAATAATGGAAAAAGAAGGCAAGTGATTAAAAAGCGAAAGTTGAAGACAGACGATATTTTTACTCTTGTGGAATAACTGAAGTTCGGTGAGTAAAAAAAAAAAAAAACTTTTTATTTTCATTGCATCATTTTTTGCCAATATATCTGAGATTCGATCAGCAAAAACTAATAAAAAAAGCTTAAAGTCAAATGTTACAAAATTTAAGGACAAGGTTAATTCGACTTTAGAAAACGCATATATATATAGTCCTTTTAGAGCTTTATATTGCAAAAATACTGTCCTTCGAAAAGGAATTGAATTCAGTATTCGATGCAATATTTGCACAGTGCGATGACAAGGATATAGATGAATTCATTAGTGAAAAGGAAGGCATTATTGAAACCATAGATGACATTAATTTAGCGATAAAGCGAAAATTATTGGATGTAAATTCTGCAAAAAATAATAGCAATTCAAAGAGCAATGAATCCTTTTCAAAAAATAACTCTTTTTCTGAAATTAAGCTCCCGAAAATAACACTTCCCACATTTTTTGGTAAATTGGATGAATGGATTGAGTTTAAAGATTTATTTTCTGCAGCTGTACACAATAATACAAATCTTACAAGTGCACATAAGCTACAGTAATTTAAAAGTTCATGCAAGGGAGATGCACTTAACATTATTCAATCCATTCCCATTTCGGATCAAAATTATGACATTGCTTGGAATTTATTAGTAGAGTGCTATTCAAATAAGAGAGATTTAATTAATGCAGTAATTAAAAAGCTACTTTCATTATAACAGACACACGATACAGCTCAATCGATTTTAAAATTTGTTGACATCATAAATGAATGTATAAGATCCTTAAAGGTATTAGAACAAGAGGTAAATAACTTTGGTGAAACATTAACTGTGTATTTATTAGTGGAGAAGTTGGATAGCAATACACGCTGTTGGTGGGAAATGTCCCTTAAAAAAGATGAATTGGGCACTGTTGAGAGATTAACTTCCTTTCTGAAGGAATACGCTCGTACTGTTCAAAATAGCAAACCCCTCAATAAAGATCCAAAACGTGTGTATAATTCTAAGTATCTAACTTCACTTTCTGAAGTTCCATACAATTGTTTATTGTGTAAAGGCGATCACATTTTAATAAAGTGCCCACAGTTTATAAATTTGTCTGCAAAAAAGAGATTTAACATAGTTAAAATGAAAAAATTATGCTACAATTGTTTATCAGGTTTTCATAACATTAGTCAATGTAAGAGTTCAAATACATGTAAAAGATGTAATAAGCGCCATCACACATTGATTCACCTAGAACGCGGTGATGAAAGCTTTGATTCTAGTCAGTCATCAAATTAAAATAGATGTACTCCCAATCTTAACAGTAATTTGTCGCCAACCGCAAACGCATTTACTCCTAATAATTACCCAGATAGCCAGATGTCTGCCACCACTTTGGGTGCGAATACACAGTCATCTAGCACCACGCATTCAACTAGCAACAATACTGTTATGAGTATGACGTCTTTTAATAGACAAATACTTCTTTCAACTGCAATAATACATGTGAAAAATGCTAGAGGAGGGTTTGTTCCTCTTAGAGCTTTACTAGATTCAGGTTCGCAAAATAACTACATAACTAAGGAATGTACTGAGTTATTGTGCTTGAAAGGAAAAAAGATAAATGCTTCAGTTTCAGGGTTGAATGATTCAGTTATGAATATAAAAGAAAATGTCATAACCACTATCGCTAATGCAAACAAAAGTTTTAGTGACACTTTGCAATTTTTTGTAGTTCCTAAAATAACACGCATAACACCAGTTACATACTTAAATATCATGCCTCTTCATCAAATGCAACCATTCCAGTTAGCAGATCCACACTTTGATAAACCAGGTACAATACATGTTTTGATATCTAATGAAGTATTTTTTACATTATTGGGAACAAATAAAATAAATGTACAAAATTTGATTTTTCAAGAAACTGTATTTGGCTATGTCGCCAGTGGTTCTAAGTCTATGCCACAAGAAGGCAATTTTAGTAATTATTGTGGGCTTGTGCAATCTGTGGATGATTTATCAAACATTATGAAGAAATTTTGGGAAGTTGAAGCGGTTCATGAAACAAAAATAAAAAGTAAGGAAGAACAGTATTGTGAGGATCATTTCCTGCACACTCACACTAGAAGAAATGATGGCAGATATATTGTACAAATGCCAATTAAACCTGATGGGCTTGCATGTTTAGGGGAATCAAAGGAAAATGCAAATATAAGATTAAATCATTTACTTAAGCGATTTACGCATTATCCAACCATGGAAATCTTATATGAAGATTTTATTAATGAATATAATACTCTGGGACACTCAGAAGAAATCTCAATAGAAAATAACCTTGATTTTGCATATTATTTGCCGCATCACGGGGTATACAGACCCAACAAACCCAGCACTAAATTAAGGGTCGTGTTCGATGCCAGTGCCGCTACTACTACTGGGATTTCTTTAAATGATGTTCTACTAAATGGAGGATTAGTTAAAGATGAACTCTTTGATATCATTTGTAGATTTCGAACATACAAGATCGCTTTCACAGCAGATATCATAAAGATGTATCGCCAGATTCTAATTGAAGAAAATCAGAGAGATTTATTACGCATTTTGTGGAAACAGAGTGAAAAAGAACATGTCAAAATCTTTGCATTAAAGACAGTTACCTACGGGACGTCGAATGCTCCATATCTTGCTACACGGACATTGAATCAGCTTGCAATTGACGAAAAGGATACTTTTCCGCTAGCTTCACGTGCAGTACTCCAGGATTTCTACGTTGATGATGTACTGACAGGAGCTAATAGTTTAACAGAAGCTCAACAACTCCAGACCGAATTGATTCAATTTCTCATGAGGCGGTATGGTTCTCCATAGATGGTGTGTCAACCACCCTGAGATCGTAAAATTCGCAACTGATAGCAAAGAATATCCATTCTGTGATCGTAATGAGGATCAGAGCACTAAAACTTTAGGACTCTTATGGAATCCTACTCATGATACCTTTTCATTTAACTCATCAATTAAGAAACCAATTATGTTCACGAAAAGAACAGTTCAATCAGATATAGCTCGGATTTACGATCCAAAGGGACTGTTGGGGCCTGGAATAACTAAGGCAAAAATTTTCATTCAGAAACTTTGGTTATTAAAACTTGATTGGAGCAATCCACTTCTGGACAACGTTAAAAGTGAATGGCAAATCTTTATCTCAACACTTCAATCCATAAACAATTTAAAAATCAATCGTTATGTTTTACATGATAATAACTTTGAAACTGAACTTCACGGGTTTTCCGATGCATCAGAGCTCGCTTATGGAGCAGCTATTTATCAACGCTGTCTCACAAATTCCAACTCATCTTACATTTTTTGTGCAGTAAATCTAGGGTTGCACCACTAAAACCCTTGACAGTGCCGCGCCTCGAGTTGTGCGCAGCTGTATTATTATCACAACTCGTATCTAAGGTAGTAAAATTGCTGAAGTTAAATATCAGTAAAGGTTATTTATGGTGTAACTCAACCATCATCTTAGCATGGATTCAGACTCCACCGTATCTACTTAACACCTTTGTGGCCAACACAATTTACAAGGTTCAAGAGCTAACTCAAACATGTCAGTGGAATCATATACGTTCAGAGGACAATCCAGCAGACCTTGTATCCCGGGGATTGAATTTTGATAAGCTAGGTGATTGTGATCTCTGGTGGCACGGTCCTTCTTTCCTAATGGAGGAGGGAACCAAATCCAATAACAACATTAATTTGCAGCATGTAGCAGAAACTAATGAATTTCCTTCTGAACTAAAACAAAAAACTGATACAACTTTAACATGCCTTGATTCAAATGACTTTTTTGATCATATCTTGAAAATTAGTAATAATTACATTAACAATACGTAATATTGTTAGTTATATTTTCAGGTTTTTCCATAATGTGAAAAATCCAGCTCATAAGAGAGTAGGAGGTGTAAGTATAGAAGAAATGAATGAGGCGGAGTTATATTTAATAAGGGAAACTCAAAAGGTGTACTTTAATAAGGATTATAATGAATTGTTAGAGGGTAAGACAATTTCTAATAAAAGTAAATTGCGAATGTTAAACCCCTTTTTAGATGAAAATAAGGTACTAAGAGTAGGAGGTCGATTAGTTCACGCTGACCTAAATTTCTATCAAAAACATCAGTATATTATTCCAGGTAAGGGTAAATTGTGTTAATTAATGTAAACGAAAACAGACTTTCTAGATGGCATAGAGTTACTAAATGGGTTCAGTTGATATGGAACCGTTGGCATAGAGAATATTTAAATACGCTTCAACAGCGTTCAAAGTGCCAATTTGAAAAAGCTAATGTAAATGTAGGAACCTTAGTGTTGATCAAGGAAGACGATCTTCCTACAAATAAATATTTACTAGGACGCATTACTAATGTTTTTCCAGGTGCAGATGGTTAGATTAGGGTTGTAGAGATCAAAACTGCAAAGGGAATATTAAAAAGAGGTATATCCAAAATTGCTTTATTGCCACAACAGACTTTTGAAAGTCAATTATCAACTTTAAAGTTAAAAAAAAAGAAAGGGGGGAAGAACATAGAGAAATACTGTACTAATTTTGTCTCTTGTTTAGTATTCCTATATCTATTATTGCTGTATTATAATTTATGTATCTCTTATATTTTTTTGAAGTATTATGTGCATAATGTTCGTATATTTGTAATGTTTCCTATAGTGGTGTATATTAATTTGAAAAAGTAATTCTTATTGTGTAAGTGTAATATATGTTATTAGTATTATGTCGCTTGTTTGTTGACACATATCAACGGGGCCGGTATGTTACGGCTTCCCTTGACCTTGGCTGTCGCGCGCCTCCACTACGCATTCTGTGAAATTTGTTTTTAACAGTTTGGCAACATCTTTAATGTTCCATTAGTTATGAATATGTTGTGCTACCAAACGGGTACGCTACGCTTTGTTTCATATAGTGAAATAAATTAATTAAAGTGTTTACAGTCCACTTCTTTGATTATTTATATAAGTTATAAATACGCACGCAACAGATTCATTTAATTACGAAAGCAAATATTTTCTGTAATACCTAAGGTAATTGAAACTAACAGCATTAAGGAGTTGAAATACGTCTTTCCACTTGATACAGAAAACGATATTTGAGGTATTAAAAAACATATGCTATTTTTAATACACTCCTGGAAAAGAGCATGATTTTAAAGAAAAAATTGCTCAAGAAAAAAATCACAGAATTTAAAAATGATATTTTTTTAATACTGACTAAGATGTTGAGACTAAATGACAATATTTATTTTAAATAAACTTGATATTATAATAAGTTTTAAATATTGAAAAGTTTATGATATTTTATTTTTCATAATTACGATATATTTTGTCAACTACATAGAAATAAACAAAAATTATTCGCAAGATACTGTAAGTAAAAGCGTCTTCCTTTTAAATCAATAAAAATATTTCGTTGTCTTTAAACTTTTTCTTTGATTACGTTTTATTTCTTGAAAGTCGTTTTGGTAGTAACAAAATTTAACTGTTCTATGGTTTTTTAATTTTTATTATTATTTACACATAAAGACCACTTAACTTATAATAATGTAATTTAAGAATGACATGGTTTTGAAACTTTTAGTGTGTTTCTGTAAAATACGATGAGATATTTATCGATTTTTGTTCCTACTAAATTCTGTAATAAAATAAATATTAATAAATATTAACAGTTCACTTACTTACTCCGATATATACAAAATATTTTAGTGTTTTTCTGTATTTTCACATTATTGATCTTTAAAATAAAAGAAATGTATTTTTAACTGTAGATTTTCAGTTATATTAAGAGAAGAAAGCTTTAAAGATAATAAGATTGAGTGTTGCATCGCATTTCCGTTTTCCTGATTTTCAAGAAAACTAATACATACGTGTAGTAAATTCATGTATTTCATAGGATAACATATATTTTAGCTGCTTTTAATTTTTCATGTGATTTATTTTTCTTTAGGTTATAACAAATTAAAATTTTTTTGTGATCTATTCTATTTCAAAGAATTACGTACAAATGGGAATAATCGTCCTGTTTTACTTTTTTCCTTGTTTTATAAAACTAGAACTTACGTGTTCTGTTCCTCTTCTGTAAAGATATTGCTGCCTCCCGGAATTTTATACTGTATATAAGAAAGTTTTCTTTTAGACGCTAAAAGGAAATCGTTTTAAATATGATATTTTAAAATTATTTCTTTAAATAGGACGAAGATTCGCTATTAAATGCTTTCGAACATAATAATTTAATTATATTATAGTTTTTTTCTTTTATTTATTTACATGGAAATATATTTTGCAATTGAAAAATAATTGGAAATGTTATCATTTCAGCTTTTTAAATCTGTCAGGAGTACATAAAAACATCTATTTCAAACTACGAACTACACGCAGTAAAAAATTTGCAGCAAACTGTCTAGTCTTTTGACCGTTTTTGTAGAAAACGGTTACATAACCGTAATTTAACTATATTCTGAGCGTATTATTGTTCATTTTATGGTCAGAATATAGTTAAATTACGGTTATGTAACCGTTTTCTACAAAAACGGTTTAATGACTGAACAGTTTGCTGCAAATTTTTAACAGTGTATCTTAAGTCAAATAATGAAATTTTGAATAAAAAATGTAAAAAAAAAATCTTAAGCCATTTGACAAATATAAAAATGAATAGACATTGTGCACTATAACCTAGACAAGTAATATGCCTACAAAAGATAGCTAAAATGGCTTTACATGCTTTTTGATATACAAATATTGTAAATGAACTATCTTGACCAATTCTAACATTAAATGTCGCTTAAAATAATTCTTCGATTTAAAACTTTCTGCTTCAAAGTGTTTATCATACATTTGTCTATGTCACTACAAATATTCATGTTTTATATGCAGTATTTTTTGCAGTATAAGCCGACAAAGTGAGAAGGTCACAACAAATTCATTTAAACAGCAGCAGCGTTCTTTAGTTTTTTTTTCTTAGAATAGAAAGAAACTATTTCCGAGCAATATGTTTGCAGACTTCTGACCAATTTCTTATGATAGTTTCAAAGAACATTTAACAAAACAAATGTATTTGAATACTGAATATAAGAAAATGAAACAAAGAAAATAGAAAATTAGAAATATATCTTAATTTCACTTTCGTACAAAATCTTCTCAACCAATCAAATTTTACATCATATTTGTCGTCACCTTCCGAGAGAGACACCCTACCACGGAGGAATATATCCCTCTGCGCACCCTATTATCTGATCTGTTTCGAACTACGTTTTCCTATAACGCATCTTCCGTGACGTTTCAAACAAGTTGGAAACTGTACATCAAACGTGACATAGGAGGTGCGTTTGTTTTATAACTAGTTTCACAATGCAAAAAAAAAAAAAAATCATTCTTATCATTTCAGTGAAATGAATCATATCGTCTGCTATGAGCGAAATAAACATGCTTTTTTTTCTTATTACGTATGCCACGTTTACAGAGGCGAATTTTTTTTCTACACCAGAGAGCACTGTAAAATTCACCATGGAGATCTTGCTTTGCGAATGATTACGTCCATGATTTAATATTTTTATGACTCATAATGTACGAATCTCCTGTGTTTATTTACTCTAATGGATTGAGATATTTGGCTGTTAACGTAATTTCCACTGAAGTTATCTCAGAATCTGTACAGTTTTTAATGTAACTCACCTCTCAAACAAACAATTTTTTTCAACGATATTTCTAAAAATGTAACTTTTATGCAATCTTATTCGAAAAAATAACTTTGAATAAAAATGGCCGCCTGGCATATGAAAAAAGAAGTAGTTTGCCCGTATTTGTTTTCCTCAGTCACATGACTTGCGCTTTTATTATATAGATTACGTACGATAGGATTTAATAGAATAAAGAAAACTTTGATTATATCTTTTTAAGTTTCGATTCGATTTTAATAAAATTTGAAATGACTCGACAAAATTCTACAAAGATAATATATATTAAATTTCAAACCATTCAGTTGGGTAGTTTTTGCGCTGTTGTATGAAGACAGACGGACGAACGGACAGACAGACAGACGGACGGAGCAGACGATGACTAGTGCTACGTATTTATATAACTACGAACGCACCTAAAAAGGTACCCGCACGAAAGCGGTAGTGCTGACACATGTACGGAGTGCACTCGGAAGCTCTGTGGGAAATTCCCTACTCATACATATATTTAAAGTTGAAATTTCTAACATTTCAAGAGATAATAAATACATTGTATTGGCTCCAGTATTTTTATTTTAAATATAGATTTCAAATATTTTATTTGGACAATTGTAATAGTTTAAAGATAAAATTATTTGTAAACCTCCACGCATTGTGTAGAAGTTTGAGGCCTTCTGAACTAAAATGGACAAAGTTTACTTTTTCGTTCCACTGAGTTTCAGTTGAATTCTTGTTCTATACACTTTTAAAAAAGTTAAGTGTCTTTTTAATCTACGAAAATATAATAAAAGCATGAACGAAAATACACAACAACTTTCTCTGAGATATCCATGATTCCGAAAAGCGTTCTTTACCTTAAGAAAAGCTCAGAATTCTAAATATTCTCAAGTTTGAAAAAGGCACATATAGAAACGAAGCTTCTTTTGCTGCCACTGATTTGCTGAAACGTTTCCGAATTGTTTTCATAGGTTAATTAATTAATTTTCTCAAACCGGAATATCACTTTTAAGATGCTATCATTTCGCAGTTAATCAATTTCGACAGCATAACTGAATTTATACATGTAAGAGAAGAGCAGCAAAATATAATATTAATTTTAATTAAATAATTAATGTTAATACAATTAATTTAACATGTTTGTTGAACATGAAAATGTTGATTTGAGAAAAGATAGCATCCGAAAAAACGATATCCCAACTTAAGAAAACTGATTAATACACTATAAAAACTACTTGGAAAGTTTCCGAAAATCGGTGGCAGCACAAGAAATTTTGTGTTTATCAAAACTTGTTTCAGACTCAAAAATATATTGGTTTAAGAGGTTTCTAAAGATGAAGAACTCATTTTGGAATCGTGGGTAACTCTGAAGAGGGTATTTTATATTTTCGTTTCTGGTTATATTACATGTATCTAAGTTTAAAAAAAACATTTATCTTTTTTTTCCTAGAAGAAAAACATGAGCAATGAATTTCGGTAGTCTCTTGTGATTTTGAAAAGAGTCCCATTGCATTACAATCCAATAACTCTTCTTCGAAATATCTTTGGTTAATGCTTTAAAGATTTCATCTACTTTGTTTCTGCCCGCATCTTATTTTTTAAAGAAGAATTACTAGCAAATTTGACTAGTTATGATAGTTCAGTATAATTTTAACTGTAAACAACCATCAAATATATTTAATTTCTATGTTTATTTTTAACCTACTGCATTCAATTCTTTTTACAATTTAATTTCACAGTTCAATAACGAACAATAATGTAAATACAAACCTAATGTAAGGAAAATAAAGCAGAAAAAATATACATACATAGACGTGTAATGTGTAATTATATATGTCATTTAATCACTTTTATTTATTTATCAATTTTCTTGCAAAATAAAGCAATTTTTTTGAATCGTGATGAATAGATAAGCTGAATTGAATGAAATTAAGTCAAACAAAAAGATAGTGGTTTAGATATGTATTTTAATTTTCCACATCATTTGATCGGTAGCGACACTATCAATTATTATATAAGATAATGAATGCCCCAATAGACACATCTATTCGTAAAAAGTTATTATAATTACATGCACTTATTTATACTTCATTGAATATCTTATTTAAGTTAAACAAAAATAATGATTTTTTGGTTACCGCTTTCAGAAATTCATCTGCAATGATGTATGAAGTTATGCTTGAATTACAACAAATATATATTTGTGTTTGTTTCCTTTATTACAACTCATTTAAGATAAAGTATTTTGTCTAACCTTTCAGTCATTTTATATTTTTACATAATAACCTCGTAATGAGAAATTTGTGGGATGTTTAATCGGTATTTTCTGCTACTTTCATCATCGTTTTTCTAAAAAAGGCATTTAAAAATAAATTTATTTTATCTTCCAGATTTTAATTGAGTCAACAAAACTTAATTTCACAGTTCATTTAACTAAAAACATTGGAAATTGAACTGATTGTAAGGAAATTATATACAACATAAAGAAGCAGAATTAGTTGTGTATCGTAACATTTCACGTGATTTGAATGGTATTATTCGTTCATCATTTACATCATGAGTATTTTTATGTTTCATTTTTTTGGATGAGAGGGGGAGATGGGGCGAGAAGGTAGAAGAAGATAAAAAGTAACTACCCGCCCTCAATACAATTAAAGAAAATAAAAGAAAGCAACTGGAAATGGCTTTAAAACATATTTCGGTATTCAAAAGACTAGAGTTGGTAACATTTTGAAAGTTTCCGTATTTAATAGTGAGCATATATATTTTTATTACATTTTCTTAAATTATTTGGTAGATCTATACAATATTATATAATATGTAGGTTCACTGCAATTGCATTGTTTTCCAAAAATTAGCTATTTTTTTCCATGTTTCGTTAAAAAAGATAAAAAAAAAGCATATACAATCTATAATTCCACAGAAAATGGATGAATGTACCATTTTTTGATATGTTAGAAATATACGGATTTATGTAACATTAAAATAAATTTAGTATTTTGTTTTTATTATTATTATGATTATTATATTATTATATTTAGTATCTCGTTTCACCTATACCTGAAAAAACATATTTATTTATTATATTTTTATACATTTGGTATAGAATTATATTTCTGCAGTCAAAAAATAAATTATTTTAGTGTAGTATCAATTTACATTAATCTATATATTGAATATCCATATATATTTAGGACATACTAAAGATTTTTAATTATGTATTATTATTTTTATATGCACAAGAATGTGACAGGAGCTATTTTGCTAGCCTTATAGACTCGAATCCTTTATTTAATAATTATACATTTTTTAGCATTCGTATTAGAAACTAATTTGTTTTGTCACATTATTTTTAAGCCTGGACAATGTAAGAAATTTACATAAATTTAATTACAATGCACCGAATATCTCATATAACAATATATACATGCACAAAAAAGAAATAGCTAAAATGTTTATGATACTCACATTAGTAGTAATAATAGGGTATACAATTTTTGTTTGCGTGGAAGCAGAGAATGATACCTTTTTTACAGTGCCATTTCTTGCCCTCAAAAACTACTTTACAGTCGCATTGATATATAATTTAATATATTATGAATTAAAATATTAAATAGTAACATTTATTTTGAGAGTAGTGTAATTTTCGAATTTTCAAATAAATTCCAATTTCAGTTACTCATTAATTTATACTCATATTCCTAAAATTTTTTACATCATCATTAATCAACAATTATAAGACATTTAAAATAAAAATAATATTTTGTAAATTTACATGTAAAGCATTTATTTTTACAATAAACAACGACAATGGAGATAAACGAGTATTATAAGTGACATAATTCATTTTGGATAAATATAAATAATTTTAAATACATTTTAATACATTTAAAATTAAATTTTCAATGATAGGCTATTAATGTAAAAATATGTTGAGATGAAAAATATTTACTAGAAGAATGACCCACTATTAAGCAAAAAAAAAACAACTTTCAGCCTAAAATAAATGTAGCTCAAATACATTCTCTATCGTTAAACACGACTTGTTTTCTTACTTTAACACGAAAATAAGTTAAAAAAATAAATAAGAAGAAGAACTTTAAAATCATGCTTCATCTCTTTCCTATATTTACTATAATAAGATTGATAAATATAATAAAAAATTAAAAGTCAATTTGATTTTCTAAAATGCGATTTTAGAAACGGATTATCTACAGTATTTTATACTCACTTTCTTTTACGATAAGAGGATTTATTTAAGCTTTCCATCATGAATTTACATAAATTATATTTCTGGTATTAAGATCTATTCATATAAGACTAGAATTTAATAAATAGATTTAGAAATTGTTTCTAGTAAATTTCAAAGAAATTCCGTAATTATTTTTTTAGTCCTTGGACACTGAGCAATGTTAAATGTATTATTGATTTATGTAGAAATTTTGTATATTTATGTATTTTATATGCCTATGCAAACTTTATTTTATTTTTATAACGGTTCAAGTCCCTTTTGAAAACTTGAAAATTTTTATATTATTTTTTATGGGAATGCCTATTGTGGCTGAAGTTTTTTACATGAATTATTGAATTCTCTTAACTTGAGAAAGTAATTACTTAAAAAATACATAGAAAATATTATATAGATTTCTGAACTTCTGTCTAAAACACCGTGAGATTTGGTCGTAATGACTGAAACTTATCATTGTTCTATTATCACATATGTAATATTCAACTGATTTGCTATATTGCAATGGTGAAATATCAGTCTGAATTATTGTGTGTACCTTTTGATCAAATACTTCAGTAAATCAAAATACAGGGTCATTAAAAATTGTTGACAGAATTGGAAAATCTTTTACTTCAAAAGGTTTAAAACAAAACCTCATAGATCTTCAGATGAACTGTAGGAAAAGAAACCAAGCTTTATTTCAGTTCTCAAGATAGAGTTGTTAGAAATTATAAGAATATTCAATGAGTATTATTATTATTGCACGGTGGCTCCATACATGGACTCTGTAAACCTCTGTGACGCTCATACATTCCATGCTGTTTTTCTACGGTTGGTTTTAAACAAACAAGAATTTAAAATAATGTCTCCTTCACCGATTTTATTTATATTCAAGAGAGTTTAAAGGTAATTTGTAGTATATTATTTTATGAGTCTGCCTGGTACTCATGCATGTACAATAAACACATCATACGTACTTACATTCTCCTTATAATATACTAACTTACATACAACAACTTTAAATACATACTATATTTAAAACAAGTGTTTTTTCTTGCAAAATTGAAAGAGTAAATCTTTCCGAATTCTTGTTCAACTAATATTCAAATATATCTGTTTGATCGATACAAATGTTGATACTACTTAGATATTAATTTAATTTTTATTTGAGATCAACATCACACAGAAAGTGTGGCAGTATGTCTATCTACTCTTCAATAAGAGTACTGGAGTGGAGGAGTGAGTTTTACTTATGATCGTATAGTTTTGCGTTTATAACATTAAGGGTGAATGAGAAATCTATTATGTTTTTCTTTAGCTTTCATGTAGTGCGATTGGATTTCAGAATTCTATTGTCACTGGTATTTTGGAAAGATATTTTAATTTGTTACACTGCTTGTCTAGTAAAGATTGTGTGAGATTTTAGAAAGTAACTTTAGAGATGGAACAAATCTCACCGAAGTGCGTTCTACGACGGCAAGCTAGTTCGCTTACTTTAATTCAAATCACGTGGAGATTGATTTGAAGTGGGGTTTCCGACTTTCAGTTTCCAATACAACCAGCGGTTGCGAGCGTCACCTATTTGGTAAGGAGATTATTTTTTACATTTCAAATAAAAAAGTACTGGAATCCACAAAAAAAGTACTGGAATCCACAAAAAAGTACTGGAATCCACAATATTCCGTTAGAATTTAAATTTAAGAAAACTTTTTTTAGCTTCTAATAAAAGGAACTCTATGACATTGTGATCTGATTTAAGTACTTTTTAAATTAAAAAGTTTGGAAAAGGATTTTTACCAATTTGATTTATTTTTAATTCAACTTAGTTTTGAACCACTTGAATTAAGTCTGACCACACCACTGATTATAATCCCTGCTTATTGTTAAATTAAATTTATTTTGTTTGTTAAATTTTGTGTTATGTCTGCAAACAGCCCCGAAGGGGTTTTTACAAAGTGAATGAATAATAGATTCTTCTCTACCACAATACATCGTTGCATTAACGTTGCTGTCATTGATCAAGTGTGTTTTATCATAAACATCACAAACTTCATATGGCGATTTTCGAAATTGATTAATTAAACGGCTTCTCAAGCACTTTCTTAGGACTCCAGAATATTTTTGAAAAAAAAAAACCTGAAGAAAATGTGACCTGTGTAATGATCCACTGATTTTTAATATTTAAATACAGGATTCACATAATTAAACTTCACCAACTTAGAGCTCCCTGCTGTAGAAATTGTTCATCTGAAATTTACAAAATTGGGAATGCGTCTCAATGAAGGAATGCGAAATACATTTAGCAGAAAAAAATAATAATTTAAAAAATGGCCACCAGTGTGCGTTTTCTGATAAAATTCCAGCACATTTGTAAATTAAAGCACGTCATCCATCTACTTGCCCACAATCAAAAAGTTATATAAAAAGACCCAATGAATCTCTAGTCAGTCTCACGACTTTTTCAAGGAAAATGTCGTGCAGTTTAGAAAGTAGTGCTTTACTGGGGAAACTTTTTTATCAAAATGGTGATTCCGCACCAGAATCTTTGCCGAGGTATTGAAATTAGGAAAACATTCGCAGAGGTGCGATGACAGTAAACGAAATATTGCCAGAACTCAGGGACAGTATTTCCCATCACGCCCTCAACATTTACAAGAATTTGTTTCGCGTGACTGATGAACATGCAATTTCAAACGGTACCTGACAAGTAAAGTTACTATAGTCTGTGGCGGTGAATTTCGATTTGTATAGCTGATTCGATTCGTCTCATCGAGCTAAGTAATTTGCTACCTCGTATATCGGCCATTGAGTTTTGATAATGACAGGGGGCCGGGTCAAAGTTTAAAATTTCGTTCATTGAAAACCACTTGCCGTCAAAGAAATTAGTAAGATTTAAAATTTTTTATGGTTATTACACTGACATGCATTGTGATGATAGTCAATTTTTGACACATTGTTCATTCCAAAGAAGTGAGTAAAACAAAAATATTTATCACAGTGCGCACAACTAGCAAAGGCTTATTCAGCTGACTCGATGACGCATTCAACACATGCATTGTAACTTGCGACACCATGCCCGTCAAGTAGCATATGGATATTTTATCTGCAATTATAAATTGCTATAATAACAGCAATAATATAACCTTATAGTAGTTATTGACAATGTATGATACTGTAAAAACAATTAGTAAACTTAAATAGCACTTATTTTTTTGAAGGCATCTGTTTTTCACTGAACGATATTTTGAACTTTGATCCGGCCGCCTGTCATTATTAAAACTCAATAGCCGATATGCGAGGTATAACATTACTAAGCTCGATGAGATGAATCAATGAGTTATAAAAATCGAAATTCGACGCCAAAGACAATAGTATAGTGAGGATAATGGTCAACACATTGAAAAGAAATGTTTTGATAAACAAATTCAACAGCGCAATAGCGTATAAGAATATATTTTATTAAATTATTGAAAAAAAAATACTTCACCTGGTAGCTTTTATTGAAATTAATACTTTTTTCACGTTAATATCTTTCGCATCCGTTCATTTAGATGCAATCCAAGTTTCGTACTTTTCTGATGAATATTTTCGAATACAGATAGCTCTAAGTATGTGAACTTTAAATATGTGCACCCTGTATCAGGTTCCATAATATTTTTGAAAACAACTCAAGGAAATCTTATCGACCAAACTGTTAGCAGTATATTAAGATGTTTTAAATGTGATGTATTCGTAATACAAACTGTAACTTATATAAGTAATCATCTGCTATCACAAAGCTTGAATATGAAATTCAGATGAGTATTTGTAAATGACATACACAACATTCATAGCAGAATGTGACATCATCTTTATGTATATTATTTAAACATAACTTTCCAGAAACAATTATGTGATTCGTTTGTTTGTCTATTGAAATCTAAACCACTTTGCATTTTTGGCATTTTTCAAAGTACTGGTTTTGTAATCGTTTGAAAAGGAATATAGTACTATTTGCCCCTAAATAACTTATGTGTTTTCATTCAATGTTAGTTGTCGCATTCTTTCGCATCACATTTTACGCCTTTAAATCTCTAACTACACAGTTTTTGAATAAAAATCGTTTCGAAAATTGTGTATGTTTTTATTTTATATTTCATATCGCCATGTATTTGGGTGGTAAAATATATGGACTTTATTTTTAAAAGAAAATTCTTTTGTTAAACAATCAGATCATAATAAATGTTTACCTGAAAATCAATTTTACATATTATTATACAAAAAGAAATTGTGAAAGTTTATCTTGTTTAATTTATAATAGCCATTCTATATATTTTATAAAAGTTTAATGTCAAAATACATACAGTAGTGGAAATATTCATCTCTATATACAGAGGAATCTGATAAATAATCATGTACCCTAATAATATCTGAAGATTTTAATCGCTGTCTGAATTCGGATCATCGAGAACAAACGAGCTGTGAGCAGTAGAATATTGAGAAACACAGGGCGGGAACGTTTCAAAAACAGTTAAAGAATTTTACTGAAATTTAAATGGCAACTATCACCTTATATTAGCTAAAACACGATTCAATAGTGAATTATTGTAGAAAAAGCATAATCGGTGAGTTAAACGGCGCAAATCTGGATATGCTACTTTAAATAGATGAATGCTCATTAAAATCGTAAGATGCAAATATTTTGCTGCTTTTGGGTTGTGCGTGGAAATTGCGGATTGCAGATTCGGAGGGTTAATAGTAAATAATGTTACTTCAATAACTTTTTGTTCATGTAAGAAGTATTTATTTGATTTTGTAAGATGCAAATACAAATGCATTATTTTATTTATTTTAATTACGTATTTATTCTAAAATTAACGAATTCAAGTTTGCATTCAATGTCAATTTTTTATGAAAAAAATCTCTTTTCTTTTGACATAGACATATGTTTTATTATTTAAAAAATTGTTTAAAAAAACTTCACTTATATATGTATATATATATATATATATAGTACATAAAAATAATATGAAGTAAAAGAATTTCGATAAAAAACAAAGAAAAAAGAAACCTTTGAAAGATATATAAAATGAAGTCCTTAAAATAAATGAAATAGTTTGCAACGCAGTTTAAAAGATAAAATAGTTACGAAACTTTTTGAAAATGTTCAGAACATACAAATAAAATCACTTGAGGTACAATTGAAAACATTTCTGTAGTTCCACTATCTGACAGTCCTGACAGAATAAATGTTATTTGGTAGAATGTTATTTGATGTAGAAAATCTCTCGTTTTGGATTTTTAAAATGACATTTTAAAAGACGTATTATATCGCGATATGTATTGGTATACAACATCAAAAAAATATATAATTGTACTTTTTAAAAATCAATTTTAGAAGACATTTATCATTTCAAGTATGAAATGTAACTTATTTTAACTTCTTACTTTCTATTTCTATTCTTTGTATTTAAGATATATGCATTTTAGAAAGGTCTTAAATTTTCAGAGTGAAATAACGGTAGTGAACATGAAAAATATATGTTATAAAAACTAGTCCGATGTGCCAATCCCAAAACTTTCTTCTATATCACACAGATTTCTCATATACTAAAAAGGAATCTATCTCAGCAACAATTTATATCAAGATCTAAACTAAATCTAAAGTTTCATGAAATTCCGTGCATTAGTTTTTAAAATATGACTATCACCAGAATCGTGTAATTCCTGAAAAATGCAGAATAGCAGCGCCATCTTTTGGAAGATTTACACCAAAACCTAATCAACTGAATCTGAAGTTTGATGAAAATCCGTGCATTTGTTTTTGAGGTATAGTTATTGTGAAAATCAAGAAAAAAGTAGCATAGTTGAGCGATTAGCAGAGTTGAGTAGCATATTTGAGTAGCACCTGTTGAGCGATTTACGTCAAAAACTAATCAACACCAATTTATATCAGGGACTAACAGAATAGAAAGTTTTATTAAATTTCGTGAATTAGTTCTTGAGATAGAGCGCCCAGAAAATTTTATCACATACATACAGACAGACAGAGTCACAGACAGACATTTTCTAAAAATAGTCAATTCGTGTTCAGGACCTTCTAAAACGTATAAATCCATCGAAAACGGAATGTCGAAAATTTACATGAATCCAATTTTTTCTATTTGTAAATATAGAAGAAAGTAATAAAGAAACGACAAGAAAATTATTGAAATACGAAAATAAGATAAAGTGTGAAAAGGGAGAGTAAAAGAAGGATCGTGATCCCTTTGAGAAAAAAGGACATCGATGCTATTGAAGTCAGAAATCACGTTTTAAATTAAAAAATTACGAAAAGTGTAGACTAATACCAACTCAAATAAATATAATTTCATTAACAAAAGAAGAAATTTTTATTTTAAAATTAAAGACTTTCCTTCCCTATGTATGAAGTGCTGCAACATGTGATTCACTAGAAATACCATTAACATAATCAACCCCTTTTCAGTATAAAGGAAAGTACCGCACGCATTTAATTGAGGTGAAACAAGCCGAAGGTGGGCAAAAATTCTTTCTATCCACTCCAATCTGGAAATGACATGAACTCGATTTCTTGGGAATAACTCGATCAATTACAATGTAACTTACCACAAACATAGATTTTATTTACACAAATATAATAACGTGGTGCAAGTTCTGAGATTCAATCTATGACCTGGTTAATTCTAGGTCAAATTTATACTGCAATCCCTATGTACAACAATTTTCGGTAATCAAGCTAGACATTTACGTAATGTATAAAACCATCTGTATTATTATACGTCGTGTATTAAACGTCTCAGCCCTTTCAAAGCCACACTCTGATGCCTTTTACAAAAGTTAAATCAATTTAAGTTTTTTCCGTAGTCGAGCTAAGCATTGCCGCAATGTATATTGGCGACGGTTATTATTCGTAATGAGATAAATAATTTAGCAATGGAATTTAATTTTAGCATTTATTTCAATACATCTTATTTTTAGAAAACATTTTCTTTTGAATTCCGTATTATTTTAAGAATTACTTTCAGTCGTGGTATGGGAAGTTCTCTGAATTTCACTCATATAAGCTGTTCTGCTGTGCTTCAGTTACGAATACATAATTCAGTGTAGTTTTGATATAACTTCGACAAGTGACTGTTTATTAAATCAAATTATCCACTATAGGAATTTTCACTTCAATCTTGAATTGCACGGGAGAGTTGATTTAATAAAACGGTTTCAAAAATAAGTACAGATTTTATAGTACAGATTTATGCGTAGAGACACATTTAAACTGGAAAAAGGGAAATGCTCAAATTGCCTTAAATCTCTCAATGCGTGAGAATTTATAATTTAATTAATTATCTTCACTAGATTAATTAACGAAAGAGTTATGAATACACTAATAAATATCAGCAAATTGAAGAATTTAGTTTTCGAGTCTAGCATTTAATTTCGCGCAGCCTGAGAAATCACATATTCTTTGACTAAAATAGGAATCGTGAAATTTCATTCTCATTGGGAATTCATTATATCAAACTCTGAATATCTGTTTGTATTTTACAAAGATTTATTTAAAATACTTCAAAATTCGCGATGCAATCAACATGAGTTATTTGCATACATCCAAGAATGTCATATAAACTCTCAGATTTTTAGGTAGATTTCGTTAGAAATATTACATTCTCCCCTAAGTTTGAATTTCTAAAAAAATTTTGGCAGATCTACACCGATCATGACTCTTAGAACCCAAAACAACTCCCAGTTCAAAACTTCATCCATCCATATATCTATCTATCTATCTATATTACTTTTTCATGGACACGATAACTTCCCTAATTCTGCACAAATCTCTTCCAAACTGATACATAAAATCAAGCGGCATAAATCTCGGCCAAGTTCGTTAATGGGTAAACTCAAACCAAGGGCGGGAAATTAGGGAGAGGGGGGGCTTTTTTGAAAACAGAAAAACCCCATAACTTCTTAATTATGATACACATCGAATCCGTTTAAAGTTATTATTACGTCTAGGAAAAGGGCAAACAATTTATGCCTGACAGATTTGATTTCATTAAAAATGCTCCCAAGGGGGGAGGGGGGGATAGGGGTTTCAAAAGAAAAAATTCATAACTTCGTTAATTCCCAAGATATCAAACCCGCTTAGATTTATTATAAAGCGTCTTAATGTAATCTACAACTTTTATACTGACAAGTTTTTTAAAGGACCAACTCTTACAGCAAAAAAAAAATTATAATAATAATAGAAACAAAAAAATCCCTGCTGGCTTCGTCTACAGGCTAGGTATATTTCGAATTGGCGGTCCCAACAGCCGCATCTTAGCAAATAGGTCTTTTTTCTGCAATTCCCAATTAGCAGGCGCTCCACGGTTTGCGTCTTGGAAATCTACCTGTGCCTGTAGGCCACTAGTACCTCTGCCTGTAGGATTTATTTTTAATTTGAAATAGTTTCTGGATACTTTTATGTTGGGTGCCAGTGATAACTTGCCAAATCTTGTTTCAATTAGCATAATTTGATTTGCAACCCTTTTCCCATCATTCACATCCGGTTATTCTGAAAGCCCAAACTTTTTATTTTAGCGGGATTGAAATATGTTTAATGACCATGAAAATTTGGGATTTAGGTACATACAACAGAAGAAGCTGAACATGTTTTTTCAGAAAATGATTTTTTGTAGGAAAAAATATGAAATGAAAGCGATAGTATTCAATGAAGATGCAACGCTCTTACTTGTTGCAGTAAAAAGGGCATTCGGCAAGGGACATGGTTTGAATCAGCTCGATTGAGTTTCTTAAATTGTGTGCGATTTATTTTTGGTTGGAGCAAAGAAATTACATTAATAAAATGGTGTAAAAACAGTTATAAATTTCATCTTCAACAATAGTAGATTGGAAAAATTATATGCGAGAGGAATGTGCTAATTCTTTAGTTCAACATCAGCAAAATAAAATAAGAGGACGTAATATGATATTTAAAGTTGACGAATATGTTTACGAAGGGAAAGAATAATGCCGGATGGGTTTCTCCGCAGCAATGGAATTTCGGATGTGTTTGCCATGAAACAAACGAATGTTTTCTTATTTAAGTACCAAACAGATCTTTAGATGTATTATTAGACATTATCGTAAAAAAAATATTAATGAAAGAACGACTCTGATTCACGGAAAGAATATTGTACTACTAAACTAGAGAGATTTAATCATTTCAAGGTTAACCATAACTATTATTTTATGGTACACTGGAGTTCACATTAAAAAAAAATCGAACGTCTTTAGGGAAGCACAAAATGGCGTAACAAGAAACATTGTGGTGCAGCCAGTCATCCCATAGAATCATGTTTGGTCGAATTCATCTGGAGAAAAATAACTAATGATCCATTTTCACAAATTATAAATATTAAAAGATATTGGGGTCTTATATAATACAAGTTTCTACTATTGTGCATATAAAATTAGATAAGATGCTTTCATTATGAAGTAACATGTTTCTAATTTATGTTGCGTCATATTTTAACATTTTTGTTATTGACTAAGCTTAATTATTAATAGACCCGATAACATGAGATTTTGTTATTTGTAGTCATATGTTTGTATTTACATATTTTATCATGATAGCTATTTTTAAGTAAGTTTTTAAAGACATTATATTGCAATGTTAAAATATTGGCAATTTGTTATTAGCTGATGTTAAAAGATTGGTGAGAAGAAAAGGGTTTGCGAGATTAAAAAATTTTGGAAAACACTGTTACCCGGCAAACATAAAAGTACCAGTTTCCGAGTTATTAATTTATTTGTATCTTTTAAGGGGACCGTGGACCTTCAGTTGGGTTAAAATCCAGTAAAAAATCGTGTTTCTTATTTTGGTTTATTACTATACTTCAATCTCAACTGCAACATTTGCAAAAAGCCGCATGCAATTACAAAGATTCCTATCAAAGTTACGAGCATTTCAAATTTGACAATGTAATTGAGTTACGCTAAAAAATAAAACTTTTTCGCCGAGTTAAAATATTCAAAATGTTCCAGACGTCTTATAGTTTATCCAATTTTCATAATATTAAGTATTATTGTTAGCAGTGTGCTATATTTCGAAACTTTGTATTAATATGCATGCATTACTGGAACATTTCGTAGTTATATAACATTTTTCCGTGAAAATTTAAAACAAGTGGGTAAGTGTGATCGAAGATCGCTCAAAGGGTTTCGTTTAATATTCCTTTCAAAACACTTTATCCTTTCTTTAATAAATCCATTCAGCAACCAAAAAAAAAAAAAAAAAAGGTCATGTTTTTATAAAGTAAAAATTTACTTGTTTAGTTTTTCGTTTTTTTTTTAATATCTAAGCGCCCGCTGTTATATTCTGTCTTAATAATCTCTCATGCGGACTAAATGCGATATTTAAAAAAAAATAATTTTAGAATTAAACATGTTTTACACCTTCAAAATGTTAAAATATGCGAATATTTCCATAATCGGATTTTTATCACGATTCAATATGTTTCTCAAACTCATATATTTACTATTCTTTATTACTCATATTCATACTCTCATTGTATTATTCTCAAATATTTGAAAAATTCGTTAAACTTCCAATATGACGTCAGATTCTCTTTTTAATTCTCTATGACGTGATATTAACCTGCTTTGTGTACATAAATATACTTATACTCCTTGTATTATTGATAAATCTTAGAAATTTTCCGCTTTATTACTACTATGACGTCAATCAATTTTATTTCATATTTATCTTTTTTTCAATTGGTGAAACTTTTTATTTCATTTTCACTTTTCACGTGAAAATCGTCTGATTGAAAATTATTGTAGAAAGAATTTCATGTGGATTTTTAATTTTTGGCATCTGCTATAACAAAAATGTTTAAATTTAATAAGAAAAGGCTGTTAGAATTTCGGTTTTTTGTCTATATTTATTAAAATAATACGAATTTTTCAAATTTTAATATTTTCAGCTCTTCACAGCTGATATTCTGATTTATACACAAAGTTTCAACTCTGTATGTTACATATTTTCTGAGAATGGCTCGGTGACAGACAGACAACGCAGCGGGAGCAATAGGATTTCGTGAGATGACAGAACCCTAAAAAAGACAGAAAACGGCGAATAAAAATTTTGAAAATGTGATAGTCATATCACACTGGTGTGCCAATTTCATAATACACATTGTCTTGTGTATTTTGATGATAACGCTTTAGGACGTGTTGAAATGTGTAAAACAATATCAGATAACTCTGAAATACACAGTTTATTATTTAACTTGCACATGGGTACACAAGTACACATATTTCAGTGTAATATAGACAAAACGACATAAGTTTGTGTATATAGTTGAACATTATAATTTAAGGTGTAAATTGTGAACTAAATGTTTTTTAGGTCTCAAAATCAAATTACAACAATAAAAAACTTATATGCTTGGTTCGTTTGTTCTCTTATAGTAGATTTGTTTTAAAACCACAAAACTCTATTCCCACAATTTACATGAAATAGGATCGTCTGAAATTATATTTACTGCATGCCATCTTTCTATTAGAGTATTTTTGGAGTCCTAAATTCGTACAGTAACAATTTATGCAGAGAATCTGTATAATCTGAATAAATACACTGTAAAAAAGTTTTTTATTATTTTCCCTCAATATATTGGTACAATTTTAAAACGCATACCAACTTTTGTTGCAATAATATAAAGCTATCATTTAACAAAATACCAAGTTCCTGAAGCCAAATTTAATGCGCATGGAGCATTTTTAATTAGAGTGATTAATTAATACATTTTAATAAATAAATAAATTAATTATAAACATTTTTTAATAAAATTGTTTAATTTACTTATAAAATGTATGAATTACTAAGTGTGTAAAATTTTAGTACAATTGAGTGAAAAATGAAAAAATTGGTTTTGAACGTCCACTGTCCCCTTAATGAAGTTTCTCTAAAGATGGCAACCATATCAGTCCATCAAAAAATGAAAGAAAATGGTACATATTTCGTACAATTATATTGCGTACAATATCAGAAAATTGATTTTAATTGCTTTATTTGATTTAAGTTGTTTATTTAGGTACCTCATTTCATTCTTTGAAAAAAATTAAACTTTTTAATAATACTAGGGGGCTCAGCCACCTACTCGCTCACGCTCGCCAACCCCCCGTGAATTGCAAAGCAATTCGCATTGAGACCGCTACGCGGTCCCACCTCGGTTCGCTCACTCGCCCCTTTTTATTTTTCTAGTAATTCTAGCCGGAATAAGTACTGCAATAAATCTTTTGAACATATGAAATTGACAATTTTTTAATGTAAAAAAGTAATTGAAAACTCCGTTGAAAACACAACTAAAAATGCATTTAGTTGATGCTACTAATGGGCATATAAATCATTTAAATACTATGAAAAAAGGATCTTGGAAACATAATTAGTTTAAAACTTATTGCACCTATAATATTGTACAGCACGGCTTAAATTCATTAAAAAAACCACTACGCGGTAGGAAGATAGTTTATCATCACTGATTGTTTAAATTTCGTTCGACATTTTACTATTTTAAGATGATTCTAACTGATTATAGATTTCTGCAAAATAAATTATTTTTACTTCAATAAAACAGCAACAGATGGCAGCAGGGGCATTCTAGAAAGTTTATATTTTATTATCTCCGATTTTTTGTATGAGTGAAATTCATAAATAAATTCTAAATAAGAGTTGAGAATTCATTTGACATTAACAATATTACCCATAATTAAAATGAGGAATCATCTCAGACGCTTTGAATTACGTTCATATTATTTTATTTTTAATAATTGCTAGCTTGAGTTTCACTGCTTTGACACTGACCGCCATATTGGAGGCGGAGCTAACACAATCTTGTCCGTTCATTGGTCTGAGCTCTGGAAACTACGGTTGTTGCCAACGATAAGGTACAAATTCAGCCCTATTTCCGCGCCACGCAAGACAAATATATATATAGATTCTGATTAGTGTTGGCATGAAGAATAATTCATGCCTTATGCACGATTTTCATTTTTATTTCAATTGTTTTCGGTTACTCAGCGTCTAAAATAGACAGATTAATGAAATTTTAAAGTTTGTTGTTATTGTTTAATTGCTTTAGAATCATGCAGACTGCTGTAAGTATTGACATTGGAACATAAATTCCGTGATAGTTTTCCTTCACAAGGCTTTTAAAAGTGTTATATCAACTTTATATTGCGAAAAGGATATCACCGATTAATGTTTTACAAATAATGATAAGTACAAAAACATAGGAAACGTTCAAATACCGTGAGTAAAAAGGACACGAAGGATTTAATAAAGTTAAAAAAAACTCTTTAGTTTAAAATCATTTCAATTTCACGAAAATAACACTGTTCTTGACCTGAACTTGCATGTGGAATTTTTTAAAGAATTATAGAGATAAAGTGGGGTTGACTCAGCAGGGTGCACTGGGAACTAAAGATGCACTGGGAACACAAACTTCGTTTGATGTGAGTTCATATCAAGACTAAAAATAGAAAAGACGTTAACAGAACACAGAATGATGTTTTATGATACCTTAATCTATTCTCCAAGACTATCCACAATACGCCGCCGACAATAAAAAAGCTGCCTTATTTTGCTCGCTTCACTATGTACGATTCGACATAGACATTATTTCATGACACTGACAATGTCTTCTGGGACACAAAACTGTATATCGTATACAGTTTATACAAAACTGTATATAACCGTAAATACAAAACCGTATATACAAAAATGTATATCGTAGTATCACAAAACTGTATATCGCAGTTTCTACTTATTTTTGTGTATGAAATCGAAATAAAACAGTGACAAACTAGGGATTTAAGACTGTGGGGGTTTAATTAAGCCTTGCGCGGTAGCGCAAGGCTTATTTATTTCTAGTGTGACATCCTAATGTTAATTTAACACAGGAAATCCCATTGAACGAGTTAATTTACTAGAGTTTTTCCCACTTTTTGTACGCGCTTCCACAAATTTTCTTCAAAACACCTAATTCTGTAAAAAAATAAATCCTCCAATCAAAAAACTCTAAATGTAGTAAACGTGGAGTCTGTAAATTAAAGTCCAAATACTGCTTAAAGTGATAAAAACATAACACGGAATATTTAAAATAATTAGCTAAAATTTGGCACGCGATGATCGATAGATTGAAGAAGCAATAAAAATAAAAACAAATAATAATTTTTCACGTTTCCCAGTTTTGGCCAATTTAAGCACCTGCTAGCCTTGGACATGCGATCTCGTGGTATATGTTTACTATTTCAAAAATATGCGAGAATATTGTATTTATCTTAAAGATCCGAAGATGTCACCAATAGTTGTGAACGATCTACATTAAAAAGGTATTTTAAATATTCCGTGTTATGTTTTTATCACTTTAAGCAGTATTTGGACTTTAATTTAGATGTTACTGTCTTTATCAAAATTGGATGAATGTTCGATATTTACTTATCTAGTGATCCTGTGATGTTACGAAATGCGTTTTTAAATTTCTCTCTTAATCGATGATTACTAAAATTCAACATGGTGAAAAAATGCAAATTTTCTGGTTGCAAGAGTGATGCACGATACTTTTACAAAGACTATATGCTGGGAGTTTTGTTTTTCCCTTTTCCTAAACCACAGAAAAACTTGAGTAAATGTAACGAATGGCTTTCTGCTTGTGGTATAACAAATACAGAAACGGTGACTAGAGACTGGTATGTTTGCTCTCGGCATTTCATTGATTTAAATGGCCCAACTGAAGAGTATCCTAACCCTATACAAAGAGTATCTCTGTCTGAACCGTTAAGTGATACATCAAATAAATTTCACGATATTATCGAGGAAATCGTGAAATTATCAAAAATAAAAGAGCCGCATACTATAAAAAATGTAAAAGCCAGATACAGAAGCGTAATACTTCATATTTTTTGCGAAATAAATCAAAGGCTAATAAATATAAGCTAAAATACTGGAACAAAAAAATACTCAAATCATAATAGGATTCTCACCTCTAAGAAAATTAATCCTTCAAGATATCGACAGCTTGCTTTAGTGAAAAATCTGCTAAAGAGTTATAAATCAAACATAGCTCAGCAAAGCAGAAGAACAAATATTCAATTTGTAAAAACTCAAATAAAAGCTCAATTACTTGCGCGTAAAGCTATTCATACTAAAAATGTTTTGTATGCAAAAAGTTTATCGGCTTCAGAAAAATTTTCAAACAAATGTCAACAGATGTTATCAAAATCAACTCAAAATATCACTGCAGAAAATTTATGTGAAATAATTGGTGGCGAAAGAATTCACAACTCCAATGCAGAACCCTATTTTTGGGAAATAGCATATCACCCATTAGTTCACATACATTTAGATCATAATTATAGTAGTCATTCCAATTCTAAAATAGAACATATTCGTTTAGATGATTTACATTTCGAGAAAAACATTGATGGTCATCATCCCAAAACTCTAATGTGGAAATTTGGACCTCTCTGTAACATTCAAGAGAATTCAGTTCGAAGGTTATTGCATATTCTTCATATATTTGCTTCTTCTCAGGGCAGTTCTACAAAGGAATTATTTTCAAACATAGATTGTTGTGAGTATAAATCGTATTACATAAAAGAAGATCAAATGTGTGCTGTTAAGTTGGGTCATCCAGTTCATTGCTTAGACAATTGCAAATGTAAAAGCATTTTGAGAGTCATGACTGGTCACCTCACTATAGTGGCTTGAGAACTCTTCTTAGACATGTGTATGGAATAAAAAAACTTTTTGATGCATACAATTTAATTGATAAAGCCATTCTAAATGCCGATTTTATTGATTTAAAAGTGGTAGTCGAAGAATTGGGAGGTCTCATAGAAAAAAAAAGAAAGACAATTGTGAAACAAATTCAAATACATCTGTCATAAGACCTATTTGGAAAGAAGCTGAATTGTTAGAACAATTTGAAAAGCCCTTGGCACACTGATTTCGAGAAATACATGAATTTCATGACACACCTTGCTATTCCTGTGAAAAATTGTACCAAAAAAGGAAACTTACACCAGTGTCTAAACTGGTTTCCAAGCATGACTTAGAAAATACACAAAATATTGCATTCAATATATTAAGAACAGCTTGGCTTTTGCAAAAACCAGGCTCTGATATAGAACTGTTTGAGGAATTAAATCTTTGTGATTACTGCTACAAGAGAATTAAATTAGTTAAAAAAATTCAGGAAAGCGTTATTGATCCTGGTCCTACAACAAAGGCTTTGAAACAAATATTCACTACTTTGCAAAATCCACAGATTGAAACCGTAGATGCACTTGAACTCAGAAAAACACTTCATGTAAAGTTTCATGATGGTACTGATCAAAACCCGTTAAAATTTCTTGATTACCTACTGGAAAATTTGTCAAAAGAAAATGTCAATGCCATAGATCTTTTTCAACTGAAGCAAGATCTTTGGGAGAAATGTAGTAATTGCCCAAGTTATCGAGATATATGTATTAGTACAGAACCATTTAATGCATTTATTGTGAGATTTCCACATGACTTTAATAATAGGGAAGATGCAGTTGATTTCAATGATCTCCTAAACACGATGGCAGACTGAAAACATTGCCTGTGTTCATTGCAAAAACAGAACTAAAATGTGTCAAACTCGATTAAATTCTTGTGGAAAATATTTGTTTGTGCAACTAGCCAGATTTTCTTCAACAAATGTCTCTATGGGTCCGAATAGAACTTTTAAAATTACGTGTCCTATAACAGGATTTTCAAACCAAAAGGTTTTAATAAATAATATAACCTTTCAAACAAAATCTGCTATTTTGCATAAAGGAAAGTTCATTGATTAAGGCCATTATATAACAATGGTGCATTCAAATGAAAACGAGATCAATAAATGGACTGTTTGTGACGATATGAAAATAACAGATCGTACACGTTTTGTAAAAAATTTTGCAGATGTTTACATTTTGCTTCTACAGAAATGTTAAATTAAGAAATTGTCAATATAAGGTAAAATATTTATTCAGCTACACAAAGAAATATTTTGCTGAAAATTTCATCCTCCATAACTACACATTTTATAACAAAATCAGAATACAGTTGTTTCATATATGCTTATTATTATTTTTATGCTTCTTATGTGATAAAACAGCATAAGATTTTATTAATAGTTTTCACACCCGCTAACTAGTGTCTCTTTCCAAAGTGGTTGCAAATGTATTTGGATGGAACACGATGGAATAAAATTATTTGCAAAAATGAACATGATTCGTTTATTATTATCATTATGAAGATGAGAAACAATCCGTTAAAGTCCGTTAAATACATTTTTTGTTAAAAATTACTTTTATTATTTTAATTGTTTACAGAATAATCAATGTTTGAACTGTATATTTCATATTATCAATACTGATTTTGATATGTGCAGTCTTTTACATACTTGCCTCGTTTGAATCTTATCTGCTTCATATTAAATTGTTAATAAAAAACTTGAGATATTAAAAAAAAAAGGAACTTGCAAAGCAAATTAAAAAAATTAATTTATTTCCATATTGTTAAGCCCGAGAAGGGACAGATATTAAAATTATTTTATTTAGTCAATGCTACAATAATGTTGCATTTTTATATTAAATCTTGCTCAGTCTATTTAATCTTAAAAAATTAAATTTAAATTTGAAACATGATATTAAAACAACTTTAAAACATTTCATTTAGAAATCTAAATAAATCTTCAACTTTTTTTCCAGTTTTACATGCATTACGGAAAATTTGTATTGTAGCAAATTCTAACAGACAAGAAACTTGAGAAGTTCAAATAATTTAAAAAGTTGAAGATTTATTTAGATTTCTAAATGAAATGTTTTAAAGTTGCTTTAATATCATGTTTCAAATTTAAATTAAATTTTTTAAGATTAAATAGACTGAGCAAGATTTAATATAAAAATGCAACATTATTGTAGCATTGACTAAATAAAATAATTTTAATATCTGTCCCTTCTCGGGCTTAACAATATGGAAATAAATTAATTTTTTTAATTTGCTTTGCAAGTTCCTTTTTTTTTTTAATTTATTATGGCTTAATATCGTCATCGGTTCGCATACAACATTTGCTGCCCTGATATTCTCGCCTGCACCATGCCATCCAGTACCAGAATGCTTTCTAATTATGTCTCTACGTGTACTTTGAACAATCTCTTAGACACATATATTCAAACTGTAATTAGTATAATTTATGTGTATGTTGTTATGAGTTATGCCCAAGTCCTGGTATATTCCATTTCGATTCTGATTAAATATGTTATAGTAAATTTAATGAAACTGAATGTAATGCTATTTTTACTTTAGAATATATGCAATTGAAAATTCAAGGATAAATATAATTTATCATTCCTTTATTTCTGAAGAATAAAACATTTTGAGAAAACAAATTTTCGAAGATAATATTTTCTGTAAAAATAACTACTTTAAAGGAATTAATTTTCTAAACAATGGCAGCTTTAACAAACTTTTAGTTCCAAGTGGATTTTATAAATGCTTCGTGAACAATACATAATTACATTTAGGTAAATCGAAAAAAGAGAATACGTTCTATCGAAATGATCCATAAAAGAAACAATTTAGATATTCAAAGGAGGATACTTATTAAATCATTTTCTAATAAAGAATCCTTCTCTTAAAGTTATACAAAGATACACAACTAATATACTTAAAATCTTTAACGTGCGTTCTTCTCATTATGCATATTAAGATATGCTCAGTAAAGGTTTTACAGTATATGTGTTAACAAAATTATTTCCAATTTAAATGTTAACATAATTATGAATATTTTTTTATCGCATTGTATCTTTTAAAAAATTCTTTAAACGATAGACAAACAAATATTTGCTCTTTAATAATCCCTTTAATTTAAGTTTGAAAAGAAATTTTTAGTATCATACGAAAGCACTCAGCAACAGCTTACCTTATAATAAACACGTACACATGTGGTACTCGTCTATCATTTAATCTTAGAGCAATTTTATATTAATGTGATTCTTTTAGAATCAAAGCTCACAACGATTCTGATCAAGAAGTAACATTTAATATAAATCCTGAACAATTGTATATTTGGTTTACTATGGGAAACTTATTTTTGGTATATTTAACTTTAAGTTCTGTAGCCTATCCTTTAGAAGCCCACAAGTCCTCAGAATCATAAATTATTAATTATTAAGTTTCTTCCATGCTTTTAAAAGTAAAACGTTTGAGTCATTATCAAAATTTATGAAACGCTATACTTAGACTTTTATGTATAATTTCTATTCATAACTGTTACGAAAATAATAAAGTTCTCAGCAAACTTGCGCTGAGAGATAGAGTATACAAGCAAAATGTTTGCATGAATACTGTTACTTTTACAAATATTTACTTACTAGCTGATCCGCTCGGCGTTGCCCGGTCCCGTCAGAAAATAATACGAATCTCGAAATCACTGCACAAAACAATTTCTCTGGCAACACTTTCGTATTTTGGAAATTAAATGGAGAGACGAACCTCGAAGCGGAAGTAAATTCAATACAACACCCTCAAATGTCTAGATCATTTTATTCAAAGCGGGTCAGTGTTTGGTCAAAATTAAAAAAAGATACCGTCCAATTTTCATAAAATTTGCATTTTTGGAATCCGAAAAATAAACTAGTTACAAACTGTGAGTTTCGAATCGATACCTCCAATAGTTTTCTTAATACTCTAGAATGGGTGAAAATGAGAATATATCGCTGTCTGGGATTATAAAATTATATTTATTATTTTGAGGTATTAAAAAAAAAAAACCTTTTTCGTCGCACACGCTTGAAAATCTTTTAGTTCCACCGCCAGGGGGTGCATTCAGTTATAAACTAATTTCCGACACGTGTCCCCCCTGCATATGGCATCGTATAGAAGGCGTGCTGCACACGCGCCACAAAATCTATTAGTTACAGTTTCCACCACTAGGGGCCGCATTATATTCTAAACAAACTTATTTATCAACGAAAAGCCAAGAATCTTCCCCGCTGCATATTGCACCGTGTAGTAGACGTGCGGAGATATCTTTTAGTTTCATATTACACTCGCCAGGGATCGCGAAATTTATATCTTACTTAGTTATCTATATCTTAATTAGTTCAAGTGAAGCTGCAAAAACTATTTTCCGTGTAAATAGGGACCATAGAACCGTAAAAAAGATCATCCCTGGAAATTAATATTTATAAATGGTGGTAACCAAGGGTTGAAAAAATTATACCGAAGTTTATTTAGTATCTGGGAGACCTGGGAAGAATGTCGATAAAGATTACCTTTGAATCGGACCAAAATTAAATGCAGAGTCTTTTAGTTCCATTTTTTACCGCCAGTAGGCCCCCGCTGTTCTGACAAAATCTCTTTCTTAACGAAACTCCAGCACGTGGCGACGCTTCTTACGACACCATATAGCAAGTGTGCTGTGCCCCACCTAAAAATCTTTTAGTTCCCCTTTACACCACCAGAGGGCACCAAATCTAAATATTAATTAGATATCTATATCGTAATTAGTTCTGTTAATTTGAATGAATACATTCCAGTTGAAATCGGGCCCGTAGAACACGAGAAAATAAATTTCCCCCTTGAGATTAATATTCATAAATGATGGTACCCAAGGGCTGAAAATATTGTACGGAAGTTTATTTAGTACTTGGTAAATCTGGAAAGAATGTTAGAAAAGATTTCATTTGAATTGGACCGATTTTAAATGCAAAATCCTTCAGTTCCACTTTCCTCCGACAGGGAGCGCACTCTGTTCTAAACAAATCCTCTTACGAACGAAACTCCGGCACATGTCCCCGCTTCTTACGACATCGTATAGCAGGCGTGTTGTGTACGCGCTGCAAAATCTTTCAGTTCACCTTTTTACAGCCAGGGGCGCCAAATCTGTATCTTAATTAGTTATCAATATGTGAATTAGTTTGCGTTAAATTGAATGAACCAATTCTCGCTAAAATCAGGCCCATAGCACCCGAAAAATAATTCCCCCCCTGGTGAATAATGTTCATAAATAGTGGTAAACAAGGATTGAGAAAATGATACCGAAGTTTATTTGGTGCCTGGGGGGTCTGAAAAGAATGTTAGCAAAGGTTTCGTTTGAATCGAACCAATATTAAAAAAGTTCTGATTTCCGAGGGAGGGAAAAAGGAGGGAATTTGGATCAGAGCAGTAACCCCTTCGCGACGAGCGTCCTTTACAGAATTTTTAATCTTTTGCCACCGGATTTTCAAAACAGAAATTTTCGCCTAATTGAATCTCAGAAATGCTGTCATTAAATAAGGCAAAGTTTACAATACAAAGTAGCTGGTGGGAATAATCGAGGATTCTGAGCACATTATACGTCACGTATACGTGTCGCTCGTCCCCAAGGGGTTAATGCGAACTTTAAATTACAACAAAAACCTCCCACTCTCCTCAAAATTAAACCAATGATCTTTAACATTATGAATTATAACCGGCCCGTCCCTTTTAAAATCACGATTTTTTAACTTTAAATATTTATCAACCCTCTCCAAGCTAAAAAGAGAAAAAAAATGAAGATTTTGAACATAACTGAAGCTGAAATGGAGGCAACCAACGAACCGATGAAGCATTCTGGAGAAATTTTTGACTCTACTTTTCGATGCGTACCACTTTTTGTGATATCTAATCTCTGTAATTCACTATTATTAAGATACTTCCAAGAGAAATCTACCACAAAGAAAACGGTAATATGTGGTACGGTTGACGATAAAAATAGTCACTAGTAGTGGATCGTATCGAAAGGGTTAGTTAAAAGAAGAGTGCGATTGGTATATCATTTTGGGCTTACGAGATTATATGCTGTACCACAGATTATCTATAGACAATAGACATACCTGTGCATAGGATATATTTGACGCAAATCCATTAACAAAACTATCACTCTAAGAAATAAATGTGTAAATTAGTCACTTTTACATAAGCATATGTGTAAATTTATATTCTTGCCGTAAATTTTACACTCTTGTCACAAATATTTACCTGTATTTGCGTGTAGTTTTCTGCTTAATAGAAATGTGTAGTTTGTAATCACTTCCAAAACTCGGACAAGTATGTAAATGTAGAAAAATGTACCGACCTACCCAAATTGGCGTGTTATTGTAAATTTATACATTTTGCATCTTACACGAAAATCTGTGTATTTGGAATTTTGCATATAAGAACAAAAAATTACACAGAAATATGTGTAAGAACAGAATATTAAACAGCCATATGTGTAAGAATACTACAAAGAAATTTTTTAAAAACAGTATCTTGTACAGAAATATCTTTACGCATCTACATACAATAAATAACGATAATTGAAAACCTGACATGTAATGTTAGATGAATTGTCAAGGTGCTACTCTGGAAAGTCACAGTTTCCTAATCCATATCCCGTTCCTGGTAAGTATTGCTTATTTTCTCGAGATTAAATTAAATACAGAATTTTTCCTCTTGATGTAAATATATCTTTGAAAAGTGAAGATTAAAATTCACAGGAGGAAACAAATCCGATAAAATACAGAAATAGAACTGTCGTCACTATTGCCATTATAATTTCCAAATTTTATTTTTTACAGTGCATTTATTCAGATTATACAGATTCTCTGCATAAATTGTTACTGTACGAATTTAGGACTCCAAAAATACTCTAATAGAAAGATGGCCTGCAGTAAATATAATTTCACACGATCCTATTTCATGTTAATTGTGGGAATACAGTTTTGTGGTTTTAAAACAAATCTACTATAAGAGAACAACAGAACCAAGCATATAAGTTTTTTATTGTTGTAATTTGATTTTGAGAGCTAAAAAACATTTAGTTCACAATTTACACCTTAAATTATAATGTTCAACTATGTACACAAAATTATGTCGTTTTGTCTATATTACACTGAAATATGTGTACCCATGTGCAAGTTCAATAATAAATTGTGTATTTCAGAGTTATCTGATATTGTTTTACACATTTCAACAGCTTAAAGCGTTATCATCAAAATACACAAGACAATGTGTATTATGAAATTGGCACACCAGTGTGATATGACTATCACATTTTCATAATTTTTATTCGCCGTTTTCTGTCTTTTTTTTATTTTAGCTGCATTATGCTTTTTTCCTTCCTCCCTCTCTGGCGTTTCGTTTTCGCCAGGCAATTACCGTAAGTCACTTGGAGGAGCACTTTTCCTCCTCTCTCCCACTCTTTACCAAGCGCCCAGCGATCTCTTTTGCACATGCGCGCCGGAGGTTGCTTCCTCCAATCATCTGTTTTGGTTTTGGTTTTGCCGCTAGGATGCGCAGTATTCAATTACCGTTACTACGAAATTTAAAGTTTACTTATTGTTGTTTGGCAATAATTAATTATGAAATCAATTTAATTCTTTCTTCACGAAAAACCTAAAAACAACATTAAAGCACACAAATTATAAAACTTTAAAACACATACGGCCGTTTCAAGGATACATTGATACATGCCAGTACTCGGGGCTATAGCCGAGCGTGGGTCTTTTGAACCCTTTTAACATTTTTTTTCACCTTACACTGATGAAGGGGATCAATGTATCCTTGAAACGGCCGTGGCCGTTCGATGGCAAAAATGGTTCGATGTTTTGGTTCGATGGCAAAAATGTCTTCCTCTGGTCACCCCCTTTCGAACGGCACCTCGCCCGATCCCATGCGCCCCTTAGCTCCAGAGGAGATAGAAGCGCAAGGTCGTGCGAACAAACAAGCGTTTACAGGATTTAAATAGAATGGACAACATAGTTAGTTTAATAAATTCCGAAACACAGGGCCAGATGACGAGCTCGTCATCTTGCCCCGGACTCCCTGTTTAAAAATATTCGTTTTCATTGCCATGAAGGAAGGCGATTAATTGACATTTATTCATGGTAATAGGTAGTATTTAAACTAAGTTACTCATAAATATTAAAGAGAAACGATATATCTTACCTGTATCTGTAGCAGAGCTTATTTACACATGCATAAAAGTTATAACGTGGCAACGGAAAACAATCAAAGCTTCACAACTGACACAAAAATGGCGATTTCAGGGTCTCTATAGTATTGTTTAATGAACGGCCGATAGGACAGCCAGTAGTGTCCGGTTGATGCTGCCACCTAGCGGAAAACGGAAAAATTAAGACATTCGTCATCTTGCCCCACTCTTCATCTTGCCCCGGTCTCCCCTATTCCTTATTTTCCGTAATACATTTGTGGCTACATTCTCCATATTCCAAGAAGACAATTTCAACTACTATACTATTCTCAAAATTGAAAAAGAATAACAGTAAAAACGCTTTTTTATTACAGATTCCTATCTTATTTTCTTCACTCTAATGTCCTCACTGTACATTCAACGATCTATTTGAAATTGTCTGATATAAAGCTGTCTAAATGCTAATGAGAAGAAAAGGAAGCATATATTTATTCAAGTATAACAATAACTTGAATGTAATTTTGCCATTGTTCATGTTTTCAAAAGAACGATAAAGAAAGAAACAAAGAAAGATTACAAAGAAAAATATGCTTTTTAATTTTTTTTTCCTTTCAGTTGTAAAATCTCTTTTAAGGTAATTTTGTTTTTCAAGTTTGGCAATTTATGATTCAATTTTAAAGTATTTTTATATTTCTTTATTATTGTTGTAGGAAAAAATTTCGAGGGGAATATTTGTATAGATATTAAATCTTAACCTAAGGAAAATTATCTCCTCTTGAAAATGAGTGCCTGTGCGTCTCGGAAAGTCTCGCGGCATAATATGTAAATCTAACATCTTTACATGTGTTTTTATCCTTTCATCACCTTTTAAGTAAATAAATATATGTTTTTAACTACACTTATATCTTCTAGTTACACAACATTGTAGATTAGCATCTGAAACTGTGTCTAAATAATAATCTGAAAGCAAATAGAATATTTTTATCAAGAGTTATCGTGTTACGCACATATATACAGAACCTGCGGGCACATGAGCTCTCAGGCTTTGACAGCTTGTGAGATAAAAAAGAAATCCAATAATAAATAAATGAAAATAGCCCAGTTAAACTGATAGCAATGCTCTCACATCCTATTTCTGCATGAAATACACATTTAGCTAAAATAGGGCACATATTCAGCTAAATTAGCCCTCGTTTCCCCCTTTATGCTTAACTAATAAACATCCAAATCTAATCCAGTAAGCGCCTTATCACGATAAACATCTATACCAAATTTGAAACAAATAAGATAATTCTGCATGTAAATCCCATTTAGCAAAAGTAAGGAGAGATTAGCTACTTCATTTCCTCCTTTATACTTAAACATTGAACCTCAGAATCTAATCAGAGAAGCGCCTTATCAGAATAAACCTCTATACCAAATTAGTAGCAAATCGAATAATTCTGCATGAAATACACTCTTAGATAAATTAAGGGGGGATTAGCCCATCATTTCCCACCTTTATAACTTAACCATTGAACCTCCAAAATTAATCAGGGAAGCGCCTTATCAGAATAAACCGGTATACAAAATTTGAGGTAAATCTGATAATTCTGAATGAAAAACCTACTTAGCTAATATAAAGGGATTAGGTCCCCCAATTCCCCCTTTATACTTAACCAATGAACCTGTAACTCTAATCAGGGAAGCGTCTTATCAGAATAAACCTCTAAACCAAATTTAAAGCAAATAAGATAATTCTGCTTCAAAAACACATTTATCTAAATTAAGGGGATTAGCCTCCCGTTTCTCTCTTTATATTTAACCAATGAACCCCCAAAACAAATCAGGGAAGCGATTTATCACAATGAACCTATATAAAAAATTGAAGCAAATCGGATAATTCTGCAAGAAAAACGCATTTATCTAAAACATGGGGGTATTAGGCACCCTTTCCTTTTTTTATACTTAACCAACGGTCCTCCAAGACTAGTCAGGAAAGCGCCTTATTAGAATAAACCGGTATACCAAATTTGAAGCAAATCGGATAATTATGCATGAAAAACACATTCAGCTAAATTAAGGTGGGGATTAGCTCCCCAATTTCCCCTTTTTGCTTAACGAATGAACCTCTAAATCTAATCAGGGAGGCCTTATCAGAAGAAACATCTATACCATATTTGAAGCAAATCGGATAATTCTGCATGAAATACACATTTCGCTAAATTAAGGGGAGAATTTCCCTCCTTTACATCTTTCATACTTCACCAAAGAATCTTCAAAACTAATAAGGGAAGCGCCTTATCAGAATAAACCGGTATACCAAATTTAAAGCAAATCGGTTAATTCCGTATGAAATATCCATTTAGCAAAATTAAGAGGGGATTAGCCTCCCACGTTTCCCCACTTTATACTTAACCAAAGAATCTCGATATCTAATCTCGGAAGCGCCCTATCAGAATACACTGGTATACCAAATTTGAAGCAAATCGAATACTTCTGCATGAAAAACACATTTTTCTTAATTAAGGGTTGATTAGCCCCCGTTACCTTCCTTTATACTGAACCAATGAACCCCCAAAACTAATCAGGGAAACGCCTTATCGCAATGAACCATTATACAAATTTTGAAGCAAATCGAATAATTCTACAAAGAAAACATATTTATCTAAATTAATGGGAGGAATAGCCCCCGTGCAACCCATTTATACTTAACCAATGAACTCCCAAAACTAATCAGAGAAGCGCCTTATCAGAATGAGACTATATACAAAATTTGAAGCAAATCGGATATTTCTATCAAGAGTTATCACTTTACTCCATTTCCCTCTTTATACTTAACCAATGACCATCCAAAACTAATCAGGGAAGCGCCTTATCAGAATAAACCGTTATACCAAATCTGAAGCAAATCGGATAATTCTACATGAAAAACCCATTTAGCTAAATTAAGGTGGGGATTAGCTTCCCCATTTCCTTCTTTATACTTAACAAATGAACCTCTAAATCTATTCAGGGAAGCACCTTATCAGAATAAACCTCTATACCAAGTTTGAAGCAAATCGGATAATTCTGCATGAAATACCCATTTAGCTGAATTAAGGGGAGATTAGGCCCCTTTTTTTACTTCCCCAATGGATATCCAAAACTAAGCATGGACGCGCCTTATTAGAATAAATTGGTATACCAAATTTGAAGCAAATCTGTTAAGTATGCATGAAATACCCTTTTAGCAAAATTAAGAAGAGGTTAGCCCCCCGTTCCCTCCTTTATACTTAACCGATGAACCCCCCAAAACTAATCATGGAAACGCCTTATCACAATGAACCAATATACATAATTTGAATCAAATTGAGTAATTCTGCTTGAAAAACACTTTTCTCTAAATTAAAGTGTGGATTAGCCCCCGTTCCCTCCCTTTATACTGAGCCATTGAACCCTCAAAACTATTCAGGGAAGCGCCTTATCAGAGTGAACGTATATACAAAATTTGTAGCAAATCGGATATTTCTGTCAAGAGTAATCCCGTTACGTATATACATACATATGTACATACAGAACCCGAGGAAACATTAGCTCTCAGGCTTTGATAGCTTGTGTGCTAACAAAAGAAGTATTCTTTAAAATTGATATTTAAGAAACAAACTAGTGTAAGGAATCTTCTAAATGGCGTTAAGAAAACCTTCCAAAGGCATTATAACGCTCGCTTGCTCGTTAGACATCCCTGCTCAACATCACAAGACCAGTTCCCGTAGTTAGACGAATTAAGCTTTCCAATGTTTATTTGTATGTATGTAATTTTCTCAATTAAAAAAAAAAAAATCACAAATCACAAATTTTCAAAATATCTAAGTTTTTTGACATTTTTTTTTCAACTATTATTTTTTCAACAAAATCTATTCACAGTGATCATCACACTCCCGCTCCCCAATAGGAATATTTTCACAGATGTTTTAATAGTCTTCATCTACACATATCTGTCAATTAATCTTCTACAGTGGTTATGACCTGAATGTGCAAATCTTTCAAAACCACAATATACATAACCTATAAAATAATGATAGAATTCTTGTACAGTTCTCCCAACTTATATCTACTTATGCAAAGATATTCGAAAGCTATTCGAGGGCAGTTTAGAAAATTTTGGTGTGAATTCAACATTAGAGAAGCACAATTACGAGTCCCTGAAAGGAGTAAATAATTCACCCGGTCAATTAGCTGGCCCAGATTACATAACGGAAGAGAACGCACACATAAGGAAAAAACAGTGGTTGCGTAATCGGATTACACAATCGTAGCAAATCACTACAAGTGTTGCCAATGCGTTGTCGCGGAATAAAGTAAAATAAATAGTATATCGTACCTATATATACTGCTTAATGCGAAATGAAATTCGTGGGAAATATTAACTTAATAAAGATCGCGAGTTTCCGAAAAAAAATGAACTGAAATTCTAAATTCATTCAAAAAAATAGAAATAAATCAAGAAGAGTAACTAAACCGGAATAAATAGAAAAAGTGACTACTATAAATAACTTCTATAATTAAAATAAGTGAACAAGATTAAGAATAACAATTTTGTAAGCTAACTGTATATAATTTATTTGTTGAATCAAAGAACAGCACTTCAAAAAGGCAAAAATAACATAACTATTAATAAATAAACTATTTTAATGTTAATAGACTACTACTTCCTTTACAATAAGAATTGGATATCAATTATGCAACATTTTAAAATATTTTTTACAGGAATTTCTTTTTATCCTATTCTATCATCCTTTTCCTGTTACATAAAATTGTTTTGACCATTTCTGAGCCTTTCTGAGACAGTTTCAAATTTTAAAATTTAGTGTAAAGTTAATTGATTTGAGCGACAAAAATTTTTCAAACAAAAATTGTATTTAAAAATTTTAGCCATAGTTAAAATCTAAACCAAAATCCATCTGAAGCTTAAAACAAATCGTTACGGAACATTAATTTGGTGTAATTCAAGTAATATATTTCAATACGTGGGCATTAATGAAATATCTTCTACAATGAATCCTAGCGAACATGTGGATTTGAAATTAGTACTGTTTGTATGTGATTATTTAGATTATCGTGTCCATAAAAAATGCATTAAATTAAATAAGGATAAAAATACAAAATGTTGGCTTACTCACCTCCACAATTTTATCGGTGTACAAAAAGTGAAAGAGGGTGTCGATCTTGAAACATGGCTGATATTGTGCCAATACAACATAGAATGTGTTCAGGAGACAGCTGTATAGTTGGACTATGCTCGTACTCTGTGTAGCTTCTGAATCCATCTTGTTTGATGTTCACTCCTTTCACGTGACTTGTTTTTAATCTGGCTTTGTAGATCAGTCTCTATTGAATTTTAACTCTCCTATTAAAATTTCTTTCGAAGAGGGGTAGATTGTTAGTGGCGCTACTGAATTTGCATCGAACAATATAAGAGAAAAGGAGGTTGGAATAATGTAATGGAGTTTTCTCAGGGAATTACCTTCTTTAGATATTCACGGATTTGGCAATCCGAATTTTTTGAACAAAATCTGTTATTTTTCCTATTTATACTCCTTATGGTTACTTGTCCTTTCCCTTTTGCTGCACTCTTTTTTGTTCCCTCTCTTCAACTTGTTATCTTTCTCGAAACCAAACATTTCATGGCAATGGTAACCACTAATCTATGGACGTGCAATGTTATAAGAGCATATTATAAACCAAAATAAATACTTTATAGCTGTTTGTCTTGTCAATTTTTCCAATATTTTATGAAATATAGTGCTATCTATTGGCAAATTATGGAACTAATGTTTGCTTTAGAAAAGCAAAACTAAATGAAAAAAGTCTTCAGAAGTTGGTCCTTGCAAAAATACTTAACAAGCACCGCAAATACTTTTCCAAACCGTTCATTTGAAAATATGTTGTTATGGCCCTTTCCCATGATTGGGTTGAAATGCATACAAAAGGAACAACAAACATTTTCAACAAACAAACGTTCTGACGACAAATGATTCATTATCTTAATTTAGAGCAAAACAATCGCTACTACATTTTCTTCCTATCGGGGCATTTGGCTAAAAATTAAAAACATCTCTATGGCGATGGAAAGAAAAAGCAACTTTAATCACTCTGAAACATTTTGAATTAAATTAGAACTTCAAATATATATTCAAATATGCAATTTTAAACTGAAAGCAGCATAACACATTAACTTCAATAAGTAATTTTTCAGTATGCAAGTTTTACATTTATATATGAAAGAGAATTCAGAGGCATAAATACCATTTCTTGAGTTTAAAATATTCCATTTTACTTCATCTGGACACGTGAAGTATTTAGGTAATTCCGTTTAATCGCTTTTAATGAATTTAAAAATATTTTTGTCCAAATTGAAAAAATAAAAACATTTGCAGATTGTTAAAGCAAACTGTTTTAAATGGAAATCGCTTGATACATTTTAAACTATTTCGAAAGCCTCATTAACATTCTAAGCACGTTTTCACAAACAGAGAAGACGGAGAATTTAAATATCTTAGTTTTTTAATAAAAACATATGATAAATGACACTAGAAACTTTTATAATTCTTTTATTTCCGATTTATTTATTAATGTACTGGTAAGTTAATCTTTTGTTCGATTAAAAATGCATTAACAGTTTAGGAAATTCTAAAATTACATTTTCTGATCATCAAAGACTCTTGAAACAGCCTTCGTAATTCTTTAAATTGGAGATACTTAACTATATATGCTTTACAAATACCAAAAATAGTTCACAATATGTGTGTTCGTTTAAAAAGAAGAGAAATGATTCTGAAAATTATAATTTTCAAATTACTTTACAAAATCTTTTCCCCTGATTATTTGCTCTAACAGACAAATATAATGAATCTAAATTTTTGAAGTAAAAATTAAATACCAGCTCTATCAAATCAACATTGGATTGTAACAAATATTTTTTTTTACAGATATCACCAAGAAGATTTAACGATAAGCCTCATCATCAAATTACTGTAGTTTTGGATTTGATAAAATATCAAAATGTATTGCTTTAAAATGAAAATTAATAGCTGCATAAATAAATGACGAGTTCAGGCAATGCGTTGTTATTACAAAAAATAATTTATGCACATTTCAAACTTCTATATGAAAATTTATAATAATATTTTTTTAAATATCTATTTTTAAATGAAGTTCACGATCTAAAGTGTAATGTTAAAAATATGTTTAAGCTAAGCTTCATAAATGTTAAACTTTTACATTATGTGATTCTGATTTCACGAAACAAAGTATTTTTTTTTAATGAAATGCTTCATTTGAAATCAACTATTTTTTAAAAACATTTCATAAAACTATACGGATACATAAGATATATTCAATATTTTATTAATGTATTACACAGGTCATCATTTTTTTCTTATTTTTTATTCCAACATTCTCCAGTTAGTTGCAAAGATGTCAGTATCGAATCATCCAGTTATATTCATCAGTACTAATCATGCTCATTAAAAGGAATGTAGTGCTAGGAATTTCAGTAGATAAATTCAAGAAGAATTTATACTTTTTTTAAGTATTAAAAATTTTCAATGTTTAGAAAAAAGAAGAAAAAGTACTTCCACTTAATGTAATTAAAAAATATATTTTTTTATTTAAAAAAGATGTTTGATTTAAATGCTGTAGATAAAAAAATATAATTGTGTAATCGTAGTTGGAAGTTTCCTGTACCTGATTTTTCGTCTATTATGTAAACATATTACTACCCAAAATCTATTTTATTAGTTTACACCACATAGTTAAAAAGTGATTGAAAAAAAAAAATATGTAACAAAGAAATCTATCTAAGTAGTTTGTAGTGAAAACCTAAAGTCATTCAATTTTTAATCTTTAAAAGAAATTTAATGAGCACATTTTGCTTAACTTTTGAATTTTATTTTTGCTACCTCATACTTCGGCTCTACTTTACTTTGAAGAAAATAATATATAAATAAATATGGGAAATGTATATGTGATAGGTACCTCAGAATGTGTAACAGATTATCGAGAATTATAACTTTCATTTAAATGGAATGCTCGTATAGTCACAGATTCTTCTAAAGTCTGACAGGATTTGCTCTGTTGCTTCAAGAAAACTTAGGTGTGAAATATAATTAAAATATACTCTAGGTGAGGTGTGCTATAGCGATTATTTATGTGAGATGTACTTCAGAGATCATTTGGTGGAATGTACTTCTACGATATGTTACTTACCTTCGTGTTTTTGTAACAATTTCGACCCAACCTCAAAAATTATATTTGGAATCATCTGAAAACCCGACCTGAACTGCGAGTCAGGTCAGGCCGTTGTACGCAAAATTATACACGATACGACGACTATTCTAAATAGGCAAAATAGTTCTGTGTAATTTAACACTATGCTCCGTATTCATGACGATTGGTCAATTTTTACGAACATTAAAGCTTTACGTTAGTAAAATAGAAAACACGTGTACAAAAAAGATCAGTTTTAGGTCCTAATGAAATTGCACCAGACCATGTACTACCAGCAGAATCAGTTCTTAAAAAAAAATCGTCTGAAAATCGAAGCGTCCGTTCACGAGTTATGCATGGACATGGATAAAATATGTATATACGTTGATATATAAACGAATTGTATAACTTCTTCCGTTGGTAATCGGTTAAAAGGGAATACAGAGATAAGGAAAATTTAAAACGATATTAGCTAAACAGGGGATACTTAATTCAAATTTTAATTGCTTAAAAAGCGTATAGCCAACATAGTAAAAAAGTATCAAGCCGGCACAGGAACCCGGGCCATCAGTATAGCGCACTGATTTTCTACCAACTGAACCACTTGGAACGATACCCAACTAGCACTTCTCACTATCATATGGCAAGGCTACAATCGCAGAACAAGATGGAATATTTATCCGTGAGACACTAACATGAAACCAAAGAGAATCCAGCATCGATGATTGAATAAATCTATTTTAATATTTGAAAATTTTACCATAGAAAATTTCTCACGGCTTGCATTCATAATTCAAATTTTAATTGCGCTATACTCATGACCCGGGTTCAAGCCCCGGCTTGGATACTTTTTCACTATGGTGGCTATACGGCTGTTAAGCAATTCAAATTCGAATTATGAATACAAATGCGTGAGAAATTTTATATGGAAAAATTTCCAAGTATTAAAAATAGATCTCTTCAATCGTCGATGCTGGATTTTCTTTGGTATCGTGTTCACCCCAGGGTTGGTGGCTCACGGATAAATATTCCATCTTGTGCTGCGATTGTAGCTTTGCCAACATATGATAGTGAGAAGTGTCAGGCTGGGTATCCTTCCAAGTGGTTCAGTTGGTAGAACGTCAGTGCGCTATACTGATGACCCTTGTTCAAGTCCCGTTTTGGATACTTTTTCACTATGTTGGCTATACGCCTTTTAAGCAATTAAAATTTGAATTATGAATGCAAGGCGTGAGAAATTTTCTATAGAATAATTGCAAAGTATTAAAAATAGATTTATTCAATCATCCATGCTGGATTCTCTTTTGTTTCGTGTTTGCCCCAGGGTTGGTGGTTTGCGGAAAAATATTCCATCTAGTACTGCGATTGTAGCTTTGCCAACATATGATAGTGAGAAGTGCCAGGTTGGGTATAGTTCCAAGTGGTTCAGTTAGTTGAACGTCGGTAACTGTATTTTCAAGGTATTGGAATTTCTTACCTTTCAGAGAAATCTCCAAATTTCGCTTAAAAAAGGGAGGGACTTTATACGATGAAATAGAAGGGTGTTTGGTTGAGCTGCCTCAAATTTATTTTGAGATATAATCTATATTTTCTATTAATCATCTGATGACTTATTTACCTTTGTTTGTGCTTGTCTGCTTTGGGTAGGCTGTGTGTGCCAAAAGTTTTTGCTGTTTGTTGTTAGGTTGACCAGATGGATTGTTTGAGTGAACGTCCCGGCTCATCTGAAAAGCTTGAGTTCTGACTCGCGGTTACATGATATGCGTTCTGTTACATAACTGTTTTGATTTCATTTCAGTTACTTTGAATTCAGTTACTTTGAGTTGCTTAATTTTAGTACTCTACAAAAAATATACATTTCTTATAATATAATTAATTTGGATAAAAATATTCGTAGGTGTTAAAATTTTCTATGATTGTCTGTTATTAGAGCATACTGTGTATGATAAAATAGTTCTGTACGCAAATTGTATATATATATATATATCGGGTGGTTCTAATATAAGTATCTATATTTGGAGTTGTCTGTAGCTTGAAGGAATAACCGGAATGAAACCAAAATTGGTACACTTACTATTCGAGATGGGGAAGAAGAATGGGACAATAAAAATAATTAATTGCAATAATCGCCGGCAGATGGAACTTTCTAGTGTGAAATGTAATGTGTAATATTGTGTACCGTAGAGGTATCGCAAACATCAATGACTTTACCACATATCACAATATGTGCGAAACATCGCACTGGTGCGTTACATTCCGCAATTGAGCATTTCGTGCACTGCCTGGATTGTGTCCTCCAGCACAATGACCAGGTGGAACCTGAACATGATCGGCACTGCCATGCGAAAGCGTAGCCACATTTACTGTGACATTTTCCAATAAATTAGGTGTGCCATCCGGTATGGCGCCTTAACTCTTTGTTCTTGTATTACACATTACATTTCACACACAGTGGCGCCATCTGTCGTTGATCATTGCAATTATTTTTTATTCTACTTCCCCCTTCTTGAATAGTAAGTGTACCGATTTTGGTCTCATTCGGTTTATTCCTTCGAGCTACACACAGCTCCAAATAGAGATACTTATATTATAACCACCCTGTATATATATATACATATATATGTGTGTGTGTGTGTGTATATATATATATATGTGTATGTATTTATATTTCAACAGTACGCACAAAACATTTATATCTTCTAGATAATTTCTTTTGCATCTTTAATCCCCTTAAAATACATATTGTTAATCTTAACTATTAAAATATAATAGCCATTAATAAATATTGAAACGTTTCCGTTAAATTTAACATAACATAATAATAATATAACATGAATATATGTAAAATTAACATGTAATATAAAATGAGACAAATACACAGAAAATCTAATGAAATTTCTATGTAAACATACATAAAACAACAACAGCATATATTTTATCTGGATATATTTTGTATTAATATTGAATGTGTTTATCCTAAATTTAATTTTTAAACTTTTGAGATATACATATTTGCATGAGCATCTGTGTAAAATGTAGTCTTATTGAATTTATTCATTTTATTAAAATGTAAATTAAATTATTGGTATAATAAAATTATTATTAAATGTAACTTTTTTTCTTCTTCTGAAAATAACGTTATATTTACTAAGTAATACTTCAAGTAGTACATTTATGGATTGATGTCCAATAAAATGAAATTTAAATTAAGATCATATAAAATATGGTAAAAGCTGCAATTTTAGAAGAGATTGGGATTGTTACCGAATTTCCAGAATTCAGAAAGAGGTAATCAGTTCTGATAAGTTATAGCTGACGCTTAGATGTAGTGATATAAAAGAGATTTTCTGAGAAATTCTTCACGTAGAAATTTGTAAATTAAATTTAAAAGTCATATGTCTTACTAAGATTTAATGTCAGAGCCATTCTAAAATGTGATTCTGAAGAATACTTGATATTAGATATTAATTAAAAAAATAATAATTTCCTCAAATGTTAACAGAATACTTTTTTTTTTCTTTTTAATAAATGTTCTATCTCAAAATTCGTAACTCTGTATACATACATACACATATATATATATATATAATTCCTCAAAATATGAAATATTTAAACATTATGAAAGAAGGTTTATATACTTTTTTATAACAATTAACTATAAACATTTAGAACAATAAAACATTAAAACTACACAGACAAAAGAGTGTCTGTTAGGGCGTATCAAAGAAATCCAAATTTCTTAGATATTTTTGCGGTAGTGCGGAAAAGTTGTGAACTCCTTTTATTAAAAAGTGTGCGAAATCTTACTGTGGGTTGATATCTTCTGTTGCCTCAGTGGGCCGAAAGTTCCAAAAATTGGACTAAAAATGATTAAAATACAAAAATTAATACATAATCACAGATTTCGCTCATCGGTATGGAATAGTTCTTAAAAGTTACTATTTTGTAACAACAACAACCATAGAAGAATGTAGAATTATAGATTAATATCTTCTGTTGCCTCATCGGCTTCTAATTTTGGAAATTTTGGCGCATTTTGGTAGTTTTCTCCATAACTGTTTACTGCTTGCACAATACACAATCGAGTCAGACTGGGTTTGGCGGTCTGCCAAAATAGTGAAGACAAGGTAGGCAGCAAACATGCGTCTTTCAGCAGCCCACAAGGAGTGTTCAAATGCGTTTAAAACTGGACAACACAGTTCTTGTCAGTGAAAGGTATGGTGTCTCCAACAGAGCCACGGCTGCTTTTGCATCGAGTGTTATGCAAGATTTGGGTTTAATATCGGAATCAGATACCAGCCTTGTCACAGACAAAAATAAAATATGGAGGGTAAAATCGAGAATTTACAAAAAATTGGTCTCAAAATCAAATGAAAATCGTTCCACTCTATCTGGCCTTTATTTTGAAGGACGACAAAACACTCGAGGACCAGCAGTTCCAAAGAACAACTGTAGAAGCGCATTGCTGTATTGTATCGGAGCCTGGTTCTACGTACATGGGACATCGGATCTAGTCTTGATATATCTAATAGCATTTACGAATATGTAACAAGTGCTTTATTGGATGATTTTAGCAACCTTATTGTTCTCGGGTGTGATGGCACTGTAGTAAACACAGGAGTGTCTAATGGCGTAATTCGCAGGCTTGAATTGAAACTTCAGAGGCCAGTCCAATGGATTATCAGCTTACTTCTTTTCAATGAGTTGCCATTAAGACATCTGTTTGAGTCCATGGATGGCAAGTCATCTGACCCCACATCTGACACCGGAAGCATAGGACGAAACCTCAAAGGATGCGAAAAGCTTTCAATTGTTGCTTTTAATAGTATTGAATGCAAGTTGCCAGACATTGATCCTACCACCCTCAGTTTAGATCAGAAATACTTATTATACATTTGTACCTGGCGTGTGTTGTTCAGATTTACCTATCCGGGTACCGGGAATGTTGAATTTGTCCCACTGGCTAACAACTTCCAATCGAATACTGGGGTTATATATATATCTACATCAGACCCATCAAATGAGTTGCTAACTTTGGTTGTATTCATTCTAAGAGTCTAATTACCCTCATGGCTCCGAATTAAGATTCGTCATTCCATAAAGGACGGTGCTAGACGCCTGTGGCATTTCATCAGTTCATCTCGGTAATTGCCAAAAAAGTATTGTGATATAAATCGACCCAGTTATGCAAAGCTTGATGATTCTCGCAACGCTTAGTTTGCGGCTCCAGAAAACATGCTTATGGCCATGTTAACTGATAATAGGTGCCATATTAGGACCCTTGCAGCTCAGCTGATTATCAAGACAAGAGAAATTAGCCCAGACGGAAATTGTGTTCGCAAATTCGTTATTCCTGCTGTTAACTTTGGAGCTACAGACTATGCAGATCTCATTGACTGGCAAGCTTGCTATGTGATATCGCCTTCTGTTCTTAGAGTGATCAGTCCTCAAGAATTTCTGAATTTGATACAGGGCAGTATAACAATGTATTGCTGGGATTTTATTAAATTTGCTTCACACACACACGCGGTTGAGCGGATGGTGAAACTAGTAACTGCAGCTTCCGGAAAAACAGTTGGGCCGCAGAACAGGAATAGATTTATTAGAGCGACACTAGAATCCAGAAAACACATGTCAAAATTTGAGACCAAAAATGATTACAAGCAGTAATGCTTTTGTCATTTGTATTCTCGAAAGGTAAAATAAAGTTTGTGTTCGCATTAAAATGAGGTAAGTGTGACGTGTAATTATTTAAATTTTTCCCTACATTTTCCAAAATTTGGTGTCGATGAAGCGGCAGAAGATATTAACGTATAATTAGAAATTTTTTTATGGCTGTTGTTGTTTCTCGGCGTGAAAATAGGGGTGCTCCACTATTTTGGCAGACCGCCAAACCCAGTCTGTCTCGATTGTGCATTGTGAAAGTAGTAAACAGTTATGCAGAAAACTACCAAAATGCATCAAAATTTCCAAAATTCGATGCCGAGAGGCGACAGAAGATAGTAACCTATAATTCTACAATTTTCTATGGTTGTTGTCGTTAGAAAATAGTAACATGTAAGCACTTCCCCAAACCGAAGTGCAAAATCTGTGATTATTTATTAATTTTTGCATTTTAATAATTTTTAGTCCAATTTTTGGAATTTTCGGCCCACTGAGGCGACAGACGATATCAACCCACAGTTTTAAGATTATGCACAATTTTTAATAAAGGGAGTTCACAACTTTTCCGCACTACCGCAAAAAGATCTAAGAAATTTGGATTTTTTTCGATACGCTCTGTGTCTCACCAGTGGACGGATTAACGTAATTAACTGTCTCCCCCCCCCCTCACTATAAAAACTTCAAAGTTTCGAAACACGAGCTTGCCTTACATTGTGATAAGGAGCTTCCCTGATTAGTTTTGGGGGTTCATTGGTTAAGTATAAATGGCGGGGGGACGGGAGCTAATCCCCTCGCTTAATTTAGTTAAATAGGTTTTTGATGCAGAGTTATCCGATTTGCTTCACATTTTGTATATAGGTTCATTGTGATAAGGCGCTTCCCTGATTAGTTTTGGAGGTTTATTGGTTAATTATAAAGGGGGGGTACGGGGAGCTAGCCCCCCTTACTTTATCGTCGATTTTTTTATTTTTCGAGGGTCATTATTCTTTGAAATAAGAGTGTAATATACAATTAGTGTGAATAGCCAGTGAGCTCAATGCCATCAGTTTAACTGTCAACTTATCTTTTTTTCAATATCTATTCATTTTTTTTCAGTGTTTTTAACCTGAGGCATCGTGGTTGATCAGGCAATTTGAGAAAAGTAAATTCTGCTCAGCTCTATTTACTCAATCATAAATCAATTACGATTTTCTTATATTTGTAGAATATTGCCCTTGCTAACGGTTTCACAGTATAACTTCCAATTTCCTTATTTTAATAATTTCACATTCTGAACATTGGATTGTTTTCTCTACATATCATCTTTCTTTATTTTTTCCACTAATTTCATTTTGAAAATCTTACATTTTTGGATATACGTCTTTGTATTGTATTATAATTATCAGTTCATATATTGTCTATTTTTTATGGTATTTAATGGTTATTATACACAATATATTTATGTATGTATTTCCCTAAAAATGAAAGAATATTATTTTTTTACAATAAAAATAGTAACATTTATTTTCCTTTTTAATCCAGACAGAGAATTATCAAAACTTCAACAAATCATTTATTTAAAATTTAATTTCAAAGTGTTAACCAGACTGTTTCATTACAAAATAGGTATATCATTCAGAAAATACCTTTATGTTGCAAAATTGGAAAAAAAAATCTTTTATCAGAATAAAAGACATAGGTGACCGTGTAGATTTGTTTTTCTATAACGAATATTTAAAGAGATTTTATCTTTCAGTTTTCAAAATTTTTTCTCGAGAATCTGAACACAAAAATGCCCATATTCAAACTCAAAGACCTTTTCTTTGAAATTTAATTTTATTTCTTGTATACTAGTGTTTGCCTCTGCCTTCCTATTTGAAACTTCTAGAAATTGATTTCTGTAAAAAAATGCATAGATTACAACTCATATTTGGTTCAGAAATTAATATGTTTTTTAGATAAAGTTTCAGATAAAGTTTTTAGATATGTTTTTATATTAAACTTTATAGATTACGTTTTGAGATAAATATGAAAATTAATCTATAAAGTTTTAAACATAAATTAGATTTATAGAATTTCCAGTTATAAGATTCCAAAATTTCCTTTAATTCTGCAAAGTAGTTCATGAATTATAATTAAAAACCCACCCGTATTGCAGTTTGTTTTTTAACTTTACAAAATGAATTTAACATTAACAGTAAAAAATTACATCTCCATAATTCTCAAACTACTTCATCGAAATGACTTCTTATTTGGTACACCAAGGTAAAATTTATCGAAAAAGCCAAATAGTTCACGGCAAAACCATAAAATTAGATGTTATTATTGAACAATTCAAAGTTTGATACAATTTCAATTTAAAAATTTCCACCTAAGATTTTTTTTTTTTTACATCACATTTAAAGAAGTCAAAAATTTCTATTTTCGTTTTTCTCTGTGTCTTTTGGCAGTAAAAAGAAAGTCGGACTCCTTTTACTTTTTCTCTTTGTTTGACTGATTGTACTTTTTATTCATAACGTTTTAAAGAAAACACCATAACATATTTTAAACCATAAACATACTTTAATCGGGTTTCTTTTGATCTCAGGGTGACTTAGTACCTTTCATTTCGTCCAAAATTACGAAAATATCGATTTCGTTTAATTGTTTTCTAAAAATAAACTTTGGCTCCTCCAGTATATTTCGGCGAATTTTTAATCTGAAGATTATAAAGTTAGTAAAAACATTTTTTACTATTTGAGCTAATGCCCCCACTAAATGTTCACACCATAAAATGTTCACCAATGCAATTGTAACATCTGTAACTTAGTGATATGTAAGCAACAAAGATATTCAGTTAGTATATAGGAAAATGGAACAGTTTTTAATAAGGTTTTCTAGGCCTAAAATGTTTAAATTGAATTTTCGCAGTTTGCTCTTTTTTGGAAATATTCTAAATTTAAAATGTTAAAATATATAATTATTTTTCAAATGTCTTAATTATTTTTCATATATTCAACATGATCTATTTAATAAATTTAGGGTTCGACTTTGAAATATAATCAGAGGAATTAAAATTTAAATTAAAAATCTGTGTGAAAAAAATACGTGTTTTTTCTAGCATTTTTCAATAGAGATATGCTTTTTATTCATTTTATTTTTAATCAAAAATTAATTAAATAATTTCAAGAGCGCTCTTTACAGTTAATCTTATAAACATAATTTAAACAATCTGTGTTTATTATTGTAAATTGAAGGATACGAAAGAATTTTAAATTCGTTGATTTGTTTTCAATTAAATTTTAAATTTTACCTACAATTTAATTTATTATCAGTTAAAATGGGTTTATCTAATAAACAGTTCTAATAATATGTGTAAAAGGAAGTCGAAAACGTTCAAAGGGTACAAAGTTCGCTTAACCTAATAATTTTTTTTTAAATATGCAACATCTTAAAAATATATATACACTGCTCAAAACAATTAAAGGATATTTGAAGTTTTATATAAAATAAAGATATAAACGAAATTTTTTTTGCCGAAAATAGAAGAAGAGAATCACAAATGCAAATTTTTCTGGTTTTCAAACTGTGGAGTATGCAAATTTTGAGTTCGACGTCAAAAACGTCGCTTCAGCGGCAGCGAATGAAATTTGACTTTCAACTGGATAAAAGAGAATGAAGACAAGGATGATCGGCATTCAGTGATTGCTTTGTTTCGATGAGTACGATGTCTCAGCGAAGTCATTTGACAGATTCAGAAGCTTGGAGAATTGTTGATAGGTTAGAAGGGGGCCAAACTCAAGCCGAAGTAGCGCAAGCCATTGGAGTGTCACAAAGTGTCATTTCCAGGATCTGGAACCGTTTTTTGGAGAGTGGATGTGCAGGCCGAAGACCAGGGCAAGTTCGTAGACGGGCAACAACGCCCAATGAAGATCGGTATTTAGCGTTAACAGCTCGGAGACACCGAAACATGAACGCTACTCTTCTCCAACAACACCTTCGCTCGGCTACAGGCACCACGATTTCAACTCAGACTGTCCGAAACCGGCTCCATGCTGTAGGTCTGTATGCTCGCCGACCGATGGTATGCGTTAGATTAACATCAAGGCATCGTCGCGACCGCAGGGAGTGGGCAACCGAGCATGTCAACTGGAGGAGAAATGAATGGAGCAATATTCTGTTTTCTGACGAGTCCCGTTTTTCTGTGCATCCGGATAATAGGCGTATTTTCATCTGGAGGGACCGTGGCAGTAGGAATAATATTTCGTTCGTGCACGAAAGTGTCAGATTTGGCGGTGGAGTAGTGTTGGTATATGGTGGCATCTCCATTGACGGGCGCACTGACCTCTACATCATTCGAGATGGAGCTCTGACTGGTTGCTGATATAGGGATGAGATCCTCAGACCTATTGTAGTCCCTTACGCTGCAGCAATCGGAGATAACTTCATTTTAATGGACGATAACTGCAGGCCACATCGTGCAAACCTGGTGGAGGATTTCCTTTTCGAGGAAGGAATCGTTCGAATGGAATGGCCAGCGTGTTCTCCAGACATGAATCCAATCGAGCATGTTTGGGACGCTCTAGGAAGACGAGTTTCTGGCCGCCAACAACCCCCACAAACTCTCCAAGAACTGGAAAGTGCTCTTCTGGAAGAGTGGGGCAGAATACCCCAACTCGTCATTAATAGCCTCATTGAGTCCATGCCTCAAACGTGTTCAACGTTGCTGGCCGCCCGTGGAAACCATACCCCCTACTGAAAATGATTTTCTTTGAAGAAACCACCTTTTCTTATTCTTTTTTTCTCATATGCACAAATTGTGTTTTTTTCCTTTTGTACACAAATGCGCAATAAAATGCATTTTTTTCTGCCAAACATGTGTAATTTATTCTCATATAACCTACTATGTCTGTCGACCATGTATCAATCAGCTAAAAAGTTTCCCAGAAACAAAATCCACCTAAAACTGCAATATCCTTTAATTGTTTTGAGCAGTGTATTACAACAACTTAAGAAGTTTAATTTATTAAATTACACGTGTTTATTTTAGAAAATACTTTTGCATTATAAAAACGTATAAGTAAAAGATTTCTGGTACACTTCATTAAATTGCTAAAAGGTGGCAAGTAAAAACTCTAAAAAAACAGTAAAAAATATTTTTATAAGCTGTTTACATATTTTGGCTCCACCACAGCCATTATGAAAACAAAAAAGCATATAGTATATATTCTATAGTTGTACGAGGGTGGGCTGATAAGTTCTCGGCCTGACAGTGATAACACAGGATTTTTTACATAATTTCATATTTTTTTTTCAATGTAGTCCCCTTGCAACTTAATACATTTAAGACACACTGTTGGGGGCGAATTCTTTAGTGCAGCCCTGTACGAAAGTTGTTCGAAAAGTGCTCGGCCTGACAAAAAAAATACAAGATTTTTTGCAATATTTCATTTTATTTTTTAACTTGCAATACAATACATTTCAGGATACTCTTGAGAAATGTTCATTCTTTGGCGTTTTTGGTCAACGATCAAAAAACGCGGAACGCATGGATCGGAAAACTTTTTCATACCGAAAACATCGTGTAAAATGTAGTGGACACGGTCTATCGAGAAGTTTGCAATTTCAGCAAGTTCACGTTTCTCAATCGGCAATCATTTAATACGGCATTGTGAAATTTTGAGACGATTTCGTCGGTCTTAGCGGTTTTTCGACATTCTGAACCATCGTGAATTGATTTCCTGCCATGTTTAAATTCAGCAGCCCACTTTTTTATCATCGAATATGAAGGACAAGAATTCTTTAAGGTGGAATGTAACTCTTTTTGTATGTCCATGGGGGTTAAACCTAATTTAATAAAGTATTTTATGACAGCTCAAACTTCAAATTTTTCCATTTTTAGAATATGTCAAAACTTGTTTACTTTATCGTCAAGCAATAACCAATAAACTCATGCGTCTGAAACTCGACAGTATGTCATCTAAAGGATCATACTTTACAAACATCATTGTCATTGGTTCATACTTGTTCCAAAATAAACTTGAGTCATGAAAACACAACACTCAATGGAATCAAATTCACCTCTGTTCTATAATAATTGTTTAAAAACAACACAAAATGTCACAAAAACGTATATGCATCATTTAATAAAAACTTTTACTTTAGGTGTTTTAAAACATGCAAAACTGTATTTCACATTATAAAACCTAACGCTTTCGAGCCGTCCTGGTGGCCGTTAGGTGTATCTGCGTGTTAATGTTTTTAACCCTGATGATGAGCCAGGACGGCTCGAAAGCGCTAGGTTTTTTAATGTGAAATACAGTTTTGTATGCTTTAAAACACCTAAAGTAAAAGTTTTTATTAAATGATGCAGGTGTATCTGCATGTTAATGTTTTTAACCCTGATGATGAGTCAGGACGGCTCGAAAGCGCTAGGGTTTTTAATGTGAAATACAGTTTTGTATGTTTTAAAACACCTAAAGTAAAAGTTTTTATTAAATGATGCAGGTGTATCTGCGTGTTAATGTTTTTAACCCTGATGATGAGCCAGGACGGCTGGAAAGCGCTATGTTTTATAATGTGAAATACAGTTTGGTATGTTTTAAAACACTTAAAGTAAAAGTTTTTATTAAATGATGCAGGTGTATCTGCGTGTTAATGTGTTTAACCCTGATGATGAGCCAGGACGGCTCGAAAGCGCTATGTTTTATAATGTGAAATACAGTTTTGTATGTTTTAAAACACCTAAAGTAAAAGTTTTTATTAAATGATGCATATATGTTTTTGTAACATTTTGTGTTGTTTTTAATCAATTATCATACTTGTTCCATCTCTGTGTCAGGCCGAGAACTTATCAGTCCACCCTCGTATGATGTAATGAGTAGAAATGTCATCATTCAATTTTTCACTTTTTCTTTCGGGTTACACACGTTATTAATATTTTATTTTTACTTAAATATTTATTTCTATATTCGTAACCATCCATTTCAATGGTCGGTATTATTCAAAAAGGTATTCGTCCGTTTCAATGGAGTAAGTAATTCAAGCCATAATTTTAGTACGTGAAATGATGCTGCATCCTTACAAAATAAATTTTTACGTATTACAATCTCTATGGTTTCTATGGTTGGAGAGTATAGCCTGGAGGGGAAAATGATATTACTTTCATTGAAATTTATTCCGAGGATTTCTTCTTGATATAATCTTACCAGTGCTGTGGTTTTTCTATTGTATTTTATATCAGCTATATGCTATATTTTTCTATAACTAAATTTCCTGCTAGTCATGATGATATAGGAATATTCTTTGATGTATACTCAAAGTAAAATTCAATCTTGATACATCTTTCAAGATTGTCCCTTAGCGTTTGTGAGAATGTTTAATAAAAATTAAAACACCTAGAATATTTTAAATATATAGAGAATAAAGAAAATTAATTTTAAAAAACGAATACATGTGAAATACATTATGGCATGTTATTTTCATTACCTAATTTTATAAGAAGTATGAAATGCAAGTAAAAATAGTTTTATTTAAAAATTACTCTTTTATAAGCATCCAATGTCTATTTTAAGAGTCATGTCTAATTTACGTTGTTTTAAAAAACGTCCGTTACAATACATGCCTGCTATCATGTTCTTCCAAATAAATTATGTTACAATACTTTTATTTGGCGTGAGCCTCAATTAATGAATATTCACCCCTTTGATTTACGCTTGCTAGAAAGTGGAAACTTGCTAATGTATTCAAAAATATATAATTTTTGCTCTGGTGCTTTTCTAAGATTTGGCAACACACACACACACACACACACACACACAAAAAAAAAAAAAAAAAAAAAAAAAAAAACATTACTTAAACAATCTATCCAGGGTTTCTAAATTATTTTCTAAACGTATAATCATAATTAAGTAATAAATTAATATTACACTATATTAAATTATAAGAATATTTTCTTAAATTAAAAAAAATCGCTTATTATTTTTTATTAATATTTTCTATTTTTTAGAGTTTAAAATATTTCGTTGTTGCAGTTTCACAGTCCGTCGGCATATTTTGACGAGGGTGGTTTAGCGCATAATTGAATCCATTATTTTTGTAACTCATAAAAAGTTTAAACCATAAATAATATTTGGCGATTTGTCATCTAATGGTAAAATGCCTTAAATTAATTTATTAATTTATAATTAAGTTTTAAAAATATTAAACTGTTGTACTGCCATTAGAAACATACATGTGTACATAATTTTTGTAACTCTAGAGTGTCAGGAAGTAAGTGAAAAATCAATTTCAAAATTCTTCTTTCCATACAAAAACCAAGTTATTTTAAATAAATGAATGTCAATACATTTTTCGCCACTTTTACCCCTGGTGTCGAAAATGTAAAAATATTGTTCTTTGTAAATCGACATTTCGTTTTCTCCAGTACATTCTTTATGGTTTGAGCTTTATGCTTCAATTATGTCCACTATGTAATTATTTACACAGGTTTTTTTTTCTACCTAGCTTCACAATTGTCTCGGTATAAAAGGGAAGCAGCAAAGGACCAGAACGCTAAACGCCGCGCTCCGCGAATTCTGCGGCGATATATATTAAAGAAGTATTTTTAAAAATAAATATTCTTTTGCTGCCACTGATTTTCGGAAAAGCTTCCCAGTAATGTTGATAGTGTACTAATAAGTTTCTTCCAATCGGAATATATGTTTTTAGAGTTCTGTCATTTTACTTTACTTCCCCAGAAGAACTGCTCAGACTAGGAACCAAGTCTGTAGAGCATAGATGTCTCTCCTGTTCACCCTTAATTAGTTTTTTACAAAAAATACAAAGTCCCCTCGGTAAACACGACAAAGGGCAGGGTAGTGAACAATAGATATGAAAATATGAAAATATGAATATAACGGAAACGATGTTTGTGAAAAGGTAAATATACAAAATAATATCACTGCCGTAGAATACAAAGCTCCAACTCGATAAGGGACAATGAACATGGGAGAAACCGAGTCCTTTTCTCAGTGATGAATTAATAAATAAACGTCACAAATAAAGTTAAAGATGTTTTTAAGCTTCTAAATTAAGCATTTTCCGCTGCGAAATTGAATTTATATATGCATGAGTAAGATAATAATATTCATTTTAATGTCAATTTTAATACCTTTAATTTATCATGGTAGTCTACAAAATATTTTTGTGGAACACGAAAATTTTGACACATGAGAGTTTATAGTATCCAAAAAACCTATATTCTAGGTTGAGGAAACTGACTAATAAAAACTACTCGGATAAGTTTCCGTAAACCAGTGGCAGAAAAAAAAACTTTTTTTTTTAAAATGATTTTTTAATCTTGAATATATATTAGTTTGTGAAGTTTCTACAGATAAAGGACGATTTTTGGAATAATGGGTAACTCGGAAGAAGTTATTGTATATTTTCATTTGTTAGTCAAATTTTATTTTACTACACTTGGAAATATTAGTATTTTTTCCGTGTACGTTTTGGAATGTTGGTTTATTAAGGTTCTCAAATTAGTAATAAAATCTACTGACATGTAGTTTTTTTTTTTTTTTTTTTTTTTTTTTATAAAAAATCATATTTGCGCCATTTTTTATTATTAATTTGCTACTTTTATGTCGGATTAAAATAAATGATACATAATTTTTAATAAATTCCTTTTAAATAAGAAAATAGACAAAATGAAAAAAATATTTAAGTCAATTCCTACTTTGTAATCATAAATATATAAAATAAACCCGTGCAGCATTAATGTCTAATCTCGATAAATCTTTCATTTCATTTATGAAAACAATGTGAGGAATTTTTTTTCTCCCATTTAAAACTAAAATTAATTAATTAAATTTAATTAATGAATTAATATTTGAAAAAAACTGTATTAACATAAAGTGTCATCCACTACAAGTTTAAAAAATTTATTTGAACTTGAGTGGATGAATAGAAATATAACGATTGAAAATTGGAACAAGATATATATATATATATAGAGTGTGAGCTAATAGTCGGAATTTAATTAAAAAATGGAGGTGATAGAACCAAATTTCCAATTTTAAAATCACAATGCTTCGTTCAATTTATCTTTTAAGCAAAATAGTTGACAAAGATAAAGTATTTAGACACTATATATTACAATAAGTTATATTAAAAACAAATGCATGTTTTAGCGTCATGCAATCAACAATTTATTTCATTAGTGCGTACTGAGAATAATTTTTTATTGATTAATGGATCCTCTAGAACTTTGTGTATTTTGATCTTCCTCCTTCAATTTTTGACATTCGAATATATACCCAAAATTTCGTTTTGACCAGTTCTGCGATGGGTTGCATCATACAAAACGAGCAGGGAAGACAGAGCTATGCTTGGTCACTGTTAACTTTGAGTTCAAATATCATAAATCATGACCGAAATGACCCACTAATCAAATTTTCTAGAACATGTGACCAAGCCCAATTATCTTTTCGTGCCCGAAATCCGTAGGATATAAAATTTAGTCAAAATAGTCAGAGCCGTTTTTAGATAAAATTAGCTTGACTCACAGTGACCCAAAAATGACCCACTAATCGGATTTTCTCGAGCATGTGACCTAGTCCAATGATTTTTCCGAACTCAAAAAACCGTAGGATACAAAATTTAGTTCAAATCGTCTGAGCCGTTCTCAAGATAAAAATAGCTTGATCCATAATGACCCATGACCAAAATGACCCACTTATCAAAATTTCTGGAACATGAGACCTAGCCCAATAGTCTTCTCGTTCCCTAAACTGTAGGATACAAAATTTAGTTCAAATCCTCTGAGCCGTATTAAGATAAAAAAATAACTTAACCCATAATGACACATGACCAAAATGACCCACCAATCGAATTTTCTTGAACATGGGACCTAGTCCAACAGTCTGCTCGTGCCCGAAAACCATGGGCTGCAAAATTTAGTCTACATAATCTGAGCCATTTTTTAGATAAAATTAGCTTGATCCACAGTGACTCAAAAATGACACTCTAATCGAATTTCCTCGGACATGTGACCTAGCCCAATGATTTTTTCGTGCCCGAAACTCGTAAGATACAAAATCTAATCAAAATCGCTCGAGCCGTTTTTTAGATAAAATGAACTTGACCCGCGTTGACCCCAAAATGGCCCACTAATCTAAATTCTGGACCATATGAACCAGCCCAATAGTCTTCACGTGCACGAAAATGGAAGGATACAAAATTTAATCAAAATCGTGTGAACCGTCTTTTAGATACAATTAGCTTGACCCTGACCAATGGTGACCCGAAATGACCCATTAATCAAATTTTCTCGAACATGTGACCTAGCCCAATGTTTTTCTCGTGCCCCAAAACGGTAGGATGCAAAATTTCGTCAAAACAGTTAGAGCCGTTTTTAACATAAAATTTGCATATACTATATATATATATATATATATATATATATAAACACACACAAGATTTGCTCGTATTAGAATATATGATATAATCATTTCAATATACCACCGTTCCATTTCTATAATAATTTCCTTTTTAAATAATTAATCCTCTTTAATAAAAAGGTATGTGTTGCTGACGACTGGGATCGTTGCCACAGATTAATCTCAGAAAATGAAACATTTGAAGTTACTGAAAAAATTAATTGCTCGAAAAGTATTTGTCAGAAAATTGTTAGACAAACTGCGTTAGAAAGGTAAAAAATTGTATTTTTCTTGGTATAAGTTTCAAATCCACTGATTATGCCATTTTTCAAATATTGAATTTCAAAAATGTCCAAATTTCACAATGCATTACCATAGCGAAAACTTCACGCGTAAAAAAATAATAATAACAGCAATATGTCAGCACGAGTCACAAATTATAGTATCCGTGTTATTCTGTTAAAATATAAAAGTGAATTATGATGTCACGAGTGCATGATTTTTATTTAATTCTCGATAAATACTAGATGCGCCATTTCTATTTAGTTGTGAATAATATAGGTTTAGTTCCGTTATTAAAAAATGTAGCTATAAAATATATAAATCAATGGAAAACGGTAGGTAATAAATTGTAAACGTAATCTCATCAAAAAGTCACCTGTAAAAAACGCAGCCAAGTCTCGTAACTCATTTACCGTAAAAAGTACTGAGATCGTATAAAGCCAAGTTTAACTATCTTATTAACTCTGAAATTTTCATTCACAAATCACTCCTAGTCTCTACATCTTTAGTTAATTATTATTTTGTGACTTGGCAATTACGCAGCACAGGGAAGTTATTACACCTTAATATGTTATGGGATGGGATGGGATGGGATGGGATAATTTAATTAAGGCAAATTATATACGCACAGGGAAGTTATTACACTTTAATATGTTATAGTATTATTTGATTAAGACTAACTATATACATCACATTCTCGTGCTACGTAATTGCCAAGTCACAAAATAATAATTAACTAAAGATGTAGAGACTAGGAGTGATTTGTGAATGAAAATTTCAGAGTTAATAAGATAGTTAAACTTGGCTTTATACGATCTCAGTACTTTTTACGGTAAATGAGTTACGAGACTTGGCTGCGTTTTTTACAGGTGACTTTTTGATGAGATTTCACTTCTTTTTGTAAGTAATCCTCCTTTTCTTTATTTTGGGTTCTTTTTGGAGATCATACACTGATTTTCGCTAAGCCCACACTCTGTCCCTATTATTTAAAGGTATCAAAAATTTGAAGCTTTAGTTTCGTTTGCAAAGTACTGTAGATAGAAAGAGATTTCAGGTTCCTAGGCAAGCACTAAGTTATGGGAGGGAGAGTGTCAAAAGTACTCTCAATTGCTTCCAGGATAGATGCTATCCATCTGAGATATTACTCGCAGCCCTATATACTTGATATTTAACATAAAAGAACTTTTTAGTATAAAAAGAAAGCCAAAATTAAAATTTCCGGAAATTTCCAATAAATCAAACTATATTCCTTTTTTCGATGTTTTTTTTTTTTAGTGTTTTTTTTTTTTTTTGTCTTTTTTTATTATTTACGGATTTTTTAATTTTTCCTTACTTTGTGTACTAAACCCTGCCTTTCTGAAAAATGTCAAGCTTCTAGGACTACAAAATCGAATTATTTTCAAATTTTCGACTTTTTATAAATTTATTGATTTTTTGATTTTAATTCTAAGTTATTCGATTGTCATGCCAATATAGTAATTATTTGATCCGTCTTCTTAGGATCATTTAGGTTCAATTTAGAGATAAATGAAGTGAATCTTAGAGTCACCATGATTTTATTCAGAAAGGACTATCAAGCCATAACCAGCCAGTAATGTCGGGAGGGTAGGGGGAGCTGTGAAAATTTTTGTGGGGCTAACATCATTTAATTATCCATATTTCATATGTGAAGTAAATAGAGTACAACCTGTGAAAGAAAACAAACCTGTCTATAAAGAAATCGCCTATATCGTAGCCAGTCTGTAGCGGAACTTTTCTATAACGAAATTCGTAAACGAAAGAAAAGAAAACCATGATCCGGGGGAAATAACATAAAACAATTAGGGGCTTGTACTAGCTAATAGGACAATTATCTTAAAACTAATGTTTCTAGCAGTACAAAATCAAATTGTTTTCGAATTTTCGATTTCTTAAAGATATTTCGATTTTTCGATTTTATTTTCGAATTTAACGAATATTTTAATTGTTCCTTTTATTGAATAGTAAATACACCAAGTTTTAAGTTTCTAAGAGTACAAGATAAAATTATTTTCAATTTTTGATTTTTTCGAATTTTTTTATAATTTTCTGGATTTTTTAATTTTTTCTTATTTTGTATACTTTATTACAAATTCCAAGTTTCTGGCACTACAAAATCGAATGATTATGAAATTTCAGATCTTTTTCGAGTTTTTTTATTCTATTTTCGAATTTATTGTGTTTTAATTTTTCCCCTTTTTCTGTATCCTAAACAATAAGTTTACGCCGAATTTTAAGTTCTAAAGCTATAAAATCGAATTTTTTTCAATTTTTCGAATTTTTGAATTTTATAGATTTTTTTTTCTTTCTTTTTTTGTATCCTAAATACTACCTTTATTCCAAATTTTAAGTTTCTAGCTTTACAAAATCGAATTATTTTCAAATTTTCGTTTTTTTTTTTCGTTTTTTTGATTTTATTTTCAATTTTTGTTGTGTTTTTAATTTTTTTTCTTTTTCTGAATCCTAAACACTACCTTTACACCAAATTTTCAGTTTCTAAGGCTACGAGATCATATTATTTTCAATTTCTCTCTTTTTCTTTCTTTCTTTCAATTTTTTTTTTTTTTATTTTCGATTTTTTTTTTAATTATCCATATTTTTTAATGTTTCCTTATTTAGTATCTTAAATATTATCTTTATTCCAAATTTCATGTTTCTATCGGTATGAAATCGAATTATTTTCAAAATTTCCTTATTTTTCGATTTCTTTCGATTTTTTTATTTTATTTTCGAATTTTACTGCGTTTTTATTTCAACTTATTCTGAATCCTAAACACTATCATTACCGCGAATTTTAAGTTTCTAAGGCCAAAAGATCAAATTATTTTAATTATTTCAATTTTTTTCGAATTTTTCGAATTTTTGATTTTTTTTTTTTCGAATTTTCTGGATTTTTTAATTTTTCCTTATTTTGCAACAAAATTGGATTATTTGAAATATTTCGATTTTTTTCGATTTTTCGATTTTATTTTCAATTTTTTTTTTTTTGTGTTTTTGATGTTTTCCTTTTCTGAATTCTAAACACTACCTTCACTCCAAATTTTAAGTTTTTAAGACTACAAGATCGTGTTATTTTCAATTTTCAATTTTGTTCGATTTTTTTGAATTTTCGAATGTTTTTTTTTTTTTTTAATTTTCCGGATTTTATAATTTTTCTTCTCTTTGTATGCGAAACACTAGCTTTATTCCAAATTTTAATTTTCTGTTGCTACGGGATCTACCCAATCTTTTTGATGATTCGAGAGTGAGTGAGTGTGTGAGTGACAAAAAATGGAAACTTTGAGTTCATATATCGTCTGCACTAATTTATGGGTATTTTTTTAATTATCCATATTTTTGAAATTTTCCTTATTTAGTATCTTAAATATTACCTTTATTCCAAATTTCAAGTTTCTAGCGCTATGAAATCGAATTATTTTCAAATTTTCCTTATTTTTCAATTTTTCCGATTTTTTGATTTTATTTTCGAATTTTATTGCGTTTTTTATTTTAACTTATTCTGAATCCTAAACACTATCTTTACTGCGAATTTTAAGTTTCTAAGGCTAAAAAATCAAATTATTATAATTTTTTTAATTTTTTTTCGAATTTTTCGAATTTTTGAATTTTTTTTTCGAATTTTCAAGAATTTTTAATTTTTTCTTATTTTGCATCCCAAATACCACCTTTATTCCGAATTCCAAGTTTCTAGCGCAACAAAATCGGATTATTTGAAATTTTTCGATTTTTTTCGATTTTTTTCGATTTTTTTCGATTTTTCGATTTTTTCAATTTTGCTTTCGATTTTTTTGGTGTTTTTGATGTTTTCTTTTTCTGGATACTAAACACTACCTTCACAGTGAATCTTAAGTTTCTAAGACTATAAGATCGTATTATTTTAAATTTTCAATTTTGATGGAATTTGTTGAATTTTCGAATGTTTTTGTTTCGAATTTTCCGGATTTTATAATTTTTCCTTTCTTTGTATCCTAAACACTATCTTTTTTCCAAATGTCAAGTTTCTAGGGCTACGGGATCTACCTAATCTTTTTGATGACGCGTGAACGAGTGAGTGAGTGCGTGACAAAAAATCGAATGTTTGAGTTCATATATCATCTGAACTAGAAAAGACAGAAAGTTGTAATTTTAAATTTTGGTCCTGTGTGCCAAATACTCTAGAAAAACGAAGTTTTAAATTTTTGGGATACTCCAGCGCGGAGATATGGGGGGGGGGGTCAAAAGTGCCCTAAGTTGCTTCCAGAAAAGTATGCTTACGGCTGTCCTCTCTCGACTTGGCGGAGGCACTGCCATGCCTCCAGACTTAGATTAAAGATTACTTTCATAAAAATGTATTTGGATGGTTTCTTGTTAATACAATCTTGCCAAGGCGTTGGTTTTCCTATTAGACTTAATGTTAGCTATATGCTCCATTTTTCTGCAACTAAATTTCCTCATGCCAATATAGTAATTCATTGATCCGTTTTCTTAGGATCGTTTATGTTCAATTTAGAGATAAATCAAGAGAATCTTAGAATCACCATGATTTTATTTAGAAAGGACTATCAAGCCATAACCAACCAGTAATGTCGGGAGGGAGGGAGAGATGTGAAAATTTTTGTGCGACCAACATCTTTTAACAACAAATATTTCATATATAAATTAAATAGAGTAAAGCCTGTGAAAGAAAATGAACCTGTCTATAAAAAAAAAGCTCTATAACGTAGCCAGTCTATAGCGGAACTTTTCTATTACAAAATTCGTAAACAAAAGAAAAGAAAATCATAATCCGGGGAAAATAACACAAAACAATAACGGAAGGTGTACTAGCTAATAGGACAATTATCTTAAAATCTATCTAAAACAAACTATCCCCATCCTGTGGGATTTGTTTTTCAATGTTTTACTTTATTTAATGCAAAACATAGATTGCATCCGACAACTCATAAAAAAGTCCTCCGGCCTGTACCGGCAGGAAAAGGTAGCTTTCCTATATCTTCGTTTTAAAATTTTAGCTAATGTTACTCGAAAACAGCAAGTTAAAATGCAAAGAAACCGTTTACAAAAGATTCGTTTACACTGAATTTGAATAAGAAATTCGCCAAATTATTGAGCAATAGCCAAGTTGGCTTCATTTATGAAGACTTATTTTTGTCGCCAAATTTGGCGAGATTTCGCCAATTGTCGCCAAGTTTGGCGAGAATTTGGCGCTAATGGATATGAATATATAGTTTTATGCGTATGATTGGGAAAATGATTACAACAATGAAAGAAAATAATTTGCGAGAAATCGCGTTCACTAAAACTTATAAATTTATATTAAAATCATTAAAATTACAGACATTACAATACACTTTCATAAAACATTAAAAACATATTAAAATTGGACGTTTCGGATTTACATGGCAAATCCCTCTTCAACAACAACATTTCACTTAGTGTAAATCATAGTTCAAAAATATCAACAAATAGAAAATGCAACGTATCAAAATTTCGAAGTCAAAGTTACAGTTATAATAACACGGAGTATTCATTCGGGATTGCACCTGCTTGACCATTATTGACCATAAATTTATCGTTGGTTTTTTGTAATGTGCTGTTTTGTTTCAAAATGTCAGCCACCCTAGAATTTCAAACTGCTCTATCTCAGCCAATTTTTAAGATAGAGGTAAAACAAAAAATGCTCTGGAATCCTTGTATCAAGTCCTAACACCTAATTAAAAAATAAACTTGATTTTTTAACTTTTTTGTATATTTATTTTAGTTTTAAAATTTTCCGTGGCCGCCATCTTGAAACAAGATGGCGGACCAAGCTGGCCAACGAACTCGGTCGAGGCATTGGTGAGCTTAATACACACAATTAGTTTCATCCAAATTAATTTATAAATACGAGCGTTATCGTATCAAATTATTTTCATTTTTTCATTTTTTTTCGAATTTTTTTATTTTTTTTTCGAATTTTCTGGATTTTTTTAATTTTCCTTTTTCTGTATCCTAAATACTACCTTTATTCCTAATTTGAATTTTCTAGCGCAACAAAATCGGATTGTCTTCAAATTTTCGGTTTTTTTCAATTTCTTCGATTTTTTCAATTTTGCTTTCGATTTTTTTGGTGTTTTTGATGTTTTCTTTTTCTGGATGTTAAACATTACCTTCACACCAAATCTTAAGTTTCCAAGACTGCAAGATCGTATTATTTTCAATTTTCAATTTTGATGGAATTTGTTGAATTTTCGAATGTTTTTTTTTCGAATTTTCTGGATTTTATAATTTTTCCTTTCTTTGTATCCTAAACACTACCTTTTTTCCAAATGTCAAGTTTCTGGGGCTACGGAATCTACCCAATCTTTTTGATGACGCGTGAACGAGCGAGTAAGAAGTGACAAAAAATCGAATGTTTGAGTTCATATATCGCCTGAACTAAAAAAGACAGAAAGTTGTAATTTTAAATTTTGGTCCTGTGGGCCAAATACTCTCTATATTTGAAGTTTCAAATTTTTGGGATACTCCAGCGCGGAGATATGGGGGGGTCAAAAGTGCCCTGAGTTGCTTCCAGAAAAGTATGCTTACGGCTGTCCTCTCTCGACTTGGCGGAGGCACTGCCGTGCCTCCAGATAATAAACCGTATTAAAAAAACATAACTTAGTGAAATAAGTATCCGTTTTTATGTTATTATAGGATATCTAGGTAAAGGTACAGATTACTTTAAAATACAAGGTTAAATTTACCGATATATTTCGTTTGATTCAAGGTTCTTTTGGGGAAACCGACCAGCGCAGCGGGCGTAGTCTGCTAGTTTATATATATCGTCTTTCTGATATATACTGTATGTATAGTCTAGCAAGAAAAAAGTATTTGGTCTGCACTGATATATATATGTGAAGTTTTTACGAAGATGGTTTTTTATTCCATGAAAAAATGGCAGTTTGTTAAAGATGGTGCATTATTGCAGTCGTAATCAATAATCATGGCGAGGAGTTTAGGCAATGATTAGACACCACAAGAGTTTCGTTAATAAGGAGCAGCCAATTTCCGGATAAATCTTTATTTATGAACAGGAGCGATGCAAGTAACAGTTTCCACAGTATTCGGTATAAACTTATAGCCTTCAGGTTTGACGATGGCTCACTACATCGTTTAAAAGATCTTAAAGAGCTGATATGCAAATTCTACGTGAATTCAACACGAGATAACCATTTGGTTAGTACACCCAAACACCACAAAAATCTGCTCTCCAAATCTTGCAAGCGAGTTTTGTTCACGGAGCGTAGGGTTACTGACGACAACGTAACGAGCGCACGAACCAATGAGTGAGAGGCGAATTCAAGCCAACCGAATGGGGCGCGAGGGAGAAGATTTAACATAAAATAATCCCTAACACAACGGTGCATTGATTTTGAAGTGAAAAATACGCAGCGCGCGAAGCAAAGCATGGGATAAAATTTAAAAAAAAAAATGGCTTTTAAAAACATTCGAAATGACAAAAGTGTCTCTCAGAATTTTATAGACTGGGGAGCTGATAAAAGTTACGAATGAACTTAAAATTTCAGATTAAGATTTGGAATAAGATAATTATTAATATACGGGTTATTACTTTTAAAAGGACATTAAATATGAATAAATATTATTAAGAATTAAGGAAATACTGACTATGTCAGAAGTTAGATTAATTTAAAGGACTAATGCGAAATAAATGCGAAGGATATGCGAATGAAATATTTTTTTTTATATAACATATATATATATATATATATATATATATATATATATATAATTTTAAAATGGTGTAAATATATGCAAATTATGTGTACCAGTCGCAAAGCAGCTCTTATTTGCACATAAACTATAAATATTTTTTTATACAAGATTCCAATTTAATGAAATGCAAGCGCAATAACAAGATTAAAAACTTTGAATATAAAAAACATGAACTATAAACCGCAATTCAAAAAAGTTATCAGCTCCTAGCTCTTCTGAAGATGGGGGGAGCAAAACTATCAAACATATTTGAAACCAATCATATTTCGCAAGGCAACGTAAGCCTGATTTCTCCAATATATTTTAAACAACTAAGAAATTAAACATAATTTCAGATAAATTAATAAAATTCATTTTTTTTTTTTTGTAAAAACACAACTAATATAAATATACACAAAATACACAACACCAACTAATATAAATATGTGTAGCAAAATTATTCCTGACTGAAGTATAAGAAGTATTGAAAGGAAAGCAATATAAATTTTAAACAGAGCAAAAGTGGAGAAGAATTTAATTATATTACTAAAAATTTATCGTAATAAAATGCAAGTGCAATCTGCTATGCCCACACATTGACCTGAAAAGTCTTTCCAAAAGGACACAACCTCAACTCTCACACACATAACCTCAACTCTCCACGACATCCATCTTCGACTGGAACAAAAGAAGGCGTTAGATAATAAAGCCAGCATAAAAAAAACCCTTGAATTGTCAGTCCGTCCGTCCAAACTCTACATATTATTTCTAGTCTACTGGTTTGTTGTCATTGATAAACATTCAAAAACACGCCTTACTTCTAGGACTTTTGCTGTGTTTCTTCATAAATATAAAGACCTTCCACCTGCGTCCATTACAGTCTTTGGCCCCACTGTCGTTGCCATTCCAGAAATTTTATATAATTATTTGCATAATGAAAAATAAAACCATACGGATAAAAATGATTGTAAAAAAACTTTTTAACCAAAAATTGAACAGACTTCAAAAACTACTAAAAAGCGAAAAATAAACTTTTTTACCAAAAATAGAACCGACTTCACAAACTACTAAAAAGCGAAAAATAAATTTTTTAACCAAAAATAGAACCAACTTCAAAAACTACTACAAAGTAAAAAATAATTTTTTTAAAGTAATAGTTAATAAGAAATTAAATTAAGAGCATTGTATTTACCATGCATATTATTATATTTATGTACATTAATTTGATTTTTTGGAGTCGGTTCCATCCTACCCAAGAGCCATGTTACCATTTTTAAACATTTCCTCTGATGTTATAAATGTGTATTTTCAAATGAGATTAGCAACTATATGTCGACAAACATTGCTTTGGAAATTAGTTAATCATTTAAATCATTGTATTTTCTACAATTTGATGAGTTATATGTATTTTTTTTATTGTCTCGTATTTATGTAGCTATAATTTATACGCGTCTTACGATTTATATTGGATATTTTGTTTTGAATTTTGTACTTGGCTTGGCTGGCACCGACTCCAAAAAATCAAATTAATGTACATAAATAAAATAATATGTATGGTAAATACAATGCTCTTAATTTAATTTCTTATTAACTATTACTTAAAAAAAATTATTTTTTTACTTTGTAGTAGTTTTTGAAGTCGGTTCTATTTTTGGTTAAAAAATTTATTTTTCGCATTTTAGTAGTTTTTGAAGTCAGTTTTATTTTTGGTAAAAAAGTTTATTTTTCGCTTTTTAGTAGTTTTTGAAGTCGGTTCAATTTTTGGTAAAAAAGTTTATTTTTTGCTTTTTAGTAGTTTTTGAAGTCGGTTCTTTTTTTTTGGTTAAAAAGTTATTTATTTATTTATTACTTTAGTGATATCCATATTTACATTAAACCATATTGTTGCTAATATTTTTTTTTTATTTCACGTTAATCTGGGCAGTAGACTCGAGTATCGAAGATTAGAAATTTTATCATTATTCACATCTAATGTCTTTAAAGCCTTTAATGATATCTATATTTACAACAGTAGACTCGATTACGGAAGATTAGAAAAATTATCATTATTCTCATCTAATGTCTTTAAAGCCTTTAATGATATCTATACTAACATTAAACCATATTGTTGCTAATATATTTTTTATTTCACGCTTACATTGGCAGTAGACTCTATTACGGAAGATTAGAAAATTTATCATTATTCTCACCTAATCGTCTTGGATAATGTGTCATAATCGGGCTGTATACTGCAGTTTTGATAACTGTGTAACTCACTGATTTCGGTGCTTATGCTTAATGTGTACTGATTTTTAAGATCCGTACAAGGTAAATACACTGCGTCAACAATGTCGCCTATAATACTATTTGGAGTCACCCCTTTTTTTCTTTCTTTCTATATTGTCACTCTATAGTTAATATTATGTAGTAGAAATATTAAAAGACAATTGCAGAAGCATTTATATACAACTGTATTGCATATTTTAAAGGCAGTTTCCAACTAGTGTGCCACAGGTGATAAATCGCCAAATATTTTCTGTAACTCCTACATCTGTATGGGATTTGAAACAACAATGTATTTAATTATGCGCCAATAAACGCTCGTCAAAATATGCCAAACCGCTGTGAAACTGCAACAATGGAACTTTTAAAAGATTCAAAAGTAGATTTGTTGTGTCATAATTTGTAGTTTTTATCCGTACTTTGTATTATATTTATCCAATTCGCAATTTCATGTAATTTTGCTTTTCAAATTTGGCAACACCCAAAACTTTTTGTTTAGATCTTAAAAAGTTTGTTCTATGAAAATAAATCCGACAAGTTAAAGCTGATTTAAATACAGTGTCTCACAAAAGTGATGGGACACTTGTGCTTTATAAAAAGAAACTGCAATAAAATAAATAAACAAACATGTGCAAAAATTTTTTGGGTGTGTTTCATATTTAAAGTTAGTAACAATTATTACATAACATACATTTTGTCAAAATATTAAAATATTAATTTAGTAAAAATACAATTGTTCAGAACGGAGCAAAAAATGGCTCACATAAGTGATGGGACACTTACTTTTCCATCAAATATTTATCCAAAAATTTTACTTTTTAAAAGGTTTTAATATTTTGTTGGATTTCCTTTTACTTTTAAAACATGATTTAATCTTTTTGGGATGGATTCGACTAATTTTTTTGTGATTTCTGGAGTGATTTTACCCCATTCTTCTTGAAGCACCGATTTTAGTTGTTGTTTTGAAGAAATGGTGTGTTTGCGAATTCTTGATTCCAATTCTTGCCAAATATTCTCTATGGGATTTAAGTCTGGAGATTGTGGTGGTGTTTTTATTATTTCAGGACAGTTATATAGCAGCCAGAGTCTAACGTTCAGAGCAGTGTGCTTGCGGTCATTGTCCTGGTAGAATTTAAAATCGTTATGAAGGTTCAATTTTCGTGCTGAAGATTTCAAATTTTGCTTTAAAATATCAATATACTTGTACTGATCCATTATACAGTCAATAAAAACAAGATTACCAACTCCAGCGGACGACATACACCCCCATACCATAACTCCTTCTCCACCATGTTTTACTGTTGGTACCAAGTTCTGTTTGCGAAATTCTTCCCTGGGTTTTCTCCACACCAAGATTCTACCGTCAGAACCAAATATATTAAATTTACTCTGATCAGCAAATATAACTTTATTCCAGTAATCAGAATTCTTATTTATGTTGGATTTTGCGAAAGCTAGTCTGAGTTTTCTATTCTTTTCACTTACGAAGAATTTTTTCCTGGCTACTCTACCGTGATATCCAGCAGATCGAATTACCCTTCTAATAGTCTCAGGATTAACAATTATTCCATATAATGCTTGTAAATCAGCAGCAACTTTTGAAGCACTAATTCTTGGATTTTTTTTAATATTTCGAACGATAATTCGCTTTATTCCATTGGATAGCTTTGATGGTCGGCCAGGTCTTCTTTTATCCTGAATCATATGATTCTTTTTATATCGTTTAATGATATTGAAAACTGTTGAACGACACAAGTTAACTGTTTCAGCAGTTTTTCTAATAGATTTTCCACGTTCAATATGCAAATTAATAACTAATTTTCGAATTTCAGGCGAAGTTTCTTTTCGTTTAGCATTCATGGCTACACAGAGCTAAAAAACACAAAAATTCCAAAACAAACTGGAGAGAAATACTGCAGACGATTTTATAAATTATTGCCAATTGCTTTTAAGTAAAAATAAAACCCCCAAAAATATTTTTATTGCTTATTTCAGACGATTTTTGTTGCATATATAATGGTGTCCCATCACTTATGTGAGCTATTTTTTGCTCCGTTCTAAACATTTGTATTTTTATTAAATTAATATTTTAATATTTTGACAAAATGTATGCTATGTAATAATCTTTACTAAATTTAAGTATGAAACACACCCACAAAAAAATGTGTACATGTTTTTTTAATTTATTTGATTAGTTTCCTTTTGTAAAGCACAAGTGTCCCATCACTTATGTGAGACACTGTATGTCAGTCTTTTTATTATTTGCAACCTGCTGAAAGTCGTCTGCCCAACAACTGATGACCCGGACGGAATAACTCTTGATAATATCCGATTTGCTTAAAATTTTGTATATACGTTCATTGTGATAAGGAGCTCATTGGTTAAGTATAAAGAGGGGGGACAGTGGCTAATCCCTCCTTTAATTTATTCATGCAGAATTATAATCCGATAAGTTAAAGCTGATTTAAATATGTCAGTTTTTTTTTATTTGTAAATTCATGTAATAGAATATTTGATGATATTAAATGAAAGTCGTCTGCCCAACAAATTAACTATTTTTAAAATGCTTATTTTTTTTCGTTTTTATTGAATTTCTGAAAATGTACTGAACCAAATTTCATAAAATTTAAATGTGACCAATTCGAGAGTATTCTCTTTCGAATAAAAAAAAAATCACATAAATAGGATGCATAGTTCAGGAGTAATCGGTGAACATACATAAAATATTTTAAAAGATTCAAAAGTAGATTTGTTGTAGCATAATTTATATTTTTATCTGTAGGTTGTATTACATTTATCCAATTCACATTTTTATGTAATTTTGCTTTTCAAATTTGGCAACACTCAAAAGCCAACAAATTAACTATTTTTAAAATGTTTATTTTTTTTTTTTCGTTTTCGTTGAATTTCTGAAAAAGTACTGAATCAATTTTCATAAAATTTAAATGGGACCAATTCAAGAGTATTCTCTTTCGAATAAAAAAAAATCACATAAATAAGACGCATAGTTCCGGAGTAATCGGTGTACATACATAAAAAAATACATACACGTCGAATTGATAACCTCCTCCTTTTTTGAGTCGGTTAATAATAAAGTTGCTGTAAAAAATCTCTTTCATTAAAAAATTTCTATTGTTACAAATATTACATTATCCATAACATTGCCCTAAAATGATATTAATGAAAACTTTTTTTAGTTAAATTAAAAAACTAATGTTGCATGGATTGAGTACTAAAATTAAAAAATCACGTTTATCAAAAAGATTAATATGTAAATAATTATTATCTATGTGCAAATCTAAATTAAGAAAATTAACATGTAAACTATTGTCAAAAGCCTCATTCAATTTTAAACAATTAGGATAAATATTTTTAATTACAAGCTGCATATGGCTGTCAAAAATAAGTATGCCTAAATACAAAGGATGTGAATTATCACTTTACTAAACAGCGTACAACCAACAGAGTGAAAAAATGTCCAGACCGTGGTTTGTCGTTCGGATGGCTTAGTTGGTAAAGCACTTGATGCGCTATACCAAGGGATCTGGGATCGAACCGCGGTCTGTACATTTTTTTCACTCTGTTGCTTGTACGTGGTTTAAAAAAGTGATAATTCAGAACCTTTGTATTTCAATAATTTACAGCGTAATTTCAGCTCTGCTGAAAAATTAATCCTAATCCTAATTCCTAATCCTAATAATATTATAAATCTGATTGTGTGCAAATGTTAGGCTGAAGCCAGCGTCAAAATGGAGCATTTAATGATCCTGTATCTTTGCATATACGTTGATTGTAACCCTCAGATGAACATAGGCCGGTTTTTGTTTATTTTATTCAAATATTTTTTTTATAATTCAAAATTTCGTTATTTTCATAGAGAATAAATGGACATCTTCCCATAAAATTTAATCATTTTACTTTATCGTTGCTAGGGCTTTGATCGTTGCCAATAAATAAAAACACGGAAAAATAATTTTTCCTCAACAATTAATTTTCAATTGAACGATTTTCACGTGAAAAATAAAAATGAAAAAGAATTAAAAAAAAGATGAATTTTCGTGATTTTTGAAACAAAAATATGGAGTATTTGTTATTATACATGAAGTATGAATATCGGTTACATTAAAAAGATCTTTTTTTGTCAAAAAGCTGCGTTATAATTAGAAGGAAAAACGAACAATAATTATATTCTTAAAAATAGATTTCGCTTGGACCATGGAACTATGAAAAGGATCCTCTTCGGCTTGCACAAATATGACGTCATAAATAAAACATGTATTTTCAAATATTCGTAATAATACAAGGAGCATGAATATCAATGTATAATGAAAGTAAACAGATAATGGACGTAATATTTAAGATGAAAAACTGAAATATTTCTTATCGATACTGATTAATAATTAATTAGCTTGAATATCAGTCACATACAAATGTGTTTTTTCCGCTAAAATTTACGTCCTGATTGCCAGAAAATTAATAAGAATTATGGCATTAAAAAAAGATTTCTCTGAGGAAAATGTGACGTCATATTTGAAATAAAACGGGAATTTTCAAATGTGTTTTACAAGGCGCGGGAATTAATTCCGTACATAAATAATACAAGGATCAGTAAATATAGAAAGTAGATTAGTTTCACAACATATTAAAAACGAAAAATTGAAATGTTTTTTGATCTATACCGATTATTAAGGATGAATATCAGTTACATACAAATGAGAGTTTTTTGCCGAAAACCACACCATGGATATTAGGAAAAGAAAAATAAATACGAATCTATTATATTAAAATCTGACCTCCTGTTTGTATTTCGCAACTACTCTTTTCAGATTGTCAATGCGATTTACTTAACACCGGTTATAATTCATCCGAGAATGGCATAAACCCTCAGAATTTAAAAAAAAATGATTTAAATTCCGAGATATTATTATTATTATTATTATTATTATTATCTTTATTTTTATTTTTTTGTAAATTTTAACGAAGTTTCTCTAAAAATGGCAACTAAATTATTCCATTTTTGTGGGTAAAAGAGAAGAAATAAAACGGATTAATATATTTTTTCTCATTAAAACTTGTCCCGCAGTGGCGCGGACGGTAAAGCTCGGTTCTCGTAAGATCACCGAGAGCCAACCAGCATCGACCAAGGTCAATGCTTGGAAGGGTGACATCCTCTCTCGTCTGCCTCTGCTGTGGGCCCGTGTACGTTAAATCTGTTCGTGGCTCCAAAGTCCTCCAAGTTCTATATAAGCGTTACCTCTGGGGGTGCCAATTCAGATGCAGATCTCTCATCTGGAATTGGTTCAAAATTAGGAGATTTAGGAGTCAGACTCATATTCATGCGTTGTGGATTATGACAGCTATACAGAAATAGAAAGCTGCTCATTGGGTCCATTGGGGTCAATTCAACAACAACAACAACAACTCATTAAAACTGAAAAAAAAATTATTTTCAATTTGAATAGATGGTGAAAGAAAAAAAAAATCTTTGATTACAGTAAAATTTTTGAAAAATAAAAACGTATTTTCACATATTCAAACTTCATGAATCAATTTATTCTGCAGAAAAAAAACGCATCATAATTTTAAGAAAAGGAAAATGAACATGAATCTATTATATTCAAATCTGACCGTGTGTTTGTATTTCGAAACTACTCCTAGACTATCGAACGCAACGCTATTTACTTATAATACCGGTTATCATTGATCCGAGACTGTCACACAAACTCTCAGAATTAAAAAAAATTAAAATAGATGCCAAGATTTTTTTTCTTTTTGTAAATTTTATCTAAGTTTCTCTAAAAACGGAAAGAAAATTACTGCATATTTGTGTATAAAAAAAGGAGAAATAAAACTGATCAGTATATATTTTATACGCCATTTTCTCATTAAAACTGAAAAACAGAATTTATTTTCACTTTGAATTGATGATGAAAACAAAATATTGATTTCAGTAAATATCCGGAAAAAAAAATATTTTCAGATATTCAAACTTTATGAATCAATTTATTCTAGAGAACAAAAATTGCCTGTCAACATTCTGTCATTTAGAAAACAAGATTTATTTCAGCTATACATTAAACCAAGGAGGCACAATTGAATTTAAAGAAAAAGCATATACTTTTTCCAATTAAAGTTTTTTTTTTTGAAGGATGACTGTTAAAACGTTTCACAAAGGCGTTAAAAGTAAAATTCTTTATCAGGTAAAATTGACATTTGTTTTTACCCAATTCGTCTATTTCAACGATTTTATTTGGCCTTTCTTTTTGCATTGGTTGCAATTTCATTTTCGCGATTATTTGGCACAAAATTTCACTTTTTAAAAACTGAGTTATGTCAAGGTCCCAATAACAAAAAATATCGTATTTTCTGCTATGAAATGTAATAAATAGTTAGTTAATTATTAACGTTTTTCATTATCAGGAGTGAAATATTTTGCTTAATTAATGTATTTATTCTTCTTCTAATGTTGCGTGAACGAAGTCACGGGTAACAGCTAGTAATATTATAAATCCGATTGTGTGCAAATGTTAAGCTGAAGCCTGCATCAAAATGGAGCATTTAATGATCCTGTATCTTTGCATATAGGTTGATTATAACCCTCAATTGAACATAGGCTGGTTTTTGTTTATTTTATTCAAATATTTTTCTTAATAATTCAAAATTTCGTTATTTTCATAGAGAATAAACGGACATTTTTTTCGTATAATATTTTAAAATGGTTAAATTTACTTTACCCCTAATACTTTATCGTTGCCAAAACTTAATCAAAGCCCGGAATAATATTTTTTACTCAACAATTTAGTTTCAATTGAAAAATTTTCACGTGAAAAATGAAAATGAAATAAAAAAAATTAAACAATTAAAAAGAAGATTAAATAATATTACTAGAAATAAAACGTACTTTTTTTAGTTTTTGATAACAATACAAGGTTTCAACATGCGTAACCATAGGAAACAGGCGAATATGACGTCATACATCGAAAATAAAGCGCATATGGTTTGCTGGTGAAGTAAAATGATCTTGGTTTTTTCTTTACTTTTTATTTTTTTTTTATATGGTAACAATACTTGGCGTTTTACCGTCTGCGCACGGCTAATATAACTATACCGTATTTTTTATTTAAAGTTTTAAAAAGTAAAAAGAAGTTTGAAAAGAAAATTGTTAGCAAATGTCAATAATATGCTCCGCAAAATGATGTCATGGATAGAGATAAATAGTTATTTTCCTTCTTAAAACTGAAAGAAATAACTCGATTACCTAAAAAAATGACGAATGTTAATAGTTCCATTTTTGTTGATAAAACCGAAAGATTTAATATTATTTCGTTAAAATTACATAATTTCCCCTATGCCAGCATTGAAATTAATTGCCTGGAAAAGAAAATTAACAAGAATTATATCATTAAAAAGGATTTCTCTGGGGAAAAATACACGTCATATTTGAAATAAAACGGGAAGTTTCCAATATGTTTTAAAATGAGCGTGAATATATTCCTTACATTAATAATGCAAGGATATCAGTAAGTATAGAAAGTAGGTGAGTTTCACGCGATATTTATAACGAAAATTTTAATTGTTTTTTTATCTATACTGATTATTAAGCATGAGTATTCGTTATATACAGATGAGAGTTTTCTGCTGAAAATCACATCATAATTTTAAGAAAAGGAAAATGAACACGAATCTATTATATTAAAATCTGACTGTGTGTTTGTATTTCGCAACTATTCCTAGACTATCGAACGCAACGCGATTTACTTAATACCGGTTATCATTGATCCAAGGATGTCACACAAACTCTCAGAATTTAAAAAATTAACATAAATGCCAAGATTTTTTTTTTGTAAAATTTAACGAAGTTTCTCTAAAAACGGAAAGTAAATTACTCCATATTTGTGTATAAAAAAGGAGAAATAAAACATATCAGTATATTTTTCGCACCATTTTCTCATTAAAACTGAAAAACAGAATTTATTTTCACTTTGAATAGATGGTGAAAACGAAATCTTCATTTCAGTAAATTATCCGAAAAATAAAAACATATTTTCACATATTCAAACTTCATGAATCAATTTATTCTGGAGAACAAAAATTGCCTGTCAACATACTATCATTTAGAAAACAAGATTTGCTTCAGCTATACATTAAAACAAGGAGGCAGAATTGAATTTAAAGAAAAAAGCATATACTATTTCCAATTAATGTTTTTTTGAAGGATGGCTGTTGAAACGTTTCACAAAGGCGTTAAAAGTAAAATTGTTTTCTGATAAATTTGACATTTATTTTTACCCAATTCGTCTGTTTCCATGATTTTATTTGGCCCTCCTTTTTGCATTGGTTGCAATTTCATTTTCGCGATTATTTGGCACAAAATTTCACTTTTTAAAGACTGAGATATGTCAAGGTCCCTATAACAAAAAATACCGTATCGTTTCCTATGAAATGTGATAAATAGTTAGTTAATTATTAACGTTTTTAATTATAGGCTGTGAAATATTCCTCATATGAAACTTCATTTATGTGGAAATGGTTATTATTTTTTTTTAAGTTTAGACATTTAAATTTTTATACGGTATCTGCATCTTTTAACTTGTTTTTGGAAACACTTTCTGCATGGTCTAACAATGTAAAACAGTAAAAAGGCCTTCTTTCATCGTCCAAAACAATCCGAGCTATCTTACTTTGCGTTTTATGAATTTTCGGGCAGCAGAAAAGTGTTTTATTCTTCTGTTCTATTCTTATAAATTAATGTATTTATTCTTCTTTTAATGTTGCGTGAACGAAGTCACGGGTAACAGCTAGTTAGTATATAAATATTCACCGATACTAGGTTTGATTTGTCTCATGTATGCCACTAGGAGTAGTGCTCATGACTGACGTTCCATCTTGTGCTGTAAGATTGTAGTCCACCTAAAAAAGAGTGAGATAATGCTAGACCGGATGTTGTCCGGGTGGCTTAATTGCTAAAGCCCTTGGTGCGCTGGTGAAATAAAATGTATCACCACCAAGAGATCAGGGGTCGAACCTTGGTCTGGACATATGTTCACTTGGTTGAACGCTGTTTAGTAAGGTGATAATTCACATCCTTTGTATTTCAGTAATTTACAGCGTAATTTCAGCTCTGCTGAAAAATTAATTCGTATACAAATAAGTAAAGTGATGCCATCGATATATTTACAAACTTTAAAACGATTATTAGATTTCAAAACATAATTATATTCCTAAAAAATATGAAAAAAACAATATTTGCTGCAGTACTACAAAAATTAGTATCCATACCAATGTCACAGATTTGATTATAAGCATAATAATTAAATTTAATAAAATTATTTTTAAAATAAAAATTACATAAGTTCAAGAAAAAATCCCCTTTAGTATTTACTTCCTCTTCAATATAAAATGAATCAAAATATTTTTTTAAAGTTTAAAAAACTAGTTTTTATATGCAAGTAAATCTATATAAAAAACGAAAATTATTTTAGTCAGGCGAGAAATATATTTATCATTGATTTCGTAGTCGTATGAAAAAGTGATTTTACTGTGACATGCTGTCCGAAACATTTGTGACAATATAGCGTCATGGCATAATGTATAAGATTTTTTCTGTCATATTTCTGTCATATGTCATATCATATTTCGGTATAACCATTTTCCAAATATCATCTGAAATATATTTCAGATGTTTTAGTGAATATTTTCAAAAAACATTTCTTTGTCAAAAACCAATAGCCAGAAACACAATTATGAAAAAAGAGTAATGTTCCGTAAAAATAAATAAATAAATAAATAAATTATAAATAGATAAAATAGATAAACGTAAAATAAATAAATAGATAAATTAGATAAACGTAATAAACAAAGTTTTTAAATAGAAATATGCCATAAAAAAGGCAGAATGATTATAATACCATCCAATTTCAGTCATTTTAGTATAGAACAGATTGTTATTGTCACGGGCTCGGACAACACCCAGCGTGTCAGCTAGTAAATAAATAAAATTGAATTTCTTGGCTAAATTCACCTAATAATCATACTCTAATACTGAGAAACTGAATAAATAGAATAAAAGTAATTTGACATTTTCCTTTTCAAAGACCTAATGCTTATGAGTATTCTTGCACTTCATTGGTTAACCCTCTAAGCGGTTTGTCCGTATTTTTCCGGCCCCACCAGTGGCTGAGAGCTTCTGTTCTCAAAGATAATAGACGGAAGGTGCTGTGTTCAAACTCCTGTCGCGCTCGTCGACCTAACCGGTCGGAGTTTTCCGTGGTTTTCTTATAACCTCGCTGTAAATCCAGTTTACGATCCCTTAGAGAGACCCCCACGGACGGCACTCCCCCCAGGGCCTATATACCTCGTGTTGATAATCGGCCGTCATAAAATCAACCAACCAGCCGTATTTTTCCGCTGCCCCAAAGCAATTTAAATCGGCTGTAAACAAAAATATTTGTAATAGAATTGTACTTTAAGATGTATGTTAAATAAAGAGAAAATAAGCGTATTTTAGAAATAAACACTGAAAGAAAATTTAAATTAATATTTGTTTTAGGACCATTTCTGTGAAAATACAGGAAAGCCCTCAGGTGCTCAGAGGGTTAAAAAAACTTTTAAAAATATTCTTTTAACACCTTAGCTATGACTAAAGTATCTATACAAAGATTCTATACAATGATTTTATTCAAGTCAAGTATCTATACAAACAGTATACGTAAGCTGTCATGATGCCTAACGAATTACATGAACTAAAAATAAAACAAAATCATGTGTCAAGCGTAGATTATAAAACCATTTCCATTACATTCAAAATACTGGAACAAAACTTCATCTTTTATTAAGGTGAAAGATGATATCTTTAGAAAACGCATAACACATTTGAAAACCCGATTACAGCAGTTACTATCTATAAACTAAAAATTATCGGAATTATTTTGTGCAGCCTTATATATCATCTATAGGTATATATACACTACCATGCTAACATTTAGTTTACCTAAGAAACGCTTTAAAATTTCCTTTCAGAAATTCCCTCCACTAAAAAGAAATGAACTCGAATATGTAGGTGCCGTCTTGTACACAATCCATAGAATTTATGCGCATGAAGTAATATGGAAAAAATTACTTAAACTTATGCATACCAAACTGGAAAAGCACTTCACACGCTCATAGATAGTAATTTAACCGTTTTCTTTTGTGTGTCTCTGTAAATGAACGACAAATGCTATGCAAACCATCTTCTACAGAAAGCATCATGTAGTACACGGCAGTGATTTACATTGAATTTTATTTTGTTTGAAATAGTATAATATCATTAAAATATATTGAAAATGATTTTTCCCGTTGGCCACAATGTAGCGGAATTATTTTGAGTGTACCTGTAAACGTACTATAAATGTTACACACTTTATTTTCAATTCCGAACATGCCATAGTACTTCTCAAAAGCATGCATATATCATACGACGAATGGAGTATATTTGCGTAAGTTACAGCCCGAACAGACAGACAAACAGAAGTGAAACACTTTTCAACAATTGTGCCTTCTTCAAGTGCCCCTCGTGTTTCCGCGTATTGTTAATTCACTTGACACGAAGTTTTGTTACAATATTCTGAATGTGTTGGAAAATCTATCGTAATCTGTACTTAGCGCATGATTTTTCTTTCTTGTTCAATATGACGCTAATCCTTACTTTTGGATCGCTAGGACCAAAATGTATGGAGGTATGGTAAAATTATTTGCAAGCGGACTGTATGAACAAACTTTTATTAAAAATATTAAATTTGCATGCGTGTAGCTAGTTGCCACAGAGTCGACTTAACTCTTCTGTCTCGGAAAAAAACTTACAGCAAAAGGGTTGCCAGATAGTTTGGCCGGGGGGGGGGTAGTGTTTCTTCGTCAAAGTAAAAACTACAAACTGCGGAATATAATATATAATTTATTAAACAGAAATAAAAAATTTCTAGAATCTTCAACTATGCGAACCCAAAGTAAATTATTTATTGTTTAAATTCACAATATGATTATAGTTGATGGCTTTCCGTGTTTTTTATTTCGTTTACGTGCACACTTTATTTAAAATAAGCTGTAAAGAAGCAATGCAATCAAATTTTATCACATTTATTTAACTTATGTGGCAGAATAATATAGATAAAAGTATTCTAGCAAACTGTGTTTAAAACAAAATTATGCATTTTTTTGCTCATGAAATTTACACATTGAAATAAGTGAAAAGCACAATTTTCAGGTTTAGTACGAGTTTTCTTTTTTACACATATAGAAGAGAAAGTATCGTTAATATGTTTAAGAGAAATTAGAAGAAATACAAAATAAATAGCTAAAAAGACCTCAAATACAATTTGAAATATACATATATATTTCTTTCACATTTCATTTCTGACACGATATATATTATTTAAAACATTTCACACACATACAAAAAACCACTTTACTTTGGAATTCTTGAATTGTTAATTATTGAAAATAACATTCTGAAATTTAAAAAAACTTAAATTGCTTTAAATATATATGTGCCATACATTTCTTAGCTAGTGTTGGGATTTTTTTGAAAATTGTATGATTAGACACGACATATATGCTGAAAAGCGATTTTAATGTGGAAGAATGTAAAATATTTTTGACAATCTTGCGTCATGAGGTAATGTACAAGATTTTATCTGACAGATCTATCTTAATGCTACGTTGCATTTTTCTAAAATGTCAAATTTATCTATAAACACACTTCATATGATACTTAGAATATTTCTCTCCTATGCGTTTTATGAATATTTTCAAAAATGTGAAAAATCCTCTACTAAAAAAATGCCGGTTCCTGTATATGGGGGGAAATGTGCATTATAAATGTTATGCATAAATTAAACTATTTTATTAATCTGCATATTAAAATAGAAAGTTTCCTTTAATTTTTTCAATAATGATATCCCAGTTTGACAAAATCAAAATTTATATAAAGTGTCATTTTAAGTCCAGATACCAAATTTCAAATCATTTTAGAATTAAAATTATTCTAATTACAAGTTATTTTCTTGAATGTATTTTAGGTAGTGTAGTTGGAAACAGTATGATTATAAAACATAACATGGGTACAAAAGACATTTCGTTTTACAGAGAGAACTTTTTGTATGGTGGTAAGGGGCCAGAAACTCGTTTCTTAACTTGATATCCTGTTGCTTGATTTCATTAGATTAAATTTATGCCTCCTTTATTAAATTTATGTATAATGTTTTACATTCTTTATGAAATTTTACATCTAAACTGGAGTGAAGATTTATGAAAATCATGTTTTCCTAAATCTTAATAAATAAGCTTTCTGTAACAGGCTACAAGTATTTCATTAAAAATATTTTAATTTACAGTTTCGGCACTCTATTTCCTTTTATATTCATTTACTTTTCCTAAAGATTTAATCGAATTGACATTTGTAGAGGTTAAGATAACTTAAACTCGGACCGGACCAGAGTAATAAGCAGTGGAATGTATCATTGTACCACCGATTAAACAGTTCAAGACAGAGTTAACTTGTCTCAATTTTATTTAAAATCACATCAGGTCTTTGATGTTGAAGCTTAAAAACGTTGAATATTAAAAAATATATAACAAATATATTCATAATCTTGATTAATAGCCACATGCTACATTAGACGGTAAAAAAAAAAAAAAACATATAATTTCTAAAATATAGAACAGAACTTCTTGCAAAATGTCATTACCACCGACGTGATACATACCTTTAAACAATATATATATAATCAGTTCATTTATTATGTCACACCAAACATTTTCCAAAAAAATTAAATAAAGCAAGATGCCAAAAATAAAATCCCTCTGCATGCTATCCGCATGTACATCCGCATAGTAGCCGCAGCACAGAAGTTTCCGTAAAATATGAAGTGCCTGACTAAATGAGGGAAAGAAAACTGGCAATGTGTGTATGCAAAGGATTTTATTCGCAACTCGGGAAAAGCATTGGCAGGGTAATTAAAACTAAGTGAAGATATTTTAACTTGTGAAAAACTGTTACACATGCCTCTCCCTAATCGTATTACTTGTTTATCTCCATACTACAGAGACAAGAACACATAGTGTGGAAAACGGTTTTACCGTTTTTTAATTCAAAATTTTCGAATTCAAACCGGAAATTCTGAAATTTTTTTTTTACTTTTTAGAAGTCACGAAATATCTGCCATTAAGTAACCGAAAGAACATTATAGGGGTTTTCTGGTTTGAATGCGAAATTTCGGAATTAAAAAAAAGCCAAACTGGTAATGCTTCAAAAAGTGCTATAAAATTGTAACCGATAAACCTGCAACGATGCGGTACAATAATAGGACGATCGCAGCGACATCTGCTTTAAAAATAGATTCACCTCTAGCAAAAGTAACCGTTTCACTATTGACAACATGAACATAATTTCTGTTAATAAAATCTTCTTGTAAGTGTATATTTCAGATCAACTGATATCAACTGATTTTGAAGTTAGTTTTTTATCATATCAGGGAATTAATCTTTTCCACTCTTCTAGTAAAGATTTATCCTTTGGTAGGCTAAATAGGGATAGTTTCTAGTTTGCTGTCTTGTATCGAGTACTGCAACCAGGCACAAAAGAATGCGTATCCCGTTTTTTGTCATGATCAATATCATTCATATTTTCAAAACTTATGAAAATCACTATCCAAGTCAAATAGGGTATAATTTAATTATTTAAAATATTTACCACCAGCTGAAACGTTTTTTTCAGTTCGATTCCTATACAATGTTTTCGTAGAAAAGAGCTAGCAGACAGTGTCATAGCCAGAGAGGGGGGGGGGGAGTCCAAATGCTCTGGAAACCAGTAATATTATAAAGTTATTTTTCGCCTTCAATATCACAGAAAATTCTCCAAAGTCAAAAATATATTTATAAAATTAGAGGTATCCAAACCATCTGGACCTCCACCCCGTCTACGCCACTGCTAGAAGATGTCGCTGCGATCGACGCGTTATTTTTTCAGCATCGTCTACATTTATTGGATTCAATTTTTTAGTTCTATTTTGTAGCCGTTTTCCACACTATGTATTTTAGGCGCTGTACCCATACGCATCTTAAACATCTCAGCATAAATATTTTAGTTTTTTTATTTCAATGTATTTTTATTAAAGAGTACATATTATGACATAAATGTTAAAATATTTGAATTACGACTCGTAAAATTTTTATTGCTTTCGATAATGTATTAAAAGATGAAATGTAAAATAGCTTTGAAACAAATTAGGAGAAGATAGAAAATTTGTTCACTAAAAATTTTAGAAAATTTAAAAAATATTTTGCCTTCCTTCATGTGACGTTTCTAACAGCCTGTTTCACAGTTAGAAGACTTTCACAAAGAAAATCGTTCACAATGGATTTTTTTAATTTTGTTCTTGTTAAAAATACATTATAAAGCTTAAATTACTTGTAGATTTATTTTAAAAATGTATTTTCAAAGTAAAATCCTTGGGGAATTGTGAATTTTTAAAAAGTGGCACGATTATACTGCATGATAAATTCAAAAAACAAAAATTAAGCATTTTAGCAATGGAACTAGCATTTTAGCAATGGATTTTAGCTATTAAACTGCATTTTTGGCATTAGTTTATGAAGACATTCATTTTAAATTTAAATCTTTTTATATTATACTGCGGTGTTTTAAATATTTTTCAGGATATTTTGAAATTATGGTGAAATTTACGCAAATGTCAACAGAAGAATGAAAAAGGATTGCAAATATTACACTGTTAAAAAATCGGTACTTAAAAATAAGCAACATATAATCACTTTTTTTTAGCTACTTTAAACATTCGTGTTGCAAAATTTCTGCGAGTATTTTTGTCTCAATTTTTAAAACCACAAGCACTCAATTTTAGAGTCCATACGTCTGTTTTATATATCATCGTGTATCTTTTTATATTTGACCAGTTTCTAATTCCTAAACCGTTAATTTTAGAAATTTTAGAGACATGGTTTTAATTGCAAAATGTTTCAAATGTTGTTCTTCATCATATGAGAATCCAACCATATCAAAATAGTTAGGTGTTAAAAAGTTACGAAATTTCAAGTTTTTTACTGTATATTGTGTCATATAAGTTATTTTTGGAAATATATCAGTGCAGAAAAACACTTTTCTGCTGCCCGAAAATTCATAAAACTCAAAGTAAGATAGCTCGGATTGTTTTGGACGATGAAAGAAGGCATTTTTACTGTTTTACATTGTTAGACCATGCAGAAAGTGTTTCCAAATACAAGTTAAAAGATGCAGATAACGTATAAAAATTTAAATTTCTAAACTTAAAAAAAAATAATAACCATTTCCACATAAATGAAGTTTCATATGAGGAAGAACAACATTGGAAACATTTTTACAATTAAATATATACTTTTAGAACTAAAGGTGTAGGAATTAGCTATTGAAATCTGAGCTATAATCAGCTAGTACTAGCTACTGAGCTGTATAATGTGTATAATTTCTCTTTGACGAATGCACTCATATAAAATCAGTGCACCTCGCCGTAAGAAATGGAAAGAATGTGATATTATATAGTTCCATACGTACTTAATGCATTTAAAATGAGATATACAGAGTGATTTTAAATTAACTCATTAATACCGGTTGGTACGAAAAGTTACCATTTAAGTGATACGAAACTTTTAAATATCAACACCAGTACATTAGTAAAAAAAAATTCATATTATCTAATGTGAAGCTATCAGAGATTCAATCCGTTAAAATTACTTTATGCGAAAACTGGTGTCAACTGGTATCGAAGTATTAAAAGAAGTGTAAAATAAGTCGGCGTTAATGGGTTAATGTCACAGTTTACAACACTTGCAACAAAAATTGAATTGAAAAACGGAAAAAAGATTATTATGCATTTGATAGGATAAATCATCAAAATAGTGTAGAGCTATTAACAAGTGCTCGATATAGACTATTTTAGTCTTTCTACAAAAATCAATACAGTAGTCTTACTTCGGTACTATCTTATCCCATATTTTTCACAACATGCAAGTGATTAACCTGCCAGTTGTTGTTATGATTCACGATTCACATTCTTTGTACTGTTATACAGTATCCCCGCATTAAAATGCTCATTTTTTTGGATTCTTCGCTCTTATTTCGTGTCTCCCCCCGCCCCCCCCCACAAAAAAACCCCATTATTTTAAATGATTTTTTTAAGTAAATCTAATCTTATATGTCGATAACACAAGTGTTTCTATCATAATTTACAAGTGAAAATTATATTATGCATATAAACTAATTCTTTGGAAATAAATATATATCATTTATTTGCACATTATTACATTTTTTAAGTCGTTCATTGTTCTCGGTTATATCGCACTTTTATTTTGTCTTCTGGAAAGTGCGATTACTGAGAGCCTACTGTACGTAAAGAGAAAAGTGCAATAATAATCTGATAATTTTCTTAATTTCACATAAAGAAAAGTACATGGTCTGATGAAAAAGATGATTAACAGAGCAGCTTTTAATCACCATTCTCGATTCTGCAAGAGATTCATGCCTATTGTAAACATTGATGGGTTTATTCTAAACATATTGCGGGAGTGTCATAGATAAATGTCGCTGAAAGTTTAGAAAATGGCGTATGAATGCTGTTTGCTGCTATCATGTAAACTCCTTCTCCTACCGATGAATTTTGAATTGCTAGACATTAGCTACAATAAAATTAAACCTTAAAATTTCTCTAAAAGTCTAAGTAGGTACGCTTCTTACATATTTCATTACTGTTTTTACAATACAATAGTGAAAACCCACCAGTTATATATTCACCACCCTATAAATGCATCCACTTTTACGTGCGTAACTTCCATTCTTTACATTTTTCAGGGAAAATCTTTCCAAATTTAACTCAAATTTTATAAATAATTTATCTTGAAACATATTAATCTATATGAACTGCAGTAATACAAATTTCAATTTAATTTGGAGTACAGTGTGACATATAATATTAATGTTTGTAAAATGAGGTGTTTTTTCTGATTGCATAAAAATTTTAATAGAAATTTGACTTTTATGTAATGTTTTTAAGTTTTATTGAAAAAGTTTTATCGAATAAGTTTTATTTAAAAATATTTATACTAGTCTTTATTTTTAAGGACGTTATTCCGAAGTTATGCATAATAAAATATATTAAAAGCAAAATTTTACTTTCAAATTCACCTAAACATATTTTGAAGCACTTTCATGGATCTTTTTATATATTTACTGAAAATAAAAATTAAAAAATAAAGTTCAAATATGAATTATAAATTAAAAAATAAACGATGCGAGAGAAATTTTATGTCCTACTTATAAGTTTTCTGAGACAAAAAATACACATGCCAGCCTTTAATCATTTATTTTGAAAAATAAAGTTTCTATATCATCCATTATCTGGAAAAATACCAGATTTATTTTAATTATATCTCCTCTAGAGTTATTAATGTTGGATTATCATGACACTAATCAAAATCAAAAAGTTCAAGCAATCTATTTATTTGTGTAGCCCTTAATTTGTCACAGCTTTATTAATTACACGACATTTTGATATAATTATTAATCCTTTTCCCATTGAGAATATAAATATAAATGATGATATATGTAATTAATAGTTGATTAAAGATTAAAAGGAACCATTACTTCAAACATTACTGCATAGTATTCAAAATGCAATTCTATATATTAATAAATCATAATAATATTATTTATGTAATACTAAATTTTCCTGCAAGTGTTTTTAATTGCAAAATAAATAACATTATCATACGTCTGATTTTTTTGATAAAATATTCAGTATATCACAAAATCTTTATTACTAAAGAAAATTGTTTTTCTGTAAGTCTAGTTATTTTAGAACATCCGACGTAATTTTTTTGATAAAATAATTTAAACTTCAATATGCACTTAATGATAAAAGAAGTTGTATTAGGAGTTACAACCTAATCTACCTATTAATCTAGTTTACAATTATTTTCTAACATAATTTTATCTCTCTACAAGAGAAAATTATGTTACGATTTATAGTCTGATGTTGTCCATTGAAGAAAATAATATTTACTGCTATAAAATGATTAATTTTTACAAATTATATGTTAAATTAAATCATCACAAGCAGGAAAGGCCGAGCTATGTTCGGTCAAAATTAGCTTTGAGTTCAAATACCATGACCCATGACAAAAATGACCCACTAATAAAATTTTCTCGAACATGTGACCCAGCCGAATTGTCTTCTCGTGCCCGAAATCCGTAGTATATAAAATTTAGTCAAAATAGTCTGATCCGTTTTTCAGATAAAATTAACTTGACCCACAGTGACCCGAGAATGACCTATTAATCGGATTTTCTCGAGCATGTGACCTAGCCCAATGATTTTTTTTCCCGCCGAAAAACCGTAGGATACAAAATTTAGTTCAAATCGTCTGAGCCGTTTTTAAGGTAAAAATAGCTTGACCCATAATGACCCATGAACAAAATGTCTCACTAATCGAAATTTCTCGAACATGTGACCTAGCCCAATAGTCTCCTTGTTCCCTAAAACTATACGTTACTAAATTTAGTTCAAATCCTCTGAGACGTTTTTAAGATAAAAATAGCTTAACCCATGAGCAAAATGACCCACTAATCGAATTTTCTAGACCATGTGACATAGCCAAACAGTCTTCTCGTGTCCGAAAACCATAGGATGCTAAATGTAGTCTAAATAGTCTGAGCCATTTTTTAGATAAAATTAGCTTGACCCACAGAGAACCAAAAATGACCCACTAATTCAATTTTCTCGGACATGTGACCTAGTCCAATGATTTTCTCATGCCCCAAACTCGTAGGATGCTAAATTTAATCAAAATCGTTAGAGCCGTTTTTATATAGAATTAACTTGACTCGCGTTGACCCAAAAATAACCCACTAATCGAAAGTTCTCGAACATGTGACCCAGCCCAATAGTCTTCTACTACCCGAAAATGATAGCGTACAAAATATAGTCAAAATCGTTTAAATCGTTTTTTAGATACAATTAGCTTGATCCTGACCCATGGTGACCCAAAATGACCCACTAATCGAATTTTCTCGAACATGTGACCTATCACAGTGGTTTTCTCGTGTCCGAAAACGATAGGTTACAAAATTTTCGTCAAAATCGTTAGAGCCGTTTTTAAGATAAAATTTGTATATATGTAACGTTTTAAGTTATTCTCTTAGAACTGATACCTTAATTTATTTTTATTAATAATCTGATCTTATGACCCCCTAGCATAGTAATAGACTTGGGTATTACTTTTGATACTAAACTTGATTTTTCGCTCCATATTGATAATATTGTTTCTAAAACGTATAAAAAACTAGGGTTCCTTAAGCGTAAAACTAAAGATTTCTCCAATCAACAAACATTAAAAGTTTTATATTTTGCTTTAGTACGTCCTAATCATGAATATTGCAGTCTTATTTGGGATCCTCACTATAATAATAAAATTAAAATTCTCGAGCAAGTACAGTCTAAATTCACACGTTATTTATTGTTTAAAAGTAATCATATATAATTCTTATGATATTTCTTCTTCCTATCAACATACACTATATTGCCAAAGGTGATTGGTCACTTGCGATTTTAGACGTTTTGTTAACTATCTAGAAAAATACACGAGGAATTAACCTGAAACTGCAGGTGTGTAAACAGTATAGTATAGCTTATATATTTCCATGAATATTTTTTCCCAAAACCCCATAGGGGACTGTCAACAAATTGAAAAAGAACGAATATCTTTTGGATTACCCTGTAAATACTAATGTAGCAAAATTGTTCAAACTCGAGATTTTAATAAGTGGTTTATTGTAATATACTGTGTTAATTTTTATGAGGATAGCATGAATATTCGAAGAGAAATTAAGTTTTTTATAAAAACCGACTCAAATTTCGCCAAGTTTTTTGCTTATAATTTGCAGAGTTCTTAAAATAAAAAAAAAGTTATTTTGAGAAAATATGTCAAACAACATTGTACATAATACTCTGCAACCAGAATTAAAAAAAAATAATAATTGGATGAAAAATGAGCAGGTTTACTAAAAAATGTTTCACTGCGCATGCGCGAATGCAATCAAAATATAATATGCATAATGTATTAGCTAAGTATATAAAGCAACTTTTGTGAAAGTCTCAAAATCATAGCTTGAAAATTCTGAAAATTATCGTCGATAGAAGAAGCTCGAAATCCGTTGTTCCCAAAAGGAAGCAAAAAGATGAGGGGCTGTATCTAAATATAGTAGTACGTGCAATATTGGGTACGCTATCTTGGCACTAATCAACAGATATTTGATACAACCCCTCATGTTTTTGCTTATTTTTGGGAACAACGGATTTCGAGCTTATTCTATCGACGATAATTTTCAGAATTTTCAAGCTATGATTTTGAGACTTTCACAAAAGTTGCTCTATATACTTAGCTAATACATTATGCATATTATATTTTGATTGCATTCGCGCATGCGCATTGAAACATTTTTAGTAAACCTGCTCATTCTTCATCGAATTTTTATTATTTTTTAATTCCGATTGCAGAGTATTATGTACAATGTTGTTTGACATATTTTCTCAAAATAACTTTTTTTTTATATTAAGAACTCTGCAAATTATAAGCAAAAAACTTGGTGAAATTTGGGTAGGTTTTTATAAAAACCTTAATTTCTCTTCGAGAATACATGCTATCTTCATAAAAATTAACACAGAATATTACAATAAACAACTTATTAATAATCTCGAGTTTGAACACTTTTTCTACATTAGGTTTTACAGGGTAATCCAAAAGATATTCATTCTTTTTCAATTTGTTGACAGTCCCCTCTGGGGTGTCGAAAAAAATATTCATGGCAATATATAAGCTATACTATACTGTTTACACACCTGCAGTTTCAGGTTAATTCCTCATGTATTTTTCTAGATAGTTAACAAAACGTCTAAAATCGCAAGTGACCAATCACCTTCGGCAATATAGTGGTAGTATTTTTAACATTCCAAGTTTGAAATCTAGACGGGATCTTTTTTGTGTTTTATTTTTTTACAAGGTTATTAATAATATGATTGATTCGAGCGATATAGTTAATTCTAATAATTTCAATGTACCGAACAGATCCCTCAGATAAACTCAAATTTTTAAATTGCCATTTCTGAAATATAATTATGTTGGTAATTTCTCTTTAAATAAATTTTATAAAATATTTAATGAATTCTCTGTGCATCTTGATATTTTTAATATGTCCTTTTCTGTTTTCAAAGATAAATGTTCTGAACTTTTAATCTCTTAATTTGTGTTTGTATTCGTGTTTATGTGATGTATTTGTGTATATGATATGTGTTTATATATATGTATGTTTTGTTTTTTCTTATGATGTTCTTGTAACACTGTAAATGGATTCGCCTGTAGTGTGCATTTTAATAAATAAATAAATAAATAACTAAATATCATATATTATAATACGAGCAAATCTTGTGTGTGTGTGTGTGTGGTTATGTATATGTGTGTGTGTGGTTATGCACATATATATATATATATATATATGTGTGTGTGTGTGTGTGTGTGTGTGTGTGTGCAAATAGTATCGTTTAAACGGATCTACGGATTTTGACGAAATTTTGTATCCTACCGTTTTGAGGCACCAGAAAGCCATTGGGCTAGGTCATATGTTCGAGAAAATTCGATTAGTGGGTCATTTTTTGTCAGCATGGGTCAGCGACTAGCTAATTATATCTAAAAAACGGTAGAAACGATTTTGCCTAAATTTTGTATCCTACCATTTTCGGTCACGAAAAGACTATTGAGCTGAGTCAGATGTTCGAGAACTTTTGATTAGTGGGTCATTTTTGTCAACGTGTCAAGTTAATTTTATCTAAAAAACGGCTCTAACGATTTTGATTAAATTTTGTTTTCTATGAGTTTCGGGCACGAGAACATTATTGGGCTATGTCACATGTCCGAGACAATTTGGTTAGCGTGTCATTTTTGGGTCCCTGTAGGTCAAGGTAATTTTATCTAAAAAAGGATCAGATTATATAGACTAACTTTTGCATACTATGGTTTTCAGTCACGAGAGGACTGTTGTGCTAGATCACATGTTCGAGAAAATTCGATTAGTGGGTCATTATGGGTCAAGCTATTTTTATCTTAAAAGCGGCTCAGAGGATTTGAACTAAATTTGATATCCTACAGTTTTAGGAAACGAGAAGACTATTGGGCTAGGTCATATATTTGAGAAATTTCGATTAGTGGGTCATTTTGGTCATGGGTCATTAGGGGTCAAGCTATTTTAACCTTAAAAACGGCTCAGAAGATTTGACCTTAATTTTGTATCCTACGGTTTTTGGACACGAGAAAATCATTGCTTAGGACACATACTCGAGAAAATCTGATTAGTGGGTCATTTTTGGTTTACTGTGGGTCAAGCTAATTTTATCTAAAAAACGGTTCAGACTGTTTTGACTAAATTTTATATCCTACGGGTTTCGGGCACGAGGAGACAATTGGGCTTGGTCACATGTTAAAAAAAATTGATTAATGGGCCATTTTGGTCATGGACACAAAGCTAATTTGGACCATATTACCACACACACACAATATATGCTCGTATTAGAATATATGATTATATAAAAATAATCATGTTTTCAAACATAGTATATGATGAATAGCATTCGAATATTGAGAACTATTACTATTTTGGATGTTTTACGACAATGAGTTTTAATTCCGAATAATTCCGTTAACGGAGTATGCGCAACACCATTAATATTTTGCAGAAAAAAGCCGAAGACTATTGTTTTAAACCTTTTAATTTAAAGAATTAGTAACGCGTTTTGCGGATACATAATATACTTCACACGCTTTCGGAGTATTTAATACTCTTGATTACAAACATTCTGTAAGCATTTGAACTCAGGACGCCGTATTAAGCTTCAATAGGTCATTTACTGGCTTGCTATAATTTTCTTCTTTTATTGTCAACATTGCTCGAAATACCAATTTATTTACTCAATTTATAAATCTAAACTGTGCTGGATATCTGTTATTGTAAAACAAATTTCCGTAATGAAGTTTAAATGATGAAATATGCCACAAATATTTTCATAGAATGTGTGTTATGCATGTTTTACAAACAGAATTCTTTATAGTAACATTCTTTATGACCTAATTTTAATAACATCTTTTCTTATTTCCTAATATGTTAAACCCAAAATAGCCTAATCCTTTAAGAATGTAAGTTGAAGAAATTCTATTCCGATCATTTGACTCTTCCATTTTTCCCACTGATGTTTATATGCATGATCCAATTATTGATAATAGTTCTAAAATAATTTTAGACACAGCCGTGTATTGAGATAAATGTGATTTTCCGAAATTATATGATAAAATTAGCCAATACATAACACAATGCAATTAATATTATAATAAATAAGAACATTTTGCATTCCTTTGCTTATAAAATGGCAGCATGTTATTATTTGAAATGTTGAGATAGCTTTTCAATTGTGCTATAGCATCCAGAGGAACCGAAATTCAGTCGTAAAACTAAGGAATCGGGTAAACAAAATTATTATTTCTATTATCTATATACTTTTCATGATATATTGCATTTTATAACAATCTCTGTAATATAAGTAATTGTATGAGTTGTAAATGCCTCTACGCGTTGACACAGAAAGCGTTGAACGCAGTGATAAGAAAATCCCATCAATCGTTCCATCTATTTTAAATGCTCGAAAACCAATTTAATTATTTTAAATATAACTTACACAATCATATATATATATGTATTTTTTATATTATCGCAAGATCTCGAAATCGGGTGCCCTTACAGTAAAACATCTGCAGAAACTTGAACCGTTAGACATATTTTTGGTGTATTGAAGCAATATATTTTTTAAATTTTGCATAGTACTTTTTTCCATTTTTGTTAGCAAGTGGAGGGGCATATCTCAGTATTTTTAGATGATGAAAGATGGAATTGGGGGATATTAAATTTCAAAATGTATATCCGAGACAGGAAAGCTTCGTAGAACAGCTAGAAGATTATGCGATCGACAAACCCCCTCCCCCTCGCGGCGAACCACGACCACCCTTGCATCCCTGACCTCGGTTTAGTTTTTTTAAACTATCAGTTGTAATTTAAAGGCATGTGTTATTAAAATAAGTTGTTATGTTAAGTATAGAATATACATCGTTCATTTGTAAAATATATTTTATGAATAATTAAAAAACAAAAAGACATCTGTATAAGGAACAGTATATTTGCAATATTCTGTTTAATAAAACATATAGGAATGTTTTTAAAATGAAAATATCTAGAAATATGAAACGAATTAACACGCTTGTAGAATAAATCTACTCGAATTAAAATCTTAAATAAAAAATATAACTAATTATTAAAGCTTAAACTAATTCTTCGTCCCCACATACCAGGAACATTCAAATTATGCAGTTTACAAAGATGTGCTCAATATAAGAAAAGGACAGAGGGGATAGATATAAAATTTCATAAGAACTGGTTCTATAAATTCTCTGTTTACTGAAGAACACAAAAATACCATATTGCGATTATATACAAAATTATGATATTGCGATTATATACAAAATTATGATATTGCGATTATATGCAAAATTATGATATTGCGATTATATACAAAATTATGATACTGCGATTATATACAAAATTATGATATTGCGATTATATACAAAATTATGAAGTTAAAATATCTAAATAAATATTATCGTTTTGTGAAATACTATTCAATGTTAATGTCTATAATTTAAGCTTTTTACAAATTAATACAAGTAACATAGATCTATTGGTAGAGCTAGAACTTTTGAAATAAGAAAATCGTCTGAATCATGGAATCTCGAAGAATTACAAATTTGTTTATTACTTTTAACTTATCAACATTCACATACATTTAGAACGTTTAAAGGAAGACATTAGAAAATTCATTCAGCCCTTTAAATCGAGTGCATTTTACGGTAAAATAATTTTCAAATATTAAAGCAAATTTTAAATGTATGCCTAACTTTTTCCTCGAAAATATAACATTTAAGATGTGTGGAAATTAATATATTTCTACCATTTTTATCTACAGTGAGCCTAAATATCTTTAAGCCTCTAGGTCCCATTTACATGTAACGTTCATCCCCTCTTCCCCCCTCCCTTGCTAAATTCGTTCACTTGTAACCGCGGTAAAAACATTTCCACCCTTCGTCTCCAAAAAAGATACATGAATAATTCTGTTATTCGTTATGGACTAATAGTAGACCTTTTTAAAATATTATAATTATGAACAGTTCTAAATTAGGACTTGAAATTTCATTTACATAAGAAATATTTTAATTTAGCTTTTGTTTATTTTAAAGAAATCCTCTGATAAAGCACCCGTGAAGTTTCCGATTTTTTTTTTCCGATTATTTTATTTTATTTTTTTCCACACGAAACTAAGCCATGCATTAGAATCAACCAGATTTTTCAGAGAAATGCATGATGATGAGTTTTGAGACTTCGGTTTGTTCAGAATTTTTTTTTCCCTACAAGTTTTAAATAGATGCTTTGCTTCATCACACACGGCACAAATCTCGAATAAAATCCACATTTTTAATAAAAGTTGAAACAATAGACGGCATAAATATAAGCTGCGCCGCAGGCGCTCTGAAGGAGCGCACCCCGCGTAGACCACCACCGAACCTGCCCTGAGAGACTTTTATCGCGCCAGTAGCTTTGGCTCGCTACGGCGCTTCGGCCGGTCAGAGGACCGCCACCTGCGACCTTCTAGCCTTGAACCCACGTGTCGCCGATGCAGGCCGTTGCGATACGTGGTGAAACCACGGGGAGTCACCGCGAGACACTTGGAGACGGGGCGGCGTCCCCCAACAGCTTCGGAGCTGGAAATCCAAAAGGGAACCAGGCCCTAGGCCTTAAGTCGGGATGTTCCAACCCGTACTTGCTCTATCACAACTCGAGGGGTGTAACAATACACGGTATAGAAAATCATATTTCCAGCAATTTTTAAATTTTGAATTATCGAACACCTGGTAGAGTCAGGAACACTATCATCAAATAAAGAGCATTAGCTATTAAGAAATAATAATAACAAAAAATATAATATACGAAATTTTAAACATTGAATATTTTTGATTCTCTGTTTTCCAATAAATACAATCTGTTTTTCTTATTCCTTTTTTCAAAAACCCTTTTTGGTTATAAGCTCAAAACAATATAATTAAATCAGGGCGATTTCAATTTATTTTTGTTCTTAAAATGGTTATCAATATTTTCTAAATTCCGTATTATTTTATATTAAATCAAAAATGTTTTTAAGTTAATTACATTAATTCAAAAATATACACGGACAAATATGAACAACCAAAAATCTTATAAAAACACTTCCATATTACACAATCTTTGCCTGAATAACATAAATTAAAAAATCAACAATCATTGAATATTTTGAAATTAAAATTTCTCCACACAAAGGGAAATTAAATAATACAACAATAAGGATTAAATAAATTATAAAAACATTTCTTGAGAAACACTATTCTTTGTATGCTTTAAAATGTGAAAACTTAATTTCTCAAAAAATTTCATTATTAAAATTTCTTTTGTAAATTTAAAATTACATTAGTAAGAAGAACTAACTAAATTTTTAAAAGTCTAAGCGCTTATGTATTTTTAAAATAAATAAACCATTTTTATTACATAAAAGCACTGATTCAAACACTTATTATAAAAAAAATTATTCATTAAATTCTTAAATTTGGAGTTCCTTTATGCAGTAGAATAAACAATTTCATTTATTTAAAAAAAAAATTTAATTTATGCATGCATTCTCTTTTTTTTTATATATATTGAATTTTAATCACTACAAGTTTAAAATATATATTCAGTTAAAACCTCATAGATGTGTTTTTAATTTATATAAAAAATCAATTAACATATTTTCGGGAAACGTTTAAATATCTTTAAAAATATATTCCACCAGACAATATTGATATTACAAAAATACTTATGAAAGAATTAAACACAAATTTAATTTTTGTGTGCAGAACATTTTTGTTTTTAGAAATAAAACAATTATGTCTTTAAACACAATAATATTTTTTCGAAGTTCATAAATAATTAATTAAGTAAATGTAAGAAATCTTTGTAAACGTAAATCTTTGTAATATTTAGGTCTTTGCGTTATAATTCGTCTTTTATGTTAAAGAAAACATTTATTCTAACGCTAATTATGTCAATTAGGCATTTTATTTTCGTTATTAACCTCTTAAACATTGAAATGGATATACACTATAAGACAAACAATTCCATTACTTTTAGCTAAACAAAAATATACTTAATCACCATTTTCACTAAATTAAATTTCAAGCGCTAAAAGTTTTATATTTCTTTTTGAAAAATACAACAGAAAATGGATGTGTTTTTAATTGTATAAAAACGTAAATAAAACGAATTAAAAAACAAAATTATAAAATATACGTTCTAGAGGCAGACGAAGTAAAGGCGCTCGACGTCTGTAGTGGCCGTACACTCTAAAAAATAACAAATATTCTTTAATTAAGGAAAATATAATATGAGCACGAACGGAAATATACAATAGCCTATTCTGAGTTACTAGCAATTCCGAAAAGCTTTTTTTTTTATCTTCGGAAACAAAAATCCAATATATTTTCGATATTTAAGTAGTATTTATAAAAACAATGTTTCTTTTGATGCTACTAATTTTCAGAAGCGTTACCGAGCAGTTTCATTGTACATTAATCGGTTTTCTCAATTTGGAATATAAGTTTTTCGGATGCAATCAACACTTAAGTAAACACTTTAATCATATTTTGCTGACAAACATGATCAATTAACAGCATTAACAGCATCTTAAAATTAAAATTAGTTTGTTTCTTTGCATGTATAAATTCAATTACCCATCTGAAAATGTTTAAATGAGAATGGATTACATCCTACAAACCGATTTTCCGTTCTTGAGAAAAAACTGTATAATAACTCTATAAAAACTATTCGAAGACCTTTCCAAAAATCAATGGCAGTAAAAGAAACTTTGTTATCCTAAATGTTTCTTTAAAGCTTAAAACTTTATTGATTTCTGATGTTCTAAACATCACAACTACGTTTTTTTAAATTTCTTAATAAATTTTCTTTTCCAAATCAAAAGTTAATAAAGTAAGAAAATTTGGTACTTACGTATTATCCGTGCCAGGAGATTGATCGCCAAAAATGGTTGCCAAGTACCATTCGTGTTTATCGTTGCCAATCATGTTTTCAAATGCAGTAATTTAACATTATCAAATAACATTGTTAAAAATGGTAATTAATATAAAATAAGTAAAATGTAATATATGTTTATTAAATTTATAACATTGTTAAAAATAGTAAATAACATTATTTTAGTAAAATTAATAAATATTAAATAGCATAGTAAATAAGAGAGAATAATATTATAGTTTATTCCCAGGCATGTACCATGCAGCAAGGAAACAAAATATAAGGGTTACTATAATTAGTAATATTGGCTCCATGCTTGGCGCAGTTCGCTTAAAACTGGCACGGATAATACGTAAGTACCGAAAATTTAATAATTTTCTCAAGTTTTAAGTAGTATTTATTACTTACCCATCATACGTAGTATAGGGTCAGTCTTGTGATCGGTTTAAAAATCGAAAAAAAAAAAAAAACGGATTTACACGTTTTAGACACTGGAGATTCCGAAAAATATATTTTTAGAAAAAAAATTGCCGTCTGTCTGTCTGTGTGTCTGTAAATGCTGTATCTCTCGAAAAAATTGAGATAGAGACTTGAAATTTGGTATGTACTTAGTATGTAATAATGAAAAGAAGCATATTGCATTTCAGTAACCTCAATTATCCGGAACAAATATTTCGGACTCTCGAAATATTCGCTCTGATAAAAGGTACATAAAAATTTTCGAAATTGTTTATTTGAAGGAGTGAACATAAAAGACAATAAAAAATATAAATTTTGCATAAAGAATGAAATCGATCGGATAATTAGTTGCCAAGATATCTGTAATGATATTTTACACACTCATCGATTTTTCATGACCCTGTATTTCATTCCAATTTCAATTCAAATATATATTTTAATTAGAAATGAAACGCTGATTCTGACGCAGTAAATTGGAGTTAATAAGATTATCATTTTTGGAGTTATAAGGATGCTTCTTTTACGCAATTCAGTAATAGAGCATTTAAAATTTATGACGTCATCAAGCCAGAATTTTATTCTAATTGCCAAGCATTTTATAAATAGTTTACACATGTTTTATTTTCATATTTTATATTATGCATATCCATTATGGGTAAGTATTACGGTGGCCCCCAATGACTAGTTTTTTTATTGCATTAATTGTAAACCATTTTATATGAAACAAAGCGTTTATTGTAACTTTAATTATATCCCTTAAAATTTCATTATTTCATTGACCGCATATAAATGGAAACTGTTTCACTGAATAAGATAAATAATTACATTAATTTTGGGCAAAAGTAGTTCTTAAAAACAACACATAGTATCATTTTCATTTTATTCAATTTTTATCATTGAAAGTTTACATTTATTTTTCAAAGGAAAACAGCGTTTTAAATTTAATTACATAAAATATCTATATATAGATTTTTCTTTCTTGTCGCGAAAATAGGTCTGAATTGTGGCTTGCCGTTTTGCAAGAACTGTAGTAACATAAAATAAATTTGCCTTATTACATAGAAAAGCATGATTTCACCACTGAAACTTGCGTCATATTTAAAAGAAAAATTTCAATAAAATGTAAACATATTAAAATGATTGCATTTAATTATACACTAATCGCGGAACAGCAGAACACAGATTATTTATTGAGAAGTAATATAAAGTAATCTGCCTAAATAAAAAAACAGTAAATAATCTAACATAGTAAGTAATGTACAAAGCGAAATCTTTCCGATAAAGTAATTGACCTCATTCGGAACACAAAGATGCATTTTCATCCATGAATATGAAATATTTTACTACAACAGTGTCAGTGATGACGCCGTTGTTTCTGATGGTGAAAATGATGTCATATTTGAAATAAAGGATGAATTCTCACGTAGACGCCAAAAGTGTGATGGCACACGGTAGAATTGTCTCAAACGAACAATAGATTTTTGGGCAGGTTTTCTATTGGGTGAAGGAGTCACTTTCAAGAAAAACATAGCAACAGCCAGGAATTGCATAGCAACGGTTTATATAAGGAACTCTTAATGACGCATGACATTTAGAGTATATGTAATACTGAAATAATTTAGCACGATTTTCTCAATATGACGTCAGATTTATGCCCATTGCTAGCACCAAATAAATGCATTTTTTATTGTGTTTTCAACGAAGTTTTCAATAAGTTTCATTTTCACTGACCATTATACCTGCACCTAAATAAACTGTCTCTTGCTATTTATTTAAAGGTATGCGCAAATAAAATATTTCTGATAATTACAAAATTTCCAATGAATTATAATAAATATTTAATGAAACTCAGGAATTTTAAAACAGTTTCTTAAATGGGGCTCTAATCTCAGAAGGGATGAATGTTCCGATGATGAAAATGATGTCATATTTGAAATAAAGAATGGATTCTCATATAGACTCCAAAAGTGCGATGGCACACAGTACAATATTTTCAAACGAACAATAGATTTTTGAGCAGATTTTCTAGAAAAACATAGCAACAGCCAGGAATTGTATAGCAACGGTTTGTTAGGAACTTCTAATGACGCATGACAAACAGAGTCTATGTAAAACTGAAATATTTTAGAACGATTTTGTCAATATGACGTCAGATTTATGCCCATTCATTGGTAGCACCAAATAAATGCATTTTTAATTGTGTTTTCAATGAAGTTTTCGACGAGGTTTTCAATTTCTATTTTTTTACATTAAAAAAAATGTAAATTTCATATGTTAAAATGGTTTACGATAGAGTTCTGACATGAGTTACTCTGAAAAGGGGTGAGCGATCGAAGCAGGCTAAGACCGCTTAGCGGTTTCAATGTGAATTGCGTCGCAATTCAAGGGGGTTGGGGACAGTTAGGTAGCAGGGGGCGGAGCCCCCTTGTTAAAATATAATAGGGAACATCAAAATATAGCTGTAAAGCCAGGATTAAATAAATTGCAGCATGTTGCTGTTCTCCAGCTCAAAAAAAAAAAAAACGTCAAAAGCCGTTATAGTAAATTAATATATTTCTGCATGTTACTTTAGATAAGAGTCCACTTTACGTTTACTTTATAGGTTTGTCGACTATAATCAATGTTTCCGATGAAGAAATTGAAGTCATTAGGAAAACAAAAGGTGAGTTATCATCCATGAATATAAAATATTATATTACAACGGTGTCAGTGATGACGTCATCCTCACTCACCCCGAGGCTACCGAAAAAGACAGGCTACCGCGGTGCATTCCACTTATTTTTTTTACAGACCGCTAGAGTGACGTATTGCTCTTTTCGTACATCTGTATTGGTACATTCGAGAATCACGTGACTCCCGCGGTCTGTAAAAAAAGATTAGCGTAAAGCACCGCGGTAGCCTTTCTTTTTCGTTAGCCTCGACTCACCCTTATTCCTACACCTAAATAAACCGAACTCTTGCTATTTATTTATAGATTTATTTAATATTACGCACAAAATAAAATATTTCTGATAATTACAAAATTGCCATATTATTATAATAAATATTTAATGAAACTCAGGAATTTTAAAACAATTTCTTAACTGATGTTCCAATCTCGGAAGGTATGAATGTTTCTGATGGTGAAAATTATGTCACATTTGAAATAAAGGATGAATTCACACGTAGACTCCAAAAGTGTGATGGCACACGGTAGAATTGTCTCAAACGAACTATAGATTTTTGGGCAGGTTATCTATTGGGTGAAGGAGTCACTTTCAAGAAAAGCATAGCAACAGGCAGGAATTGCATAGCAACGGTGTACTAGGAACTCTTAATGACGCATGACATTTAGAGTATATGTAATACTGAAATAATTTAGCACGATTTTCTCAATATGATGTCAGATTTATGCCCATTGCTAGCACCAAATAAATGCATTTTTTAATGTGTTTTCAACGAAGTTTTCAATAAGTTTCATTTTCACTGACCATTATTCCTGCACCTAAATAAACTGTCTCTTGCTATTTATTTAAATGTATGCGCAAATAAAATATTTCTGATAATTACAAAATTTCCAATGAATTATAATAAATATTTAATGAAACTCAGGAATTTTAAAACAGTTTCTTAAATGATGTTCTAATCTCAGAAGGGATGAATGTTCCGATGATGAAAATGATGTCATATTTGAAATAAAGAATGGATTCTCATATAGACTCCAAAAGTGCGATGGCACACAGTACAATATTTTCAAACGAACAATAGATTTTTGAGCAGATTTTCTAGAAAAACATAGCAACAGCCAGGAATTGTATAGCAACGGTTTGTTAGGAACTTCTAATGACGCATGACAAACAGAGTCTATGTAAAACTGAAATATTTTAGAACGATTTTGTCAATATGACGTCAGATTTATGCCCATTCATTGGTAGCACCAAATAAATGCATTTTTAATTGTGTTTTCAATGAAGTTTTCGACGAGGTTTTCAATTTCTATTTTTTTACATTAAAAAAAAATGTAAATTTCATTTGTTAAAATGGTTTATGATAGAGTTCTGACATGAGTTAATCTGAAAAGGGGTGAGCGATCGAAGCAGGCTAAGACCGCTTAGCGGTTTCAATGTGAATTGCGTCGCAATTCAAGGGGGTTGGGGACAGTTAGGTAGCAGGGGGCGGAGCCCCCTTGTCAAAATATAATAGGGAACATCAAAATATAGCTGTAAAGCCAGGATTAAATAAATTGCAGCATGTTGCTGTTCTCCAGCTCAAAAAAAAAAAAAAAAAAAAAAAAAAAAAAACGTCAAAAGCCGTTATAGTAAATTAATATATTTCTGCATGTTACTTTAGATAAGAGTCCACTTTACGTTTACTTTATAGGTTTGTCGACTATAACCAATGTTTCCGATGAAGAAATTGAAGTCATTCGGAAAACAAAAGGTGAGTTATCATCCATGAATATAAAATATTATATTACAGCGGTGTCAGTGATGACGTCATCCTCACTCACCCTTATTCCTACACCTAAATAAACTGAACTCTTGCTATTTATTTATAGATTTATTTAATATTATGCGCAAAATAAAATATTTCTGATAATTACAAAATTTCCATATTATTATAATAAATATTTAATGAAACTCAGAAATTTTAAAACAATTTCTTAAATGATGTTCCAATCTCAGAAGGTATGAATGTTTCTGATGGTGAAAATTATGTCATATTTGAAATAAAGGATGAATTCACACGTAGACTCCAAATGTGTGATGGCACACGGTAGAATTGTCTCAAACGAACTGTATATATTTGGGCAGGTTTTCTATTGGGTGAAGGAGTCACTTTCAAGAAAAGCATAGCAACAGCCAGGAATTGCACAGCAACGGTTTATTAGGAACTCTTAATGACGCATGACATTTTGAGTATATGTAATACTGAAATAATTTAGCACGATTTTCTCAATATGACGTCAGATTTATGCCCATTGCTAGCACCAAATAAATGCATTTTTAGTTGTGTTTTCAACGAAGTTTCCAATTAGTTTTTTTTTCATAAAAAATTTGTAGATTTCAAATGTTAAAATAATTTATGATAGTGTCCTGGCTATAGTTGCTATGAAAAAGGGTGAGCGATAGAAGCGGGCTGGGACCGCTTTGCGGTCTCAATGTGAATTGCGTCCCAATTTACGGGGGTGGCAAGAGTTATCTAGCAGGGGGCGGAGCATCTTAGTTAAAATATAATAGGAAACATTAAAATATAGCTGTAAAGCCAGGATTAAATAAATTGCAGCATGTTCCTGTTCTCCAGTTTAAAAAACAACCCTCTAAATAGCCACGATAAAACTTCAAAAGCCATAATTATAAATTAATAAATAGCTGCATGTTACTTTAGATGAGGATCCACTATATATTTACTTTATAAGTTTGTCGACTATAACCATTATGTGGTAATTATTTTAAATGAAATAAAAAGTTTTCAATATATGTTAGTTGCTAACGTGCATGCGTAATAGCAACTACAGAAACAAAACTTTTTTTGTGTCATTTGTTCTGAAAGCTCTTATATAAGATTAATTTAGAAAATGTAAATCATTAAGAATATTAAAAAAATTCCTTTTTACTAAAGAAATAATTTTTCGTCATGTATATCAAAAGTACACATTTTCAGGATATTTTTTCAATGAAGCAGTTTCTGAATATTTTAAGCTAAACACATTTCTTTTTAAAGCTATTAGTAAACTATTTACAGTTTAAAATTTCGAAAAAAGAATAAATAAACATTTGAGACTGTAAGTACTTATATTTAAAAATAACGTTTTCTTTTTTACTTCCTTCTATATATAATAGAAGAAAGTATTGTAATCGAAATTATTTTCGATGGATTTACTCGTTTTAGGGGTCAGAGATTCTGAAAAGCATGTTTTTACAAAATGTCTGTCTGCCCGTGTGTGTGTGCTTTTTGTATCATCGAAAAGTATATGAAGTTATATTTCAAATTGAACCAAATTTCATTTATAGGTTTTTGGTAATGACTAGCAGGTTCCACTTGAATTAGGGGATATACCGACGAAAGGGGTCGTTGTAATAGCGATTTTTGTTCCATTTTCACAATTGTATTATCGAAAAGTGCATAAAGTTATGCAAATAATTGAACCAAAATTTTTTTTATAGGTTTTTGATTATGGGCTGCAGGTCCCAGTTGAATTTGGGGATACTGCGCCTGGATGGAACGCTGTGATAGCCATTTAAAGATTTCAAATTGAAAAATATGAAAAAATTAGAAATCCTAAACTGTTTTTGCTTGGATGTTTGGTCTTGATCCAAGGATTCCAGAGCATTTTTTTTCGCCTCTATCTTAGAAAATGGCTGAGATATAGCGGTTTGAAATTTTGGGGTGGCTGACAATTTGTAACAGTTCAGCACGATTCCTTTTAATTTATGAGTTTTAGGAAGCATTGTTTCTGCAAATTTTCTTTCAATCTTGTAACCATCGCTTCAACTCTTACATGTTTAACACCATATATTTGTATTCGCCAATGTCAAATTCTCGTCAAGCTCGGCGAGAATTAGTAAAATATCGCCAAATTTTGCCCCCAAAATACCTTGCCATATATGAAGCCAATTTGACTATGTCAGTCTAATTTGCCGATATTCTCATTCAAAATCAATATTGACGAAAACTGGGAATGACTCTTCTGTAATCGGGTTCGACGTATTTTAGTTTGCGTTTTTTAGTAAAATTAGCCAAAGTCCTAAATCCAAGCAATTGAGAAGTTATCTTTCCCTGCTGATACAGGCCAGAAGGACTTTTAGTAGTTTAGTATAATACATCGGCTGCTCGCATCCAGGTAACCCGACGATTCGCAAGCAGCTGACGTACAACAGAATGACGAAAAATATCGATTTTATTGGCGATGTGATAGCGAACTTTGAAGTATTAACATGTATGAGATAGAAGAAAGTTATATGATTGGCATATCCGACTAGTTTTTTTTTTTTTTTTTTTTTTTTTTTTTTTTTTTTTTTTTTAATGAAACAGAAACATGTATCAAAACTCTAATTGTTCCCATTAATAATTTAATTTTCCAAAATTCATTAAGAACTCAATTTTCTTCCCTTAATTAAATAAAATATGATATATTTGTGTAATTTTGAACTGCAAATGCTTATCTTTAAATATAGATATTTTACTAAACGCAGAAATATATTTCCATTAGGAGAATTGTTTTGGACAATCTTAAGAAAATTAATTTTTCCTTAGTTATTGAAATAAATACTTTCATTTCTATGATGATTTTAATAATTTCAATTTCCTTTTATTAATTTAGAACTATTTGAAATTAAAATAGACATCCAACATTGGACTCTTTTTTTTAATTAAAATATTTATTCATAAATTTTTATTTTCTGGTTAAATGCAAAATAAAAATTCTAAAATCTTGAAAACATTGTAGAATCATAAGCGAAAAGTCGTTTAGTTTATACATTTATTCCTGGATTTGTAACTGTGCTTCAATTAAGGGGGTCGGGGAAAGAAAGTGCCAAGCCACATTTTTGGTGAAATAAATATGACACTCTAATCTGTTGCTTATTATTGTAAACTATAATATCCTACACATTATTTGTTTCTAATTCAGTTGGTGGCAGCATATGTCCCAGGTTTCGTTTTTGTCCCAGACTTTTATGCCCCCAATGAAGATAGCTAATTTACAAAGGACGTAATAGTAATATCAGCTAAGTAATGCCATATTGTTATTTAGAATATCTCAAATTTTACTAAGACATTGGGAAAAAAAAACTTTATGTTATATATCTTGATTTTAGTATTTGATCTAACTTTCACACTTATATATCTCAGAAGTTTACAAATGTTGTTTAGAACTTTTTTGCCCCGATCACCTCAATTATTCTCTGATGAAACATTCTCTAGCCATTGACAATTTTTTCTGCATCTAAACTTATTCCTATTCTGATATTTTACATATTTTACTGATTTTTTCGTACTCTAAATAGCGGGAAAAGTTTTTTAATGATGATTTTTAATCGTTTAACTATTAAAAAGACTGATCACATCATATTTACAATAAGTTCAACTTATAAAAAAACACCTTTGAAATAACTGATTGAATGGATATTCGTGAAAAAAAATTTTGAAGTATGAGTTATATTACATTATTATCAGTTCAATCATTAAAGATAAAATTCGTTATGCTGTTACAATTAAATACATACTAAATTCGATAAGAAAATTAAATTGTCAACTATTTAAGAAAAGAATGTGCATGTAACACATATAATTTACTTATATATTTTGATCGTCTCTAGTAACAAATATTTATGTGAAAGTCAAAATTATATATATTTGTTTATTTTATGGTGTGTATGCTTTTAAAGGACACAATTCTATACAGGATTGATTGGTGTTTGTTACGAGCGATTATCTGCGCGAAGAATATAGGCCGAGGTGTAGACGTATTTACACAATGTTCTAAGAAAACCACGGAAAACTTCAAGCGTTTAGGTCGACGAGTACGACAAGGGTTCAAACATATCACCTCCCACCTACTAGCTTTGAAAGCAGAAATTCTGCCTCTTGTGGGCTAACTCTACACATAAAAAATATATACAGTATGCCCACTAAAGTCCCTTCCCACCCTCTTAACTTCGGAAAGGCTGCAGCTATATTCATAAAAGTAGTGTCTAGGTATAGTAAAGTAGCCATGCGCTACTCAATGAAATTGTCTACGGTGACACTTGGTGGAATGCTGCAGAGTTAGCATTCCTATCTCGAAAACGGAAAGAGATAGAGAAAAGAATTGATTTACAAAGTTGTAGAGCACCATCGATTTAGTACGAAAAGACACCTTGTGCACATGAATGCGAAGAATAGAATGGTTAAAACGCGCATTTATTTTTTCGTGATTTTCTACACTGTTACGTGACAAAACCATCTTAGAAAGAAAAAAAACAACTTGTTATAATAATATACCTCTATTTTAGATTTTAGAACTTCTCACCGTCAGCTGCAATGCATATTTGGATCCTTGTTTAAATTTCACGTTGCACACGTTGGAATATAGTTGGTGACACGTTGACACAAGCGTCCGTAATGCATCGTTTAAGGTCCTGCATTGTTTATTGGAGTGGTCGAATACATCTGCTGTTTCCCAACTGGTTGTTTCTTTCTTTCTAAGATCGTTTTGTCACTTCACAGTGTAGGAAATCACAAAAAAACAAATGCGCGTTTTAACCGTTCTATTCTTCGCATTAATGTCCACAAGGTGTTTTTTGTACTAAATCGATGATGCTCTACAACTTTGTAAGTCACTCGTTTTTCCTATGTCTTTCCATTTTCGAGATAGTAATGCTAACTCTGCAGTTTCCCACTAGGTGGCGCCGTAGGCGGTTTCATTCAGTAGCGCATGGCTACTTTACTATTCCTAGACACCCCTTTTATGAATATAGCAGCAGCCGTTCCGAAGTTAAGAGGGTGGCAAGGGACTTTAGTGGGCATACTGTATATATGCATGAACTGCTCACGAATAGTAATTTTGACGTTTCTTCTTTTTTTAACACTAAATATTATATCTGAAAGTTTAAACATTAAAATATCAAAACTGATAATACAACTTTGTAAATCACTCGTTTCCCCTATGTCTTTAAATTTTCGAGAAAGGAATGCTAAATCTGCAGTTTCCCACCAGGTGGCACCATAGGCAGTTTCATTCAGTAGCGCATGGCTACTTTACTATTCCTAGACACCCATTTTATGAATATAGCACCACCGTTCTGAAGTTATGAGGGTGGAAAGGGACTTTAGTGGGCATACTGTATACATGCATGAACTGCTCACGAATAATAATTCTGACGTTTCTTCTTTTTTTAACACTAAATATTATTGTCTGAAAGTTTAAACATTAAAATATCAAAACTGATAATTGGAAAATGGTAGATTGCATTGGATTTACAGTTTATCCTATCTTGGTCTTGGTGTTTTACTTGAAGTAAATATTTATCTTATTATTACTATAAATATATAATAGTTTTGATAGAGTCAAAAAGGATATACTTAGTTATGGAAATTTTAAAATCGATTTGTTAAGAACGAAAATAAGCCATTATTTAATAACTTATTGTTAGTTGGTAAAATAATTTTCCAAATCTCTATAGCAGTGGTTATCATTCGGTGTGCAGAGACACACTGGTGCGCCGTGAGAGGTCCTCAGGTGTGATGCGAAAATTTTCAGTAAAGTTATATTAAGATTCTACGAACTAACAAAAGTACTTCGAAATGCAACATTCTAAGTTCAGAATTTCCCTATGTAATGAAGTTTAGCGTCATAAAAATGAGTTTCCTTCCAAATTTATTACAGCGTTTGAACACTCTTAATAAGGAACTCCAAAGAAGTGCATTGAAAATAAGTAAAAACGTAATATAAGCTATTAATTTTCACTCAGTTCCAAATTTGATGAAATGAAATATGTCCCTTGTTTTTGCTGGATGAACGGCAATAAGGCAAAAAACAGTACGTCATTTTATGAAGAATACAAGAATTTTCATTTACAAGCAAACTTCCAGTTAAAAAAAGCACATATCACTGTAAAGAATAAGAAAAATGTAGGTTTGATAGGCACGTCTATGAGGTGATCAATGTAAAGCTGTTATCACACGGACGACCATACGATATGAAGTATATGCTATTGCCTCTCGCTTGCTTGGAGCTACACTTTCACGCTGCAACTAGGGTTATTTTCCCTACTGAAAGTTATCTGCTAATGTAAGGAGAGGGCGTAACATTTGCCGAGTAATTGCAGCAGGTGTTTTAATATATGGTGTAGAGTTCGATTGATAAACAGGAAGCATTATCGTGTACTAACATTTTATATATTGCAGTTTCTGTTCGTGTATGTTCTATATATATAATATTGTGATCATTTTACTTAAAATTCCAAGATTATAAAAACATACTCTCGCTAATCTATATATTTAAAACGCTAAGCGATTTCTTTCGACAATCCGTGAGAACAAACTACTGCATCAAATTACACCATTCTTTTTTTAAATGAAAGATATTTGGACACAGATTTGTTATGGTGCATTCGTTTGTTCGAAAATTTAATTAATTAGCCATAATTTTCAATTAAACTTTTACTGCTGCTTATGACGTCATAAAGTCGATAACTCCCACTTTGGCAAGGCATAGAGTTATTTTCTGAACTCTGTGGTTCGTCAATCTTTTGACATTAGCTAATATCAACCAGGTAATATTTTAACATTGTAATATTAAATCTTAAAAAACTTACTTAAAATTAGCTAAAATATAATCATAATAAAATATCTAAACATAAACATATCAATATGAATAACAAATCTCACGTAAAATATTGAAATTTAAATTATTCCAATTGAAAGAAGATTTGGAGAGCTAACATAAAAGTACCAATTTTATTTTATTTATTTATACACATATTCAATTTTATTATAAAACACCAGGTTGCCATACAAAGCAAAAATCGTCATTTAGGCGCCAAAAATTCACCCCAGTTACAGTGCATAGAATATATTATGTTTATAGAATGACATATATATATATATATATATATATATATATACTTCACTGGCTCCCGGCTAACTGAAAAGTACCCCAAATTATTCGCCAAACTGTAGCGCCCAATAAACAAACACAAGAATGTTGCCATTAAATCTCAAAAATAAAAAAAATAATAAAATAATAATAAAAGCCCCATTTACTAAAGTATCATTTATCAGTAACTTTAAACCATAAATTTACAATATATTAATGAAAACATAATAGAAAATAATCTTGGATGTTTATTTATTCATATTATTTCTCTTAATTATCCCTTTCGACTGTTGGATAAATGTTTGTGACGTCAGTTGAATTTTATCGATTGTACGAAACTACGAATCACAACATTTTTCCAATGCTTTTTCTATTTTAATATCATGGTATTGAAGACGTAATTTTTATTTTAATTAATGTAATAACTAATAAATCAGTAAAACATTATTATAAATACATTTAACGTCGAATTAAAAATCACTTGATGAGAACTTTTAGGCCGAATTTTTTTAATTTGCAACTTAAATTTCGGTGAAAATATTTATCCGCGTGTTTTATAAGCAAATAATAATTCATATTTATTGTGACGTCACCGGAATATTGTGCATTAAGTTTATTTTATCATTATGCATTATAACTTTGTTGATGCCATTTTTTCATTACAATTAAATACAAAATATATTTTTATTTGTAACATGGTGTTTAAGCATAAAAGTAACTTATACAAAGTACGTGTGAAAAGTTTGCGCCGGGGAAAATGACGTTATGCTTAGCTTGAAATGCATTTTAACATTGATAAAACTAAAAAGAAAAATAATTGTGTCAACATGACGTAATTTTAACTGATTTTTCAATTTTTAATTTTAAAGGTCAGAATTTAAGCCTTTATTGGTTGCTTCATCTTGATTGCATACCTTGATTACATGTTACCAATTACTTTTTTTTTTAATTATAGGTTAGAAGATTTCATTTTTTTATTAAAAAAAAAATCACAAAAGTAAAGAATTTCAGGAAAATTAAAATTATTAAAAATAGTGTTATGGGAAAAAAACTAGAAATAATGATTGTATTTTTAGCTAAAATAAATAATGTAAGACTAATATTTTATAGGGATTATTTTGGTAGGTTTGTTATAAGTTCATTTAACAGTTCCTTATTAGTGGCAAAGTCCTATTTCTTCCACTGTGAATTTCTCTTTCCATGTCAAAAAATGATAGTCTACTTTTGGACACCAGCCAAAACACAGTGGCAATTTTTAGAAATGTATAACGGTTGTGACAACAAACAACCCTATCGCTTTAGCTTTCATCGCGCTTACATCACTTCTAAATACTACAAATTTCAATTTTTTACTACATTTTACTACATTTTACAATTTCAGTTCTTACATCATCAATTAGAAAAAAAAATAGCGTTTGATTGAAATTTATTTGAAAACTGCCGCTTAATTTAACGACTTTTTAAATAATTTTCAAGAATGAAATATTTTTCAATTCTATCTCAACAATGATCATCAGTTTGCTTTAATAATGTAACATAGTCCCTGGAAAAGTTGCCCCAATTGAAAATAGACTTTCCTAACCATCAATAAAAACTGAAAAAGAAAAATAATAAAAACCCCTGATAAATCATAAGATCAGATTATCCAAAAGAAAAAGCATTTTGGCGCTAAACTAAAATCTGTCAGGAAAAAAAAAACTATTTATAGTTTATGAATAACATAAAATTGATATGCTGAATTCGTTGATGTATATGTTGCATCAGAATAGTCTAGGAACTGTATTTTATTATTTTTTTAAAGATCCATTGGATATTTAACTATATAAGAAGGAAAAGATCCCCGACTGTGATGGAAAAGGAATAATCATCCTGATTATGTAAAGGAACCGAAGAAACCATACAAATAAATTACACTTGAAAACATTAAAAATCTCCCTTATCTGCAGATGGATTTATTATTGTAAAAAAAAAAATTATTCATCTTTACATAGAAATTGATTAGCTTAAAACAATGGATGCGTTTCAGAAGATATGGATTTGAAACGAACAATGATTAAAGAAGATATTTTAAAACTTTTATTTTAAACATTTTAAAACTTTTTTTAACGTCGATTTTTGACGGTGCCTTTGGTGAGATGCAATGCACATGCGCATAGGAGCTCATTCGGTTGCATTATCCCAGGGGGGGGGGGAAGATGTGTGCTTTATTTACTATGTTCTTTTATTGACTGAATATGAGATGAACGTAGGGATATAGTATTTGTATGATACTTCATAGGTCCAGGAAATTTTCTTTCTTGCCGTGGGGAATATGGCGGTAATGTCAAACTGATTTGCATTACACAGTTGTTTACCGATTGTTTGTTTGGAGTTTGCTTCGTAAATAGTACTGTAATTCACTGGGGGGGGGGGGACTTTTAAAATAAAATATTTGAAAGACTGTTTCATACGCACCCCTTCTTATGTAATAAAGAAGCTTATTTTACTAATATTGTTATTGCAATTCTTTTCCGTCAAGTTTTGACGGGTTCCATCTAGTATAACATTAAAATTCTTCTTACTTTATCGCTAAGCCGAAATCTGTAACGCAAAGAAAGATTTTAAATTAAGTTTTAGTTATTTTGCCAAAATCGCTATTATGACATTTTTAGTTAATATATTTTACATATTTTAAATGTAATTCATGTTACATATTGAATGTAATATAAAAATGAAATACGTAATAAATTTAGATATAGTTCCCACTATTTGCAGTTTTTCTTCCTTGGTTTTGATGATTTTAATCATTTTTCGAAAGTTTAAATGAGTTTTTGATATTTTTCCTTTCAAAAACACAATCCTCATTTTTATATATATTATGTGTACTAGGGCTGGGCGATAAAAAGAAAAATAATCGAACATGCAGATTATTCATTTTTTAATTATTTTTCCTATTTCCATCCATTTTTTAAATTTCCTTCTTGCTTTTTTCCATTATCATGAAAAATGTGCTTGATGACTGTTTAATACTCTAATCAATCTTGAATTCAGACCATTTTTCTCTGGGAGGTATTTCGAAGGTTCGGGATGTAGTGGGTAGGTGTGTGTATGTGGAGGGGGGGGAGGCATTATGCATTATCATGGGCGCCGGCAAGGAAGGACAATTGCCCTTCTTTGAATTTTGAAATTTAAATTTGTATTTTTTTATGTTGAAAAAAATATATAATTTACCTATCCTCAAGTAGCATGATTAATTACGCACTGACAGAAGAAAGAACTAGGAAATTTTGGTCACTGAGGATCTGCCCGCTAAAACTCCCGTGGAACAAAGTTTTTATTATTTTTTAGGTAGATTTCGTAAGAAATACTACCTATTACATTCTTCCCTAAGTTGGAATTTTTGAAAAATTGTTGCAGATCTACGCCGATCATGACTCCCAGAACCCAAAACCATCCCCAGTTCAAAACTTTCTCTATCTATCTATGTCACTTTTTTATGGACACGATAACTTGAAAAATTCTGCACAAGTCTCTTCCAAACTCATACATAAAATCAAGGGGCATAAAATCTCAGTCAAGTTAGTTAATGAGCATAATCGAACCAAGGGGGGGGTAGGGGCTTTTTGTGAAAACAGAAAAAAACCCATAACTTCTTAATTATGATACGTATCGAATTTAAAGTTATTATTACTTCTAGGAAAAAGGCCGAAAATTTATGTATGACAGATAATTGATATCATTAAAAATGGCCCAAGGGGGGGCGGAAAGAGGGATTAGAAGAAAAAAATTCATAACTTCGTCAATTCACAAGATATCAAATCTGCCTAAATGTATTATAAATCATCTTAATATTATCTAAAACTTTTATATTGACAAGTTTTTTATAGAACCAACACTTATAGAACAAAAAAAATTAAAAACAAAAAAATCCCTACCGCCTCCGTCTGCAAACAAGTTAGATTTTGAAGTAGGCGGTCCCAACTGCGGCATCATGGCAAAAAGGTAATTTCTTCCGCAATTCCCTACAAACAGGTGCCCCACGGTCTGCGTCTTCGAAATCTACCTGTGCATGTAGGCCGAGCCGTCAGTGATTTTTTTTATTTCTTTTTTCTTCTCAAAATATTCTTTTATTTATTCTGTATATTTAGTTTTAATATCACGATATATCGTCATATCGCGATATTTAGCTGACGATATATCACGATATTGAAATTGAGATATCGCCCAGCCCTAAGTGTACAGTCCTGCGGGCGGGGGGGGGGGGAGTTATACCCTCTACTAACTCTGCCGCAAATCACTGTATAAAAATGTCACAAGTAACAATAGATTAGTAATAACATCTAATAATATTGCTGTACATAAATTTTGCTGGGGGGAAGGATGAAGTTACGTATAACAATTGTAACATATTTTAAAACTTTTAGTACTAAACCCTAATTTCAAAATCATATTTTTCGGTAAATTTTTAATTCGTGTATCAAACTGAAAATCACTCGTTAAAGTAGTTTAGAAATTACGCAGGTTTTATGTTTGTACCTCCTAATGTTAAATAAATGTTCGATCGTCGCAAAACAGATTACAAGACAAGTGCTTTTTAAGCACAACTTAAAAACTATTTGGCGGAATGAGCTTTAATTTTGGGTTTGCATATTTGAAAATTCTAGAAATCTATTTCTGTTAGGAAAGTTTTACGTTACAATTCATTTTTGTTTCCGAAAATATATAAATTATTTTTTTTTGTTTGAAGGGAAGCAAAATATTTTAACTGGAGGGTGTGTATGTGGGGGGGGGGGGGGGGTTATATGCGTTATTTATTATTAATACAAAGTGAAAAAAGGGCACAATTTGCTTAACAAATTGAAAAACATATAAAGGCTTAAAATTTATACACCGCTAGGAGGCGGGAGACAAAATTTTAGGTTGGTTGAAATTCAATAATTAAAAAGGAAAAATAGACTGAAAAGGACATTCTCACCCACATACATTAAATACAATAATCCAACATGAAGTGAAAAATTAGCCAGAGCCAGGAATCGAACCTGGGTCCACAGCGTTCCGGGCTATCGCTCTAACCACTGAGCCACTCCGGCCGAGTCTGAATCTGCAATTTATCACTAATAAATCATGTTGGAGAGCAAGTCGCCAACCATCTAACAGACAGCCTTGGATGATCGAACAACTGTGGATAGATTTTTATTATTCCACCGATTTACGAATAAGTATGTATGTCTGTATAATAGTTGTATATCTTTAAAAAAAGATTATCAAGATTGTTTTAAAAGAAAATTATTAAAAGGTAAAATATAATTAACTATAAGTAGCTGCTAGATTAAATTTTCATTTATAAAATTTTATTTTTCTAAAAGTATAAGAACATTTTCTGTCTCCCCCTCCCCTATACTACAAAATTTAGATTCTGAACGCTGCATGCTAAAAGGAGGCAATAATTTGTATTGCAATAAAAAACCTTGATGCATGTCTGCTTGCATTTTTATGTTTGGCGACATAATTTGGCAACAAGTACGAAATAACGTTAAATATAGCTGTAGAAAGTAGTTAAACTACTACAGTTTGAGAAGTAAATAAGTGACTACGACAGTACAATTATACATATAGCAAATAATATAAGGAATTGAAATAAAATAATCGCAATAAATAACTTTATATTAGTAAATGAAGTTCTTATCGGGAGTGTAAATAACGAACTCCGAAGAGACAATCGACGCATATGTAATTATTTATTTTCAAAATAACTGCACATTTTTAAAGTTCTTTTCGTGTATAATTGGTCCCTTGTGTTACTAAATATTTGCTTTTTTCTTAATTCTTCTGTATTTTTGGCTTCAATATTTGCTATCACGCTAAACATAAGATGTTGACTTACTGAAGGTGGCCATCTTGGAATTTTTAGAGAGTTCTGATTGGTGGATTTCGAGCTAATATCTATCGTAGAGGATAAAATCTACTGTAAGTTAGATCTTTAAGAAAGTACGAGAGGCAATCTATCAAACGGGACGATTTCGAGCGTTTTCCTTTCGAAAAACGTGTTTCGGATGAAATATCTGATATTGACTATGATATGAGAGTACGTGTGATAGCACCATAAGTATTAGGACAGGCAGGCCCAAGATGGTAGCGCTATCTATCAGGGTTAGCTGACTTCCATTTTTGAGTGGTTAAGGAGAAGATCCCGAAGGGGATAGTGAGTACAAACATATGTGTCGCCTGTGTTATCACGCATATTTAAAAGGTATTTAAATATTATTGTGAGAGAGGAATGTGAAATAAATATTCAGTGATATATTTTTTCATTTGTTATGTTTTCCGTGTAATAAACCGTATTCGTCTTTTTAAATCAATTGAATTTGTCATAAACATGATAATTTTTTAATCCAAAAGTAAAAGAACGTTTACTAACATATACAAACTTATACATGTGTAAATCCGCATTTGAAAATGTTGTTTATCAAATAACTCTTATAATCAAATAATAATTAATATTAAAATTTTACCAAATTTATCAAAAAGTTATTATTAAATTATGAGTACAAAGTTACATATTGATAGACATTACATAATTAAATAATTACGTTATGATAAATTTGATACAATTTTAATATTTATTATTATTATTTGTTTAACAGCGTTTTGAGTTGCAAATTTACGCATATGTAACTTCGCTTGTGTTATTGAATAAACCTTTTGAGTTATATTTTACAAATATGTAATAATGTTTTTCATTATGTTCTTAAATCCAAATTTATGAGGTAATTAAACACCGACAATATGTTATATCTAGTATAATTATTAAAAAGCAAAAATAGCAAAATCACATATATTATGTTTATTTAAGTAAAATATAAATATACTTTATGATATTAAAATTTTGAATCTTAAATTTCTTCTATCACAAAGAATCACGTAATGCATTTTATTCTTTCTCGTTAACAGAAATTTCATTATCATTTTAACCCTGAAAATAAGTATGTGAAACAATTACATACAACATTTATCATTCTATATAGTCCGCGTAATAAAAGACATTTTATTAAATTACAATTGTGTTTTTTATTTTTCTCAAACAAATATCCTAAATATATACCTACTTGGAAGTTGTATTATTTTCTAACGTTACCCAAGTTTATTTTTATAAAAACCTTTATCTTAAATTACATAATTTTATTACTAAAAGTATTTTTTCGAACCGATCCTACTTCTTACGTAATTCTAAGCAAGTACCTAATTTTATTTTACGATCCATCAAAACTTTCAGAAAATAATGTAAAAGCAATATATATAATATATTTAACTAAGTGATGCAGTAAAATTCTTTAAGATATTCAGACTTGGAATTTTAAATTGATTTTTTTTCAATGGAACACACTTATGTTTCTCTAAGTGATATAAAAATATACTCTATGAGTTTCAAACGTTGTGTTTTAAATTGGTCTCATTTTCAAGGAAAAATTCAATGGTGCGCATTCTTTCTCGAAGAATATGTATTACATAAAATCATTTTAAAACTCTCTCTTTGAACTATAATTTTCTAGAAAGTGTTTTCTTTAGAATGTATGTCCATTTGTTTTATAGATATCATTATGGTCTTTCATACTTATTTCTTTAAAGCAATGAAGGGAAATGATTCTGTTTACATGCTGTGGTGTGTTCTACGTCACAATTTTGAAAATCAACACTTCAAAATGACATAATTATTATGTCATTGTTATCTACATAGCTGCCATTATCTGTTATGGCATTTCGTTTAAGTTGGATACATACCAAAAATGTTATTTCAGAATACTTTTATAGTTAATAATTCACGTCTAAGAACAGCAATTGAAATAATATTGCAAGAAATCTAAATTTTGTCTTGAGTAATTGAATCACTTCTTTCTGAAATTCTATAAGTACGAAATTTCAGATTTTGAGCTATTTAATGGGTTACATCACTTTGATGTCCTGAAATACTACTTTCTAGGAAATTGTTTTTTAAGAAATGCGAAGTGTTTAAAAAATCCATTTACACTAAATTATTATACTAAAGAAAAAAAAACTGTGTTTTTTAAAATTGATATATTAAAACAAATGGTGGTTTCACAGCTGATGGGCAAGGATGCATAGAAAAAAAAAGGTCAAGCAATGGCCATGATAATTTATCGTAGACTAAACCCTGAACAATGAGTAAAAAAATTTTTTTTTATTATTATTTAATTTTTAATCCAGCATCTAGTGAAATATGTAGTCATTTTATAAAAAATGCAGTTTTAGAGAAATGGAATCAAATCAAAATGAAATGAAAAATTTTATCCTAAAAATTCCTTTTTTAAAGGTACACAGGGAAGTGAGGTGTATATATTTCGAAGCAATCCTTTGTAGCTCACTAGAAAAATATACAGGGTGTCCCAAAAGTCTGGAAACGGTCGAATAACTCGTTAAATATACGTCGTAATGAAAAACGGAAGAATGCATGTTCAATATTTTTGAGGGATATCAAAGTTTCCCCCCAACTCTGCCCCCCTGGGGGGAAAGGAGGGCAACTTTGAAATCTTACATGCTAACCCCCGTTTTTTATTGCAGATTCGGAATCTACGGTAAAAAATACGTAACATTCGTACTGAACATTTTCTTCGGAAAATCATAGATGGCGCTGTAATCGAGTAAAATGCAGTGAGAATCGTTACCATTGCAATGTCTGGAAACGCTCGAATAATTCGAGCAATATACAGCGGATTGAAAAACGGAGAAATACGTGTTCAATATTTTAGAAAAATGGCAACTTTTATATCCCTAAATAGATTTTTCTAAAATATTGAACACATATTTTTCCGTTTTTCAATCCGATGTATATTGCTCGAATTATTCGAGCGTTTCCAGACATTCCAATGGAAACAATTCTCACTGCACTGTACTCGATTACAGTGCTATCTACGATTTTCAGAAGAAAATGTTTAAAACGAAAGTTACTTATTTTTTCCTGTTGAAGCCGAATCTGCAATAAAAAAGGGTGGTTATTATTTAAGATTTCAAAGTTGCCCCCATTTCCCCCCTGGGGGGCAGAGTTGGGAGGGCAACTTTGATATTCGTAAATAGATTTTTCAAAAATATTGAGCATGCATTTTTCCGTTTTTCAATCCGATGATAATTTTTGATAGGTATCAGAAGGAAAATTCACTGAAAAATCCAAATATGATGTCAAAATATAGACGATGAACACTCCTCCCCCCAAACACACACACACACAATCAAAAGTTAAGTATATAATTAATTAGTAGATGTTATTATGAATAGATTGATAACATTCACAGTTTTATACAGTGATTTGCGACAGAGTTAGAAAAGGGGTGCCTTTCTTTATCAAGACTGTACAAGTGCGAGCAAGCCATATTTTCCCGAAGATGTGAAAATATAAAGATATGAAAAATTATAAGTATTTTCTCACCTATGACACTTATGCAGTGTGATTTACATTTTCAAAATTTTAGAGAAATCTTTATTTAAGTACAATAGAAATTGGAGTTTCATTATTATATTGAATTTTAAATATTAAATGGGCTTAACTAATTCAATTTAATATATTTTGAGAGGTTAGCTTTAATAAGTTCATTTCGTTAAGTTTTTATGTCTTAGTCAGGTGTTTTAGATGCTACTTATTTTCAAAAGTTGAATTTTAAATCCATATCATCGTTAGTCCTGTATAATGAGCATCCTGTTTTTGTTTTAATAAAACGAAAAAAAAAACATATGAGGGGGTTAGAATGACAGTGGACTAAGTCAATATTTAGTAATTTGAGAAATGAAGAGTTTTGTGAAACTTGTCGTATTGCCGTTGCATTAAGTGGTCCAAATTTCTTTGCCCTCTAGCGACTCTCTAAGTGAACTATCACTTATTTGAATGTCAAACTGAACAGAAATTAATGTACGTTCAGTGAAAGTATGGTTATCTATTTTTTTCAAATTTTTGACTTGCTCCACTGTCATTCTAACCTCCTAATATATCCCGTGCAATACTCAATATAGTGGACAGCATACATTCTTAAAATCTCAAAATTCTAGCTACTTTTTATTCGAATGAACATTCTCTGCTGTAAATTTCAGTATTTACTCACATATATAACGCTCTGTTATAAAAATAATACAAAATCATATCCAACGAAAGACACAGATCGCAGCACTTCAAGATAGCGCTATTCAGCATGGTTTTAGAGATATTTAAGTCATTTTCTAAGAAGAAGTGGAATGTCCCATATTTGGTGCTCCTTCAGAACTAAATAAAGTTGTTTTGCCAACAATAGCAGATGTTATAAAATGTTACTTATATACAAGACAACAATTAAAACACAGCAGAGATGATAAAGATCCACCAGTCAACTGTAATTCAAATCCTAAGAGAAAAGATCGAAGAAATTTGGAAGAAAACATTAATTCTTGTAGTTTCCCAGAGGCGTATTGATCAAATGATAGACAACTACTTTTCTGAATACCAGAGCCTTATTCGATCCCCCAAATCCAAAAGAATTGATAATTACATTAAGAATGTTCAGTTTTTCAAAGCTGAAGCTGTAAGTAATCTTCTAGACATTTCGGCGTGCAAATGCAAGTCAATTTCTAAGTGTACTTGTGAAAAATCAAAGAAGGTACCTCCAAAAGAAAAGGAATTTCTTCTTGACCAAAGGTCAACAAGAAAGATGGTTACTGGCATGCTCGATAAAGCCGAGACAAGTAAATTAAGACAAAGGGAATACAGGCAAACAAGGCACTCAATGGGGTCTGAAAAGGTAAATTTAAAATCTGCAGTTAATCAGGACAGTACAGTTGTTATTTATTGTGACAGTGGTGATGAAGAAAGATGTAGTAGCTGTTCATCAAGATGTGAAGAATTAATATCCGTATCACAAGCATCTACTTCTAAAGAAGAGTCACAGAGACAAATGAGAACAGAACTACCTACGGTTTCAAGGGTCTCAGATCAGTATGGGGTTTTTGATAGATGCGTGGCAGCAATATCTTCTGAAACTCTTCAAGATGTTGGCTTTGTAACAGAAAACGAAAGTATATATTTTGATGGAAGAAAAGACAAAACACTACATCAAGAGAAAATTGGAGATAGATTACATCGAAGAACTATAAGTGAAGAACATGTATCTCTGATTGAAGAGCCAAATTCACTGTATCTGGGGCACGCTGCACCATCTTCTGGATCAGGAATCATATTGCAGAAAGCATTTAAAAATATTCCACTGAAAACAACTTAAACCTTGACAAACTTATGGCTATAGGATGTGACGGGAAAGATGTAAACACTGGGAGAAAGAGTGGTGCTATTAGATTTTTTGAAACAAAGAGTAGTAGTCACTTGCAATGGTTAATATGCCAGCTTCATGCAAACGAATTGCCATTGCGTCATTTATTTTCTGAACTTGATGAGTTCCAAGAGCCTTTTCGGGTCCTATTGGAAAATTGTTGGATGGTGAAAATGTGAACAACAGTCAGTTGTGGAATTCAAAAAGATCTGCTCTTGCCTTCCAGAAATGAATTCTCGAGAGTTAAGTACTGACCAAAATTATTTATACGACATGTGTCAAGCAGTTACAACTGGGCATTGCTCGTTAAATTTGGCAAATCGTAATCCAGGAAAAATGTCTCACTCTAGATGGTTGACAACTGCCAATCGATTACTTAGACTGTACATTGGAAGTCAGAATCGTTCCCTAAATCTGAATATTATGGCTGAATTTGTATTGAAAGTATACGCGTCTATGTGGTTTCATATTAAGAAAGATTCTTCCTGCAAAAGAGGAGCTCAAAATGTTTTTAAAACAATTAAGTTGTCTTGTTATTTTAGAGAAGATTTAAAGAAGATTGTCGATCCCGTTATTCAACGAAACGCATACTTCTGTCATCCAGAAAACATTTTACTAGGAATGATAACTAATGAAAAAAACCATGTTCGAGAACTTGGATTCAGAAGAATATTGAAGGCAAGGGAAATGGAATTTTCAAAAATAAGGCAGTTTCATATTCCAATATTGAACTTCAGTGCTACAGACTATATTGACATTATTGACTGGCAAAAATGTGAAATTACATCACCCCCCATTCTTAATTGCGTATCAAAGTTCTCATAAGTAGATCGGAAGTGCCATCTTTTCATTTCCCAAAGTTTCCGTGTCATATTCAAGCAGTTGAAAGATGCGTGAAATTAGTTACTGAAGCATCATTAGCAGTTGTAGGAGTAGAAGCAAGGGACGGATATATAAGAGCAAAAATCAAATCACGGAAGGTAATGCCTAGTTTTGATACCAAAGGGCAATATACATTAGAGTATAATGTCAGTTTGTTTTACAGTATATCGTACATATTCTTTTATTGTATTCCTAAATATTCAGAAAACTGTCTTTTCTATATATTCGGAAAACTATGTTCCATGTATATTTAAAAAATAAAAGTGAACTGTATATATAATTATTGTGCTTTTTATTTATCTTCTTTGCTAACAATTACCATTTTAGGGTTACTTTTAACTTCAAGGTGTCAAAACATGAAGACACTTGAATTGATCACAAGTAATAGTTTCATCAGTCATGTTTTATGGGTTATTTTAGTAAAATCAGAGAAATTCTGTAAAAAAAAATAATTTGAATAATTTACACGACATAGTGCTATGTAGGTTTTCCACGTATAAAGTGCATAACCGTTAAAAGCTGGTAGAGCCCTACAGACGAATTCCAAATGAAAATTTAACCTAATATTCAGAGTACCAAAAGGCAAATTTTAAGACATATCTGAAAAAAAAATTCCAAAAAAGTTTTTAAGGTCATTTTTACTCCACCCTATTGACCAGCACATTCACCGGGTATTTCCAGGGCTACACTAGATACCGGGCTTGCTCATTCATTATCATGACGTCACAAATGGTGGCTGGCCGCTACCAGCGATTGGTACAAAGCGAAACGACAAAATGAAAGGCATACAGCGATTGGCACAAAACGACAGGCTCGTCGCTTTGCACCAATCGCTGGTCACGGCCAGCCACCTTTTGTGACGTCATGATAATGAATGAGCAAGCCTGGTATCTAGTGTAGCCTTGGTATTTCTTTAGTCGAACACGTCTGATGCTTAAGAGTTTTCTGAAAAGGCAACTTGCTCCTTAAGAGTTTTCTGAAAAGGCAACTTGCTCGAGAATCGCTTTCTCATGTCTAAATGCAACCGCAGTGCGTGGATTACGTGAGACATGGTACTATGTTTTAAAGATCAAAGCATTATTAACATTTTGAGCTGTAAGCTCGTCTTTTTTCATCATGTGTTTGATGAATGAAAATGCCGATGCAAATAAAATGTCACAATTTATGTTGCGTTTCCCAATTCCATAAGATAAATACATATACGAGGTATTCAAATATAAATTTACATATTCATACATTACATAGCTATTGTTTTACGAACCATTATAAATATATGCAAAAATATTCCCCTTCGATCACAGCGTTTCAAATTTTGTTCTAGGATAAACTTAACAGTGTCCACGTTTGTTTTAAAAAGTAAAAAGACCAAATACGATACAGATTTTTACTGTGTACCATTTCAAATATTAGATGTCCTTCTACAAGATTTAAAAACTACTTCTAAATCAAACATAACAGAAGACCAGGATAACAGGTTTTTGATAACACTGGAGCAAGTTAACTCTTCTCGACATTTCTAGATTTAAGGATTGTGGAAAAAATCTGTTTTTTAAATAAGCATTTTCCCTTGCAAGTTACTGTTTTTTGAGGGTTTTTTTTTACCTTTTTTAGTTCATTTTTATTAGGTACCTTATAGTTATATGTGTGTGATTTATTCGTGTATTAAAATATTGGTTTTATAAGTAGTATAAACTTTTGGCGCATCTTCTGGCATTTTGCAGTAGTTGTTACTTGTGTTCATTACTAAGAAAACTGAAAATTCCTCCTGTGCTTATAGTTGATACCTGTATCAAAAGCAAGTAACTGACTTTTTGCACCGGTATATCGATCTACTTGGCTATATCAACTGTAGCGGATGTCCCTTAAGTCCGTTCACATATAAAAAATTCATAAAAATTTCAAATTGCCCTATCAGAGTGAGGTTTACATCAAAAGACTTGAGAAATATTTGATTTTTTTGTATGAAACAAAGCAAACTTAAACGTTTTCACCGATAAGTGGTGCTATTAATGTCGACGTTATCCCAAACTCCTATTATGGGTGATTGTTTACGTGTAAAAAAATTGCATTTTATTATTTAGAGTGATTAAAGTATACAGGGTGTCCCTAAACTCATGGTACATACGCTAGGTGGTGATAGAACACATCAAGACGAGTAATAGTAAATAGGAAACCAAGGGTTCCAAACGTATTCCAAAGGAGATAGGCGCCATCAAAGTTTAGGGTCCCAAATTGCAAATGATGATAAAAAAGGGAAAAATGGGTCGATTTATTTGCGGTTTTCGCTAAAATCATTCTTTAAATTAGTATTTTCTTTAACAATGTTTTAAAGAGAAAGTTATAAAAATGCCGGTAGAGGGCGCTCTAGACTTTGGAGTACCGAATAACTACTTTTTACCGTTTTTTTGTTAACACTGTTAAATATTTTCTAAAGCTTAGACCTTAACTTAAATTTTGTGTGCACAAGTGAAATCATCGCGAGTGGTTAGGTGGAGCAAATTTAACTGTGTTCAGGGGGTTGATTTTTGAACGATCGTATGTAATGAGCAAAATAATAAGTGATGAAGCAAACTTTAAGAGGTGATAGTACACATCAAAACAAACAACATTCACTAAGTAATGCATGATTTGAATTCAAACGCAAACGTGTTAGAGCATGTCCAAACTAGATACATGCAAGCGCTATAGCTACCATTATGCTGTAAGTTTCCGGAAGAAGAATCTGAAAATGTGATATGTTAAAGATGAAGAACGCGTATGCAAATTTTCGCTAACATAAAAGTTACTTATTCGAGTGCGTAATTGTAAAACTGGGAACTGTTCACAACAGCTGTCTTCATTTGCTCTGTGGATAGCCGATAATATAGTTTCGTACTCTAACCAGGAGAAGGCCGAGATGCATTACATGTACAGAGCTGCACACGGCAATGCAACAGTAGATCAAAGATTGTACCGAGAGCGTTTTCCAACCAGACGTGTTCCTAATGCGAGAATATTTCAACGACTGCACCAACAACTGTGCGAAAGGGGTTGCTTTGCAAGTTGCATGCAGGATACCAGGCGTTCCAGGAGTGTAAGAATGCCATCCGTTACGGATAACATTTTGGATCGTATCAGCGAGAGGCCTGAATCTAGCACGCGGGGACTGTCCGAAGAAGTGAACGTTTCCCGCAATACGGTGTGGCGAGTTCTGCGAGATGAAGGAATACATCCGTACCATGCGCAGATAGTTCAAGGCCTAGAACTAGAGGATTATCAGGCACGTGTCAATTTTAGCATATGGTTGCTCCAACAAATAGCTGTGGACCCTGCTTTTTGCGCACATGTGTTGTTCATGGACGAATGCACATTCACACGCGAGGGTATTTTGAATATCCACAATTATCATGTGTGGTCAAATGAAAACCCATACACAATACGTCAACGTTCGTTCCAGCGACGTTTCGCGGTCAATAATTGGCCGGAATCGTTGACGATTATGTAATTGGGCCATACTTACTGCCAGCGCGCCTGGATGGAGATTCATATCTTGTGTTTCTGCAAGAGGTGTTGCCAGAAACTATTAAACCATGTTCCAGCACCCATCAGATGACGTCTGTGGTTCCAACACGACGGAGCACCGGCCCATTACAGCCTGGGTGCCCGTAACGCCCTGAATATCATGTATCCGGGGCGATGGATAGGTCGTGGTGGTCCAATCAGCTGGCCGATTTCACCCGATTTATCCTGTCTGGACTTTTTCTTGTGGGGTCATATGAAGAGCCTGATATACGAAGATGGTCCCGTAGATTCTGCTGAAGATCTTGTTGCCCGGATATCCGTTGCTTCGGCCACCATAAGAGAGATGCCTGGTGTTTTCGCCAATGTACGGCGGTCAATCCATCAACGGCTTCAAGCCTGCGTTCGTGTTGGAGGCTGCAATTTTGAACAATTCCTGTGTTGGAGTACTTCGTGTTGTTTATTTTCATTTGGTTGAATAAAGTGTTTTTCTTCCTTTTGTTGTTTCTTTTCATTCCATCTCTGTCTGTCCTGTTTTCCATCATTTTGTTATTATTTTGCTCATTACATACGATCGTTCAAAAATCAACCCCCTGAACATAGTTAAATTTGCCCCACTTAACCACTCCCTATGATTTCACTTGTGCACACAAAATTTAAGTTAAGGTCTAAGCTTTAGAAAACATTTAACAGTGTTAAAAAAAAAAACGGTAAAAAGTAGTTATTCGGTACTCCAAAGTCTAGAGCGCCCTCTATCGGCATTTTTATAACTTTCTCTTTAAAACTTTTTTTTAAGAAAATACTAATTTAAAGAATGATTTTAGCTAAAACCACAAATAAATCGACCCATTTTTCCCTTTTTTATCATCATTTGCAATTTGGCACCCTAAACTTTGATGGCGCCTATCTCCTTTGGAATACGTTTGGGACCCTTGATTTCCTATTTCCTATTACTCGTCTTGATGTGTTCTATCACCCCCTAGCGTATGTCCCATGAGTTTAGGGACACCCATAGTGATTGAAAATAATTTACATTCATGGGTGGAATTTAATTCGTAAAATTTGTATGTTTTCTAACATTGCTTTAAAATGGTATCAATTTCACAGTTTTGTAGTAAGAGCCGTCTTAGAGAAGGATTATTTTACCCTTTTAGTGCGGGAGTCGACTAATGTCGACATCTAGGAGTTGGGTGCTGTAGACTACATTAAGCGTCGACAAAAGTCGCCTAGGCGTTCATGGCGTGTATTGTGCTCACTGTAGTGCGTCATGGGCTTAGCAGTGATGACGTATTGCGCCTGCGTAGTGCAGTAATTTGGCTATAACCAAAAATTGGTCAAAATATCCCGCACAGGGCATTAACCTCCCCAAAAAAATTCCGCACTGAAAGGGTTAAGAAAGTTGAACGGGCTTATTTTGGGGGCAGGTCTTGTATTACGAGAACCCTGAAAAGTCATGCTAGGTTTTATTTTTTGATTGGGTCTTATTTTTGGGCAAGCACGATAATATATCTGATGTATTTAATAATAAATATTGTAATGTTGTGAAAATAAATAATTTGATTTTCTTTTTACTTTCTTCTATCTTTACAAGAAGAAAGTATTGGATTCATGAAAATTTTCGACATCCGGTTTTCAACGGATTTATACGCTTTAGAAGGTCCTGAACACGATTTGACTATTTTTAGAAAATGTCTGTCTGTGAGTCTGTCTGTCTGTTTTTTTTTTGTGGGCACTTTGTGGGCATTCTAGCTCAAGCCCGAAATTTAATAAAACTTTATATTCAGTTAGCCCCTGATGTAAATTGGTGCTGATTAGTTTTTGGTGAATATCGCCCAATAGGTGGCGTTGCTATGCTGCATATTTAACAATTTCCGCAATAGCTCTATCTCAAGAACTAATGCACTTACTTTCATCAAACTTCAGATTCAGTTAGACCGTGACATAAATAGACGTTGATTACGTTTTGGTGTATATACACCAACAGGTGGCGCTGCTATACCACTTTTTTCCTGATATTTCTATAACTATATCTCAAGAACTAATACTCGGATTTTCATCAAACTTCAGATTCAGTTAGACCTTGACATAAATAGATGCTGCTTACGGTTTGGTGTAAATAGCCTAACAGATGACGCTGCTATTCTAGTTTTTTTCATTATTATCACAATAACTATATCTCAAGAACTAAAGTACGGATTTTCATCAAACTTCAGATTCAGTTAGACGTTAACATAAGTTGCTGTTGATTAAGTTTTGGTCTGAATCTCCCAACAGGTGGCGTTGATATGCTACATTTTGCAGGATTTACACAATTTTAGCAATAGTCATATCTCAAGAACTAATGCACGGAATTTAATAAAACTTTAGATTCAGTTAGTCCTTCATGCTAATTGGTGCTGATTGTTTTTAGTGTAAACAAAACCTGTGTGAGATAGAAGAAAGTTTTGGGATTGGCACATCCGACTAGTTTGTTATTACCATACAAGGGGGTAAATTTTCATGTTATAAAAATCATGCTGTACGAATATGTTCATTAAAATTAAAATTATTTATTAATATATGTATATATATATATACAGCGTGTCCACGTATAACCTGACCGACCTTTATTTTCGCAACCGTTGGTCCTAGATGCATACTTCCAATTACAAAAATGGTTTAAATAAGGTAAATAATTATTTTTAAAGCGATTTGGGTCAAGAAAAACATTTAATAAAAAAATACGAAAGTTAAATTTTTATACGGTCCCCCGGTCCTATAAGTGATATTTAGTAAAAATTTACTGTGATACTAACAAGAACGACAACGAAAATCCAATTCATCTAACATTAAAATTGACCGAGTTATGACACTTTGAAATGCATGACTTATACCACTTTTTTGCATCTAAAAAGAGATGATTTCGGCCATGCTTTCAGGGGTCGTATATAAAGTACTTAAACTTATTTCAAGGTATCTGCGCTTTGCAAGAAATCGTAGAACTATTACGATTGAGTTAATTTTTATTAGTTAAGTTTCAGATTAATTAAAATAATTGTATTTTAACATATGTTTTATTTAGAAAGGATTTGAGGCTATGATTTCTTTTAACAAAAATTATGTTATTTTCATAAGGTTTTATTTAACTTCCAACGATCGTCTTTGCAGTTTTAAATTGGTACTCGAAGTTTAACTCACTTTCAAATGTCCGATCGAAGTTAAATTTTACATACTGACTTAAATCCAATGACAATGTAATATTATTATGATTTTCGACGCTTACTATCCTATACATACTTATATTAGAGGATAACACAAAAAAAATTCGGATAGAGTATCGTCAACAAGTTTAAGAAAGAGTTTTAGATTAGATTAGAGGATAACACAAAAAAAATTCGGATAGAGTATCGTCAACAAGTTTAAGAAAGAGTTTTAGATTAGATAACATAAACCTGCGATGGTTGTGTTTTTTAAATTTTAAAATTACGTTTTATGTTTTTTTTTTAACGCTGGATAAAAAAAAAATTACCTTCACTTTTAACCATAATATCAGGATTTTTCGCAAATCGAAAATTTCAAGGTTAAAAAACAACGAAAAATCTGATATTATAAAATAGATGTAAGACTTTTTTATTCAGTTTAATTTTATTTAATTCAATAGTTTATTCAAATTTTCGGCTTATACTGGGTTTCTTGCAGCTAAACAGCTCAGAGGTCCGATGAGGTTGGGAGGGGAGGGGGGATAAATTTTAACTTTGAGCTTTTTAACTTTGAAATTTGCGATTTGAGAAAAATCCTAACGTGATGGTTTAAAATGAAGGTAATTTTCGGATTCAGCACTAAAAAATCCATAAGAATCAATTTTCAAAAGATAAAAAACATGGCACAACCCAAAATTTGAAAGACAGTGTAATCTAACAGCATTTTAAAATCTGTATCATTTTGTAAAGAATTGAGGCTGTTGTTTTTCATCCTTTTATTTAACAAAAATTCTGTTATTTTTGTCCTCTTATATGTACAGTACAAATTGTATATTTTGCATTAATATGTCAGAATGATTATAGATTTCATAATTATATTAGATTGCAATGTTAATTTTTCTCTCAACTATTTTTTTGATATATCTGACGATTATTTATATTTATACTACATTTGTGAATGACCCCTATTTTGCAGCAAAAAATATACTCCAACTTTAAACAGCTATTACTCGGTCAATTTTAATGTTAGATGAATGGGACTTTTTTTGTCGTACTTGTTAGTGTCACAGTAAATTTTTACTAAATATCACTTATAGGACCGGGGAAACGTATAAAAATTTTACTTTCGTAATTTTTTAATAAATGTTTTTCTTGACCCAAATTACGTTAAAAGTAATTCTTTACCTTATTTAAACTATTTTTGTAATTGGAAGTATGCATCTAGGACCAACGGTTGCGAAAATAAAGGTCGGTCAGGTTATACGTGGACACGCTGTGTATATATATATATATATATATATATATATATATATATATAATAAGTTAAATAAATGCATTTCAAAACATTTAAAATCTTGATATTTATGATTTTTTAGTTGGCTATTTTAAAATAAGTACATTTAAAACAATCAATTCCTTATTTTTTGGACGTTTAAACTACTCGAACTTTATGTGTCAAACTACTGAATCTAGCCTATTAAGTATAGGCGTACTACACGTTTCAAACCATTATATATTTTTAAACTGATAATTTTTTTATTGAAGAAAATATTTCTTTTATCGTTGCTTATTTTTCTTTTCCATGACTTCTTTTCATGACTTTAAAACTTCTTTTTCCATGTAAACAATGAAAATACATTCCGTATAGTTTCAAATACTGGTACACTTACACTATATCTGAAAATCAATTTTATACGAACAATTTTCATATTTTCTTTGGTGTTCTTCAGCAATACTTTCTATACATCTAGAGAATTTCCAAAACACTAACTGCTTTCAAAGTTAAAAAAACCATCACTGAAAATTTGTAATTTACTACAATTTCTGCCTCATTTTTTTCATTTTCTTTACTTCCTTCATGGTCTTAATTTCATTTCAAGACAATATTATTTCTTTATTCTTATGAGGAAGTAAAATTATAATTTATTCAGAACGATAAAAATAACATGAAAATAATTTTGTCATTGTTTATGTATTCAAATTTCGTTACTTAAAATACAAAGACGAAATTGTACCTCTTTTAATTTGTTTTGGTTATGGATTATTATTTTTGAACTTTAGCAAAATTTTTTCATGTTAGATATTGTTACGTATAAAGTTCCGTTGTTATTGTATTCCTTAGGTACATGTTTATGATAATGATGTTATACTTTAATTTTCTTTTAGGCGCATATATTTTTCTGTTTCGCTATTTTTTTTTTAACTTTTTGTCTGTGTTATTATCAAATAAAGATTATTTATGGGAAAACTAAATATATATCTGTATAAAACAACAAGAAAACATTTTACTAAACATTTAAAAAAATACGATACAATCAACATTTGAATAAACTTATTCATGTATATATGTAACACAAATAACATGTTTCTAACGTAATATTGTCAAAGGAAACTTTGCAAGAAAAAGTTTTTGCTACATTAAAGTGGAAATGTCTTATAATTTTGAAAATTTTAAATCAAAATTTATCATTCTTATTCATATAAAAATGTGAAGACATTAAAATGTAATAAACAATAGGATACTAAGAGTATTTTTTCACGCATTTAAACATTCTTTTTTCATTTAATTGAATACATTGCAAAGTATTACGCATATTCCATTTTAAGGTCGTCTTGATCCAAGTTAGAAAAAGAAAATAAATTATTTCAGCCTGCTAATACAAACAGTTTTATATGTAAATTCTCTAGTGCATTTTAAATTATTTTCAAAGCCGCATTAAATTTGTTTTAAATTTTCTTAGCAGAAATCTGTCGGCAGATGGGACTTAAAATTTACATAACTTATTTTATGTAAAATATATCATAAAGAACATTAGAAAAGTTTCAGAGTTCCAAGAAGACATTTCAGGTGAATTTATTTGAACAATAATCTCTTTTTCGATAAAAGAAAAAGACAAACATTAACAATAGAAAAATGAGTTAGAATGCATAATTCATAATAGATGTTTTGAAACAACTTCATACATTTTCGCGCTAAAATTATCTTTATAAAGGGTTTCTTTACATGAGCAATTATATGGTATATAAGGGACGCTTTTTTACAAAGATATTAAACTTAAAAAAAATAGAAATGATTTCGTCAAACATTACTACCTGATTGTTCATTCTAAATGGCAAATATAACGAATCAAAAGGGTATAATAGGAGTTAAATCTTTATTCAATAACAATTTATTGTAAAAAGTTTCAAAATTTTCAAATAGCATGCTTTATTGTTAAATATTTAATATAAATAATAAAACGCTTTCGATAAGGAAAAAAATACATAATGTAGTTAAACCAGTATTAGTTGGCTACCAATATTCAAAAATTTTCTGGCCAGCGTAGACAGCTGTTCAACATTAAAATTCAGAATGCAGCATAAAAATTTACTTTATATTGTAGTGTCATACGTACATAAAACATATAAAAACATTAAAATAAAGGTAGCATAATTTCGCAATAGATAATAATGTAATAAAATATTAAAATATCCCATACACATCACAGAAACTCTTAAAAATATATAAATAATAAAAAAAAGAAATGTCGTTTAAAACATTTATTCAATAACAATTTATTGTAAAAGTTTCATAATTTTCATATAGCATGCTTTATTGTTAAATATTTAATAGAAATAATGAAACGCTTTCAATAAGAATAAAAAATATAATACAGTTAAACCAGTATTAGTTGGCTACCATAATTCCAAATTTTTCTGTTCAGCGTAGACATCTGTCCAACATTAAAATTAAGAATGCAGCATGAATATTTACTTTATATTGTAGTGTCTAATGTGTATAATGTACATAAAACATATTAAAACATTGAAATAAAGGTGCGATAATTTTGCTATAGATAATAAAAATGCAATAAAATATTGAAATACCCCATACACATCACAGAAACTCTTAAAAATATATAAATAATAAAAAAGAAGAAATGTCATTTAAAACCAACGGAAAATGAACGCTTTCAAGTCCGATTGTGCGGAATATTTCTTTATTTCACCATAAAGAACAAAGTTTTTCTCTGTAATTGCAAGTTCCTTTAGTAATATGAAATACTGCACTTTTATTTCAACTGAAATTAAAGCCATATTTAAAACTTGGAAATTTTTCCAGAGAAAATTTCCCACGCCCTGCATTCATAATATTCAAATTTTAATTGCTTAATAGGCGTATAACCAACATAGTGAAAAAGTACCCAAGCCGGGACTCGAACCCGGGTCATCAGATTAGCACACTGACGTTCTACCAACTGAACCACTTGGGAACGATACTCAGCCAGGGAACCTTTTCACCAACACGTTGGAAAGGCTACAAACGCAGCACAAGATGGTATATTTTCCATGAGCCGCCAACCCTGGGGCAAACACGAAATCAAAGAAAATCCAGCATCGACAATTGAATAAATTCATATTTAATACTTGGAAATGCTTCCAGCGAAAGTTATGAATGCAAGGCGTGGGAAATGTTTTCTGGAAAAATTTCGAAGTATTAAATATGAATTTAATCAATTGTCGATGCTGGATTTTCTTTGATTTCGTATTTGCCCCAGGGTTGGCGGCTCACGGAAAATATACCATCTTATGCTGCGTTTGTAGCCTTGCCATCGTGTTATGGTGAAAAAGTTCCAGGCTGGTTATCGTTCCCAAGTGGTTCAGTTGGTAGAACGTCAGTGCGCTAATCTGATGACCTGGGTTCGAGTCCCGGCTTGGGTACATTTTCACTTTGTTGGCTATACGCCTATTAAGCAATTAAAATTTGAATATTATGAAATTAAAGCTTCTTTACAGCGCATTGGGGTCTCCACAGTTTATTTCCAAAGTACTTATAGAATTCAATGAAGTATGACGAGACACATTATCAATTAATAAAATAGTAATATTTCTCAAAAAAGATTTCAGTTTTGCAGTTGAAGGTTTTACCCATTCGTAAAAAAATCTTTGAATTTTTCTATGACTTTTATTATTTCTCCATATCACTGGTAATTTTAAAATTTTATGTCCTTCTTAGAAATCTTTAAATTTTTCGACGACTGTTATTATTTCTACATATCACTACTAATTTTAAAATTTTATGCCATTCGCAGAAATCTTAAAATTTTTCAATGACTTTTATTATTTCTCCATATCACTGGTAATTTTAAAATTTTATGCCACTTTCAAGTTTGAAGATTAGAAGCCTTTTGCAACCCTATAGGTTTTAATTTCTCAATTCTTTTTTGCAAGAGAATAACACAGTAAGTCTGTCATTTGGTAATTTCCCATTGAAACATTTTGTATGCAGCTTCCGATTAAAAATATCCTGTTTTGAATGCATTAATTTGCTTTCCAGTGCATATACTTCACCCAGTTTGGTTTTACATCTTCTTCAACCTTTGAAGCAGCTAATACTGATTACTACATAGCACACGAAATTTAATAAAGCAATACAATAATCATTAATCAACTAATTGAAAAACTACATGAACTGAAGATATTGAAAATGAATGATACCTAATACAGATAATCGCGTTCACATTACTATTTCCAATACTGGAGTTCAGAAGATTGCCCCTGTGCTATGAACATGTTTATCCACCCCTTTCTTAAAAATAATCCACATTCCCCTCCCCCACACGCAGGCACTTCTATTATACTTTCCCCTTTAGGTGAAAAATTTTCGCAGGTCAATCAATGTGATTGTAGTTAGAATATACGAGAAATTAAATCCATAGACATTTGTGTTTTTTTTTTAAATATTTATTTAAATGTCAATAGCCATTGTGAAAACAAGTGACCAACATATAAAGGGAAAATGCACATACCATAACATAGAGTAAAATCAAATGCATTGCATTTTTATGTGCAGCATTAAATATCTACAAGTGGCTAAATTATGAAGGTGTATTTTGTTTAGGATTATTGGCTGCTTATAAACTAGTGCAACTTACACAGATTGGCCAAATTACAAGAGTGGCCGACCAACTTACCAGGTTTCACTGCAGGATATTTAAAAAATGAAAATTTATCTAGTACTAATAACTGGTTAGCTAATTAACATAATTTATATTTAAAAATGTAATCAATAGTACTTATTTATGTTCATCTCTTCTGTAATCACTCACATTTACATTCTTATTTTTAATTAAGTCAGTTAATAATGTAACACAATATCAGTTTTAAATTTATAAATGTTAAAAAAAAAAATTCTGCAATAAAGTTTCGTTAAATATAAAAATAACGACTGCACGTTTTGCTTTGCTTTAGTGGGATTATTTTCTTTCTCCAAAGTTTTTGAAACTATAACTATGGATATTTATAACTTAAAATTGAACTGTTTATGCATCTTTCATTTGTTCTGTGCTACCTTTCTGATTATAAATCATTCTATTGTGAAATCGAAGGAAAATTGTATTGAAAACAGTGATGTAAAAATAAAGAATGTTTATTTGATTCCGTATGCAGCTAAAAATTCAAATTACAAAGAAGGAAAGACATTTTATTTGATCTTTTAACTTCTTCAATAGAATCTTATAATATCTTCAATACATTCTCATAATATATTCAATGAAACTTTTTTAATTTGTCTTCTTTTTTTTCCCCTGTCCTTTCCTCAGAGAGGGGAAAAAATAACTCTTTAAATTCTCTATTTTGGAAAACTCACGAGAAGTATACTTTTGAATTTTTAATATTTCTTTTTTTGTTACATTTCTTTTATGTTTATATATTTAAAAACAGTCTTACGCTGAGAGTTCTGACAAAAAAAATATTATTTTAATTTATTTCTTGTTTATATTCTTGATTTTAAAAAACACGAACTAGGCTGCGGTTCACAGAAACATCTGTTTTAAAATTTCCTCCCTGAATTTAGTTCGGCTTTCTCCTATGGCTATGCGAAATAATTCCTATCATATAAAAAAATAATAATTTATTTCGTTACCCCTTCCCATCTTGTTTCTCTGAAACCGTCCTTGGATTTCACGATCTCCGAGATCGACTATTTTCAGCAGGGGGTTCTTTTTACCTGATCCTGAAATCCTTTTTACCTATTTATTTTAAAAGGGTGGGGGGGGGGGAGGAAAGCAGTTCTTCTGTTTGGGAAATGGCGATTTAGCTCTCGTACGATCAGCTCCTTAAATTAATTTCTCTTATTCATTAAAAGTAAAAAGAAAGAAAAAAACACTTCCGATTGCGAATTTTGCCTTCAACACGATCAGTTTCTGCGATCTTATGAAATCCAACAGCAGAGGTTGAATGATGAAAGACTACCTCATAAGCTGGAATGAAAAAGGCTGCGAAGAAGTGAGAGTTACCCATTGACTAGAAATATAAATAGACAGCGGACCAGCAACCCTTTCTTGAAGAAAATATGTCCTTTCCTCCAGCAGGTGTGGAGGGAGAATATTATGCCAAACAGGTTTTTATTCGTGCCAAACTGTCACGGAAATTCCACAGCTCCCGAGAAGAAAGAGAGATTTTTCACTTGCGGAAACAGAAAGTTGCCAAGAAAGAGATTACCGACAGAAAGCGGCACCCTTTCGCCTTTTTTTGGCGATGAAAGGTGAAAGATATTTTCTTCAAGTCTGTCGGAAGAAAAGAAAGAAGTCCGCTGTCCATTTATATTACTAGTCAATGGAGTTACCGCTCTTTTATTGTGACTGAGTTATCGCTTTCTCTCTTGCGAGAGCTGCTCTTTTGATTGACTCGAGTTGGGATCGGTCATGTCTACAATAAACCTTTTCCCTATGACTTCATTCCAAGTCCAGATAATGTGTTAATTTACATGTCATATTATTGACATCGTTTTTCTTTTACAAGCTATTAAATAAAAGCAATATTGCGTTTATAAGAAAATCCTCAACATTCAAAAAGTTTTGTATGAGAAGTTATTACACTTTTTAATTAGTACATCGAGAAAAAACATCCAGAATAATCTCTGGAAAATATGAGCAGAGTGTTCCAAGATACAACTATATAAAAAATTTATAATTAACACAAAATTTGACGATTTTATGTTTTCGTAAAAATTAATCAATAATAAACTTTTCTAAATTTCGAATAGATATTCATAGAATTTTAAATTTATTATTTATAAAGTAAAAAAACAATATTCCACGAATTTTTATTAGATAGTTTTAAAGCTTTATTTTAATTAGCTGGAGTAAACAGAAAACTTTGGTTCAAGATAGGAAATAGAAATAAACTATTTATGACTAGAAATTAAAACTAGTTTGAATTACTTTGAAGGGTTTTTTTTCTTACTTGATGAGCATTAATGAATTGATAGTTGCATAAAATTTTCTCCGTATATTCCTTGTTTCTCTTTTGTTTCGTATCTTTTTTGAAGGTTTATGAAGATATGGAAAAAGATTTCAAGAGATCTCTGTAACTACATTAAATTCCCCTAACCACATTTCTTATATCAGGAAACGTTAGTCGGATAAATAAATTATCATATTGAAATAGAGATTAAAAATAGGGCTATGCAAAAGAAATAAACACAATGGAAAAATATCCTTATATATTATTAAAAAGTTTGTTTCGGAGCAAGTAGAATCAAGTAAACAGCAACATTTTAACTAATATTGCCAAGTAAATTCCATATCTAAAATTCAATGTTAAATTCATTATTGAAGTTTCCAGTTTAACTTGGGGTATTTTTAAAATCAGCATTAGCACAGGCAACGCCATCTTATAGCTGATGCCTAAGAGCTGCGATTTGATGCCACGGCCGATCATCTGATCAACAGTGTTGATGCGATTACATTCAACCACTTCATAAACTTTCATAGTTGCTTAGTATTAATATAATATTTTAAGAAGTAAGTTGTTTGATATTTTATGAAGTTAAAATTTTATGAAGTAAGTTGTTTTTCACCTTAAATTAAAATATAAAGCGTCTATTAAACTGATTTCAAATATGTCAAATTCTGAAACATAATTTTAAAAAATGTGACTTAATATTAGGTTGAGATATTTTTGGAATGTAAAACATATGCATTTTATGACATGAAAATAACATGGGGTGAAAAAAGTATACATTTGAGTATTTGAAGCATAAAAAGTAAAATTTTTATAGTTATAAGTTTTCTTATTTTAATTTAAAATAATTATAAGACAATTTAACTTTTATCACTTCCACATAAATATCTATATTTAATAATTAAATTTGAATATTTTTATCCAAGTACCATGAGTAAAAGGCTAGAGATATTTTTCAATTTGAAAAGTGTTTATTGCCACACAGTTTTTTAAAAAGTATGATTAATCGCATACATGTTCATTTAATTCAAGTATTGACATTCTTTCACTTTCTGTTTTTGTTAATAAAAAACAATAAATTTTAAACTCATAAATAAGTAATTAAAACAAATAAGAGATTGCTTAGTTTAGTTCACGATCCTTCCGATAAATAGCAACAATATTTCATTTCCCATTTTTCATCATTTGGAATGCCAGAAATGGCTAAATTAGGGTCTGGTTTACAATTACCATTATAAAAGGGTTCTATATATTTATGCTCCATTTTAAAATCTCACAGTGAATTTACAAATCTAATGTGGTGTAACGTCGTGAATGTATGTACACAGTTGAATGTCGGCCGATTCATAACTACGTTGTACAATCCAGCGTTGCTACTACCGACGCATTATGTAGTATAAACTTACCCATCATGGATATGCATAATGTAAAATATTAAAATAAAAAATGTGTAAACTACTTATAAAATGCATTGCAATTCAAATAAAATCGGAGCTTGATGACGTCACAAACTTTAAAGGCTCGATTACTGAATTGCTTGAAAGAAACATCCTTATAACTCTAAAAATAATAATCCTATTAACTAGCGGTTTATTGCATCTGATTAAGCGTCAAATTTCCAATTAAAATACATCTTTGAAGTGAAATTTCGATGAAATACAGGGTCATGAAAAATCGAAGAGTGTGGCAAATAGGATTACAAATATCTCGGTAACTAATTATCCGATCGACTTCATGCTTTATGCAAAATTTATGTTTTTTATTGGCTTTTATATTCATGTCTTAAAATAACCAATTTCGAAAATTTTTATATACCTTTTATCAGAACGAATAATTCGAGAGTCCGAAAAAAATAGTTCCGGTTAATCGAGGTTATTGAAATGAAATAGGCTTCTTCCCATTATTACATGCGAAGTACATACCAAATTGCAAGTCTCTATCTCAATTTTTTCGGGAGATAGAGCGTTTGAAGACACACACACAGACACACAGACACACAGACGGACGGCAATTTTTTTTTTCTAAAAATATGTTTTTCGGAATCTCCAGTGTCTGAAACGTGTAAATCCGTCAAAATTTTTTTTCGATTTTCAAAACGATGACAAGACTTACCCTATACTACGTGTGATGGGTAAGTAATATCAGTTTGAAAACAATATTTTTTTTTATAAATAAATAATTTACTAATTTCGTTATACAAGGTGGCTAGAATTAAAACACCCCTACTCCGACCTCTTTACATATTGAACTACTCGGTGTACAGCTTCAATTTTTGTGCCCATGCTATGCAAGGCATCGGAAAACGGATTACGTGAATAAAATTAGTTCCAAAAACAGCGATTGATGGAGTTGTATAGCAGAAAATTGAAATAAAGACAAAAAAAAAATAATACAAAACAAACTGGGAATTTGTGGATTCACCGCCACATTCATTCTCGGAGCTCTCTTTTTCGAAGAAGCTATTCGCAATGGTCATGTGACATGCACCGTGGCGGCCAACAGGTACAAAAGGGTGCTCGAAACTTTTGTTCTACCCCATTTGCAACAGCGGGATTATCTTGACTCAATTGCCTTTATGCAAGATGGAGCGCCGCTATACATTGGATTCTGTGTACAGCAGTTTCTTCGTCAACGTTTCACTAATGACAGAGTAATCAAACGTGCATTTTCGACAACCTGGCCATCTCGTTCTGAGGATCTTAATTCATGTAATTTTTAACTGTGGGAACATTTAAAAAATCTTCTTTATCGAGAAACCTTTGCATATATAAAAGAATGTATCATTCTGCATGTGATATGCATCTTAATCAGTTACGATCTTCAATTGAACAAGCTGTCTACAGACAGCAGATTTTACATCTCCAAGAAATGAACCATATTGAGCAGCATTCCCTGCATTGATAAGGTCCTTGTCAAATGAATTTTTTGTACGTTGAAATAAAATGTGTTTACAATGTGTTTTTGTGTTTTTCCAGCATATATCTAGTTGTACAGCGCCATCTATCGGCGATTTCTGAAACATTTTTTCGTGTGATCCAATTCCCCATGTCTTGAATAGTATGTGCACAAAATTTTAAGCCTCTAAACTCAGTAGTTCAATATATAGAGAGGTCGTAGTAGGGGGTTTTAATGCTGGCCACCCAGTATAATGTGCAAACAGGATTTACATTTTTTAAAAATCATTTTTAAGGCTTTTATTTTATACAATTAAGGCGTTGTCATCTATAAGATATAATTACATAAAAAACATAGGTTACTAATATAAAAATTGTTAGTTTTATGTATATCTAAATCTCCAATGGACAATAATAACATGTTAAATTCATTCTTAATTACAAAATATTCCACGTATATCCTTTAAGTCAGTTTTAAAGTTTTATTATAATCAGCTTGCGAAATAAGAAAGCGTTTATTCAATATAGGAAATGAAAATAAACTATTTATGACTAGAAATTAAAACATTTTTGCATGTAAATTGCCTTGTGCATTTTTAATTACTTTGAAGTATTTTAAAATTTTATCTTAAAAATTCCAAACAGAATGCTGCAGGGAAATGAGAGTTAAATAATTACTTAGAATTTTTTTCTTATTATTTTACATAATTTATGGTAGACACAAAATAATAATTTTTTAAATTTTATTTTATTATTTTAATTTTATTATTAAATTTTATTAGTAAGTAAACATCGTAATTTTTTTATTTCATTCAAAACATATCAATATGAAAGAAAAATTAAGGATAATTCAAGTTTTAAAAGATTTTAAAAAATTTCCGCTCATTATATATTCCGCAAAAATGCAGCTTTGTTAATGTCATTTTCTGAAGAATAACAAATGAAAAATTTGTAATAATTTAATGTTTATCAAATATTAATGCTTATTAAATATTAATTAAAATTTAATAATTTAGTATTTATGTAATATTTTCTAAACATTATTTTTAGCTTAATTCCAACAGATTGAATGCTATAAAAGGCAAATACTATGGGCGCGGTTTGAGAGAATGCGCACATAGAGGTTCGGAGAGAAGGAGTAGAATGAGCGCACAGCGACTCCAGGTAGTTGTACAACAGCAGTAGTGGAGTGTCTACTTGAAAGTGCACGTTGATTGTTTTGAGCGTCCAAGATAAAGCATTGCTATTTTGTTTTGTTTTCCCAAAGTAAGTGCTTGAATTTTTATAGCTATTCATCAGAATTTCTATACAATGTCAGTAGTACAAAATATTTTAAACTTAAACGATTTCTCATAAGCTACTAATCCAGACTAACAATGTGAACATCACCGGCTCGTTTTAGTAGCGGCCATGTTTAAATAAAAGGCCACGCAATCTCTCCTACCGAAATTGGAGAGTTTGCGCATCTGCTACTTAGGAGAGAGGGCGCATTGTTCCCATTAGTTTCCATGCTAGGAGGGATTACGCAACTTACTGGTAAATTTGCATACAAAAATTAAGAATGAAAATGAACTAATTTTAAGTTAAACGTGTTAGCAAGTAACTTAATGTTATTTTGAAATCTTATCTGGACTTACTTTTTCTGATTCTTAAATTTTCTTCCCTTTAATTAAAATTTTTTAATCATTTTTGAAATTATTTCCTTTTTCTGATTCTTTATTCATTAGGTTGAAAAATTCACTCCTAATACATTAATATTTGTTCACAAAAACCTTATAACAATGTCATTTAAGTGTAATTATTATCGTTAACAATATAATTGTAGTTATTATTAGTAAGAATCTCTCCTACCCATGTGCGCAATCACACCAACCCTGTAAGGACAGATTGCGCAAAATAACTTTCTTGGTTTTATTACAACTGTTCTAGTAAATTACAACATAACAACAAAATAGCAATGGAAATGCATAAAAAAACAAATGAAGTATAAATTACTTATGGATAGATTAGCAAAAAAATAATATTTAGATTTTTTATTGTTATTCTTTTGAATTGTGCGCAGGCTCTCCTAGCTTTACCTTAAAATACCATGACATCAAGGGAAATTATAGAAATCCACTTTTTTGTATGCAGTGTGCTCAGCATGAGAACGTCATCGTATGAATTGTCATTTGTATTCCGAATTTAAAGCATACAGTTCAGCGTTGTTTGGGCTTAAATGATGCACTTCTTGTATTGTCATCAATTTTCACAAACAGAAAAATAAGTTTGTTGAAGATGTAGCTAAAATATCTTTACTATTGTTACAGTCATAAGCAAAAATCAATGTTCGTCCTGTTGTCAGATACTCTGTATTTTTCATTAAATATGGGGATTTCGATCTTTATTTCCGATACCTTTTTTATATACGAGTCTATTAGCTCTCTCCACAGTTCTTGCCATCCTTTCAGATATGCCTTACATAATTATCTAAGTTTCATGAAATGTACTGGAATGAATAAATATAAAATGATTAAAGTTTGATAAATTCAAAGAAAAAGTCGTCCTTCAGACAAATTTGTTTTTTGTTAAGACACCATGTTACTGAGATTAAAGTATTAACGGTTATTTTGATCAGCAAAACCACCAATATCTATAGTGGTTGACAATAATGCATTTCAGTAATTTGCACGGCACGCAATTAATATATTTACTGTTTTATTACATTTTATTTTTTATTTTTTACTAAAGATTACGTATTCATTTTTCGTCAGAAGACTTCGTCTTGAAAAATATGCCAATCCGAATACATACTAACTATAAAACATAAAATGTTCCACGTATTTATGTCCAATTTTAAAGTTTCCTCTAATAAACAGGTTCTTTTTAAAAGTTTTGATTCAAACTGGATAAAAGAAACGTGTACCTCTGATAAAGAAAGTGCTTTATATACAAATCTGGTGCGTTTTCAGTTATTTCTAATGCTTCTTTAAATCTGTTTTGTAAATTTCAGCTATTTAAAAAAAATTAAAGCAATTATATTATTTTATGATTTTTATGCTATTTTAAAGCAGATACAATGTAAGCTTGAAACAACTTTTATTTTGCCAATGTCATGTGATAAATGAAATTAGAAAGATTCAAAATTTCTTTATGTCAAATTAGTTTATTTCAATAGTTACATATCTTAATTTATTAATAAACTGAAAGATCCAAGAAATATTATTCTGATTATTTGCTGACCATTGACACTTTCAAAAGTATATATTTTTTCATATTTTTGTTGTAATTTACAGAATTATACATGCTTTACAAATGTCAGGATCAATTGTAAGATAAATGTTTCTGTTTAGAAATGAATAGCATGTATAATTCTAAAACTTAAACGTTTTAACTGGATTATTTTGTTTTAAAATAAAATTTAAAAAGGTAAAGTGTAAAACAAATATCATATATATTATTTTTGTTGCCAACATCCCTTTTTCTATGCATTTACAATACGCACAACAATGAAGGAGATATCATTGTAAAGGTTTTTTAACCTGTTTCTGACATAGCAACACTCACATTTCGTTAAAACATGTTTTGAGATTAAAAATTGCAAGAGATTATCATATTTATGCCTAGTGTCGATGCTTTAGTAAAATGGAAAAAAGTGCATCTCACACCACTTTTTTAAAATAGAAATTTGGTAAATAAAATGCCGCATTATATCGTACTCAACAAAAATTATATAAAAAAATAAATTGTACATAAATAATAAATTGTACACACATTGTAAATAAATTGTGCAGATGTCTATGCACAGGATTATTTCATATTTATGATTAAAAAGCGCAAATTCAAATTCAAATAGTTAGAAGAATAACACATCATCAATCGATCAAAGCAGTTCTATTTCACGTGTAACCTAAAATGTATGTTTTGTAATATTTAGTTAAATTATTTTTTATATGTATTCAATTTATTCTTCTTTCTCCCATGTTTTCCCCGAAGTGGATGACGTCATTCTCTAATATATTTAAAATACGATTGTTAACTTTTTTTTCGTGCGTACCTTTTGCTACTTTCGATCTGTTTTTACTGTAAATTTGATGGAATAAATGAGATGATATTCTGGTTTGACTACCGTTATTCGCAGATATTTTTAATTCTTCATTTTTTCTTTAGAAGTTTAAACTTACAACTAAAAAATATTAGATATTGGTAACAAATATATGACTGCAGTGCAAAATCCTCGCACGTGTCTTCTGGTTATGAGTAAATAGCGTTAAATTCAGTTTTAATAAATCTATGTTGAAGTGTAATACCATTTTCATTTATTCATAAAATTTTAAGTGTTTTAGTATTAAACCGTATAATACCAATGTCTATCTATACTAATATTATAAAGCAGTAAAGATTGTTTTTTTGTTTGTTTGTTTGTAGGGGGTAATCTCTGGAACGACTGAAGAGATTTCAAAAGTGATGGTGGCAAATTGATGGAGACAATCCCTGCTCCAACATAGGCTATATTTTATGTCGGTGCCACTACCCCCAGGGGGGTGCAGAAGCTAAAAACTTTCCAAAATTTCGATTTTTTTATACTGAAGGAGCTAGAAACATGAAATTTGGCATGGTAGTTACTTATAAGACGTAAATGCTCTCTAAGAACAAATTCTAACAAAATTCGAAAATTAAAAGGTGTCAGATGAGTGAAAAGCGTTCTAAAAACATTCGAAATTACAATTTCTATGGAATATCTGGGACTAATACAGAACCGTTTTTAAAAGTGATGGTGGCAAATTGATGGTGACAGTCCCTGCTCCAACTTAGGCTATATTTTATGTCGGTGCCACTACTCCCAGGGGGGTGCAGGAGCGAAAAACGTTCTAAAATTTCGATTTTTTTTTATACTGAAGGAGCTAGGAACATGAAATTTAGCATATTAGTTACTTATAAGATGTAAATGCTCTCTAAGAACAAATTCTAACAAAATTCGAAATTTAAAAGGTGTGAGATGAGCGAACAGCGTTCTAAAATCATTCTAAATTACAATTTTTATGGAATCTCTGGGACTACAGAACCGATTTAAAAAATGATGGTGACAATCCCTGCTCCAACATCCTCTTTAATATAAAGCTATGCTGACGACTGGGTTTTTCGGTAATCTTTGCCACATATTAACCTCGGAAAATGAAACATTTGAAGTTACTGAAAAAAATAATAGCTCGAAAAGTATTTGTCAGAAAATTGTTAGACTAACTGCGTTTGATAGGTAAAAAATTGTATATTTCTTGATATAAATTTCAAATCTAATGATTATGCCTTTTTACAAATATTGAATTTCAAAAATTACCAAATTTCACAATGGAGCACCATAGCGAAACCTTCACGCGTAAAAAGATAATGATAAGGGCGACGTGTCCTGACGTGTATATTGGTTATAGCACGAGTCACAAATTATAGTAACCTTATTATTCTGTTAAAATATAAAAGTGAGTTATGAAATGTCAATATTTTGTTTGATTAAAGGTTCGTTAAGAGAAATTGAGCAGCGTAGCGGGCGTAGCTTACTAGTATGATATTTGCAAAATATAGGATTTAAAAATTTAAAAAGAAGTTGTTCTTAAAATAATAATAATAATAATAGAACATAGACTATGTTGACACTAATACTAATAAATCATATAATAAATTTATTTTGTTTCAAAGAGATGGAATTTACAAAATAAAGTTTTGAGAATTGTCAAGATCCTCATATTATCCTTTTCTAAATTAAAGGCTGTATTATTTATTGTATATATTAAAAACTCTTTGATGCACCACATAATTAACAATTAAAACAAACATATCATAATATTTTTTATTACACCATAAAACGTGAAAGGGCACATTTTGAAATAATATAATTTTGTTCTTCAGGCGTAAAAAAAAAAAAAAAAAAAAAAAAAAAAAAAAACCTTAATACGAATCTTGCTTTTGTTCTGGTAGTAGTAGCATGCCTTTTTGTGCCAGAATTAAAAAAAAAATAATTTTGTCGAAACAGACTGTGTTCATTCACGTTTTATAATTTTTAAAGTTTCTTTCCATAGTATTATTTCTTTGTGCTATATTAGAAGATTTTCTTTTACGCAACGATGAACATTTTGGCGTAAATAAAATACACAAGGCCTTCAACAGGTTCACAAATGCATGCGAAAGTAGTTTGTGCAACATGCAATGAATTGGTTTGTTATTAAATCTTACTTAAATGATTGTTTTTTACTAAAAATAACATTTAATTTTCTGATTAAAAGAGTTAATCTACTATAAGTAAATTTGCCCAGAAAACGTGTTAAATAAAAAGCGGACTAAATATGGAAAATATTCTATCGTTTTTATTTATTTATTAATTAATTTATTTGTTTAAAATTGTTTATTGCTTTCAATTGACGGAAAAATGACTCGTAACGTATGATAAAAGTACCTCAATCATGGAAAAAGAAAAACCATTTGTATAATGATTGTTCTGGTATGAATAACGATTATCGAAAAATCTAAATTACTCTCTTATTCTTATTTGTTCGAGAACTTTTGTTTCATCTTTTTAGATAATGAAGATATTTTAGGTAATGAAGAATGTTGATGGATAAGGGACTTTGCATGTAACTTATCTTTGATTTGGACAAATATCAAAGGACACTGACAGATAATTTTGTGCGGAATATTTTGCATGTTTAACATCTTTAAATGATGTTTGGTTATGAAAGTATGCTAGATATATATGTTATCGACGAAGCCGTATACTATACAAATGGCAGTGATAAGGAAATATAATGCTCAGCCACAACAAATCCTAAAGTCGTGAGATTGCCATGTTAATTGCCTTTCGTAACATAGATACGTACAAAGGAAGAAACTCGAATAATATTTTACATAAAGATATTTTTAAAAATTATAAAGTATTCATTTATATTAACCACTCTTATACGAAGATAAAACATGTACATGACGCGGTTTTACTTTTTACTTTTTCTTTTTTTTTAAAATTTTTAAATCAATTTTAATTTTCTATTTAGAAATAAGTTTGAAAAATAAAGTTGTGATCTATTCTAGGAGGGAAAGGGGGAGTATATCCCTTTCAGACTTTTAAGGCAAACAGTTTGTATGCAAATCACATGCATTTTCAATTATTTCCAAATCCACTTTAAATTTGATTTTGAAATGTTGTTTACTGAAATCTAGAGCGTAAGTTTTAAATAACATTTGTTTTTATTAAAGAATGTGATTGATGGGAATACAAAGATTTAAGTTTCTTTTATGCCAGAAAGAATTTTTTATGAAATATGTATATATAGTTCTATCAAAAATACATTAATGTTAAATGGAATTGGGAGCTATTTTTTCTGAGTACTTTAAATTCTTAAAAAAGACTTCAATATTTTTTATCACAATGGACGTCTTTATAAATACTTTAAAAGCGTCATTATCAGCTAAAGAAGCAATGCATTTGTTTACTAAGCATTCCTTGTAGATAATTAGTCACATAATAATTTAAAATGTTGTGTATAGCATATACATGCTAACCGTTTTGTATTCCACTATAAATTTCTGATAAGTTAATTGAAGCTTAGGTCTCGTTTTAATGGCGCTAGTGTAATCTTTAATTGAAGCTCGGGTCTCGTTAATAAGTTAATCGATTCCCATGGCATGAACTTTCCAACGATGGCAATTGACGAATTTTCTTTTCTTTTTTTCCCTTTAAGTATGATGTCACAGAAGAAAATTGCTCGTATCTCCTGAATTGTTAGATTCGGACGGGTAGTTTTTATACTTTGCTTGTACTTAATGAGAAGATTAATTCAACGATACCACATTTGGCAAAATCGGATATATTTTTTAATATTATGTCACAGGAAAACTTTATCTGTATCCTGTAAATGGCTGAATTCGGGAGGATAGTTACTCTTATTTTCTGGATCCCTAAAGTAAGTCCTCTCCAACGATACCACACTTGAGAAATTCCAGAACCAACAGTTGATTATGTTCGCTAGGGAGTTGCAGACAAGCGAATATCTAGAATACAAATTATGCATCTTTATGTTTATCATCAAGTCGGAATATTCTGTTACTTTTCTTGTCGAAAGTAGATATAGTATATCACCAGTTTTATTATCTTAAAATTTTTGTAACAGTTTAAAGGTTTTTAGGCATTTTTAACCACGTTATATACTCTACTTAACTTGACAGGGTACATTTTATTTCTTTTTCTTCTTTTTATGAACACTATTTACTTTTCAATTTTAGGTAACTTTCATTACAAAAAGTAAAAAGCTACCTATTGCAGCCGTTCGGAGGAGAGAAATTCCAGAAAATTTTGGTACATTTTCACCTATCATTACTCCCAAACCCCAAAACCACCCTCCGTTCAAATGTTGATTTATATCTATATATATATCCATATATATATATATATATATATGTGTGTGTGTGTGTGTGTGTGTGTGTGTGTGTCTATATATATCTGACAATTGTCATGCTGTAACTCTGTTATTTATGAACCGATTTGGATGTGACTGAGTATGTGTATTGGTCATACCAAGGTCTCGACCGAGTTCGTTGGCCAGCTTCATCCACCATCTTGTTTCAGAATGGCGGCCCGTTCAAAATTTTAAAAATTTCAAAATTTCAAAAAGATGTACAAAAAAATAATAAATTTATAAAATTGTTTACATTAATTGTTAGAACGTGATACACGGATTCCGGTGCATTTTTTGTTTTGAAAATGGTTGAGATATATCTGTTTGAAATTCTAGGTTTGCTGATATTTTGAAACAATCTGATTTTTGTTATGCTGAAATTTGCATTCAAATTCAATATTTACGAAAACCGGGATTGAATCTTCTATAGTCGGGTTCCAGTCATTTTTGCTTCGGGTGTTGGAATAAAATGAGTTGAAGTTTTAAAAACATGGAATATCGAAGCTACCTTTTCCTCCCAGTACAGGCCGGGATGACTTTTTTCATTTCACCTTCATATTTTATGGTCTATATTTTTCACAGTATCGCATTCTTTCTTGTACCATATTGTACCCATCTTTCTACATCGTTTCTTTCTTTTTTATATCAGAAATTTTCCTTTTCACAAATGCCATTTCTCATTCCTTTTTGCGAGTTATATTCTTTTTACTATTTATGACAAGCATTATGCTGACCCACACATTTAAGGCCTAATAACGGGGGGAATAATTAGTTGCTTAAAACGTACATTCTATATTATTTTAAATTTTATTCAAATTTCTGATTATTCATTCCATAACTGTAACTTTAATTTATTGCCCCAATAATAAATAATATTCCAAGAATATATGAAACGCATTAATCAATTTGGAATGTTTTTCCCCTATATTTATCTCTATTGATCGCCAAGTAAAATTAGAAGAAAGTAGTATTGGGAAAAGATTTTTCTAAAGAACCTAAATTGATTATTCGAAGGTAAAAATGATTGGATCCGATTATCGCTTGACAGGTAATTTTCTCTTATTGGTCAGCTGAAAATGAAAGGCCGTTTTAGACTATTGTATTGAGAGGCAGAGTTATATGGTTTTCAAGTATATAGATTTTTATAAGAAATATAGGACGACGGAAGGTCATCTAGCAGAAAATATACGATATAATCGAAAAGTCAAGTTAGGTTTGTTTTTCTTTTGTTATTCATATAACATTAAATCATATTTTTCTTAAATTTTATTAAAATAGTGCTTAATTATTTTCATTAATATTCAGGTACTGCAATTAAAAATGCTTAATATTTAAAAGCTTAATCAATAATTTGCTATCGATTCAACTGAAAAATATCGCAAACGCACACTATGCAGACAAAATTATCCAAACATTTTACAATCTTCGATTTGATATCGAATGAATTTAACAATCGGTAATGATGTGACGTAATGGAACACATCATTCGCAAGTAATAAACTATATTACAACATACCAACACTGAAATGGAACTTTATTCAAATAAAGACATCAATTTCAGGATCTATTCCATTTAAAACCTTCATATTTAGTACCTATGATTTTGTCCTTTAATAGTCAATATCATACTATTATTTATTTTACTGTATTTTAATTATTTTAATTAATGGTAATTGACAGCTTGATAAAGTCAGACACCTACAATTCTTTTTCTCAAGCAATAAATAGCAGTAAATCTAGGCGACTCTCTATAAGTCTGTGACAAGTGGACATGTTCAACAAAAGCGGATTTACCGCCCTTCAAAAAATACTTTAAGGCCGAATTCACTTAACAATGTCAAAGGTCAAGCCCAAGGGAAACCAAGAATTTGCTATGCACAATTATACTTAAATTTCCTACCGCTAACAGCACAAGAAAATGTAAATGAATACAAGAGAGCTACACCGATATTAGAGAAAATCCTATAATCTGTGGGGGAAAATTGGATCAATCCTCATGAGAAAAAGAAGGAAGAAGGGATAATCTTACAAAAATATAATATTCCATCTTCTGTAAGAAGTTAGAATCAGAAATCTTCAGTAAACAGTTTGAAGTATGCAGTCTTAGGAATTAGAAGTCTCCAGATGTTATTCTGAAGCAGTTAGCAATCAGAATGTGGTTAGAGGCAACATTATATCAAAGGTCCTAAATCGTCATAAGCTAAAAAGTTAACATGATATTGAGAAGTGGATAATAAGTTTGAAGTTAAAAGGCAATATTAAGTTCCTAAGTTAACGTGTTCCCTAGCGATTATACAGTTTAGCATCCAGGTACAACTTGTAGTTGTGAAGTCGTAACGCAACATTTATAGCTAAGATGATATAATTATCAGCGAAATTGCTATATTAAACATTTATGAACCATCGTGATAAATTCCGCTTTGCCGATCTATTCACTTTATGCATACACATTGACAATTAAGAGCAGTCAAACAACTTTGATTATTTACGTGACGAACACATCACGAGTTGTGCGGGCCTTCATTAATATTACTAAAGAACTTTGGTGCTTCTGTGTACAATTTCCACATGAAAAATTAAAATGAAATAAAAAGAAATAGAATTAAAATGAAAATGACTATGCGTCCTATTTCAACGGAAAAAACAGAGAATTTCAAATATTTGTGAAGATTAAAGTAAATTTTCTAAGAAATAAAAACATATTTTTGCATATTCAAACCTCATGATTTAGTTTATTCTACATAATTAAAAGTTGTCTGTCAACATATTCACATTTAGAAATCCTTTCATCGTAACTTTTTCAAACTAGCGGCATTTTTAAGCTCTTTGTATTTAGGTGGACAATAATTGCCAACTATAATAAAAATTGGACTTAAAGGAAAAAAAAAAATTGGTATTTTGATAAATTATTCTTTAAAGATATGACTATTAAAACAAAAGAAATTAAATGTAAAATGGTTTATCGAAATAAAAAGACGCAATCTTCTTCATTTAAAGCATTCATTTTAATTTTAAAAACTAATGTATTTTTTGTAAGTTCGACAAAGTGACGTTATTTTCATTTCACCAGTTTCGAAATTATAATCCAATTTTTAAAAGAACAATATATTTTTTAAAATAATGTTTTGCATTAAAAATCCCATAAATTGAAAACGCAATTTTAGCAAATTCTGTTTAAATTACATTGTGAATATTATTTCTTAGTTAAATTTAATAATATTAATGTTTAAATTTTTCCTGTGTGTACAATAATATTGGATTTCTTTAAGCGCTTTCATGTTTTGAGTAGTAATGTGCATGTGACGTCACTCTCTCAAGTAAAGGCATAATTCTTAACTAATTGTAGGCAAAAAGTAACAATTCTTGCAGAGTTAGTAATTCATAATGTATTATTTCCTACACATAACATGATATATTACAACGACGTACAACTTATGAGAAATTTAGCAAAACTTCACGCAATTTAGCTGAAAGTTTTGCTTACGTGAATTTGAGTAGACACTCAAAAAGCCATTTTGTTGATAAATATGCACATTATCTATAAATATAAATGCATATTTTTATATTATTCATGAAATGAAATATACTTTTTTTTATCTAGACAAATATCAGTCCATAGGAAAAACTATCCCCGGTGAAAGTGTTGTCATAGTATAAATCATGTGCTAGTTTTCTTTAAGAAAATATTATTATCTTATAAAAATTACACAAAGTGACAAATTTCCACAGAATTTATTGGTATCTGAAAAATAAGCTTAACATTCTTTTACGTATAATCTTCCAGAATATTAAATTTATATAAGTTTAATATTTGCCTTTAACATCGTCCACGTGAAATTCAAAGATAAGCGGATGCCACGAACTAAATAATAAAATACCCCTCCTATTTTTTAAAGCACTATGATTATGGAGAACTGAAAGAAAAAAGCCAATTAAAAATCCTGGTATTATCAGTTATCCTCCTCTGATACTAATAAATAAAATATAATTGCTTTAAATTTAAGAATATCTAAATATATAGTTAGAAATATCTCTGCATGATAATTTTTGTCCTTCATTGGAATATATTCCTGTCAAATTTCGAAACTCCTATAATCCTAAACTACAACACATCAATCAATATGACAATGTTTATCCATAATTGTGATGCTTTTTTCATTTTTTTCGCCATTGAAAGAAATGAGCAACTCTATTGCTTAACAATAATTATTTAGGTTTTGAAAGTAATAACCATTTTAATATTTTTGTTAGATCTACAGCTTTTTAAAAATGTGGCACTGTGAAATAAAAATAAGATAAATATATGAGAGTTAAAAGTATTTTATCTACTTATTTTATTTATTTTTTAAACTTTTATGCTCCACCACGTTTTAATTTCTTTTTTAAATATCATGTATCTATATATCTTCGATTTTTTTAAGATGTGAATTGTTTTGGAATAGAAACAAAATATTGCATGTTGATTTTTAGACTATTCTAATCAAATCGCAATCATGTCTAAAATGGCATGTTAATTAACAAAGTTCCTCAAAAATATTAATAATATAATCACTTTAAACAATATTCGTAGACACGAAATTATAAATTAAATCAATTTCTGTGAACGAAATAAATGTAAAATGGAATAAGTAAAAATGCTAAAATAAAATAACAAGGCAAAAAATTCATTCCACACTTTACCTTAGAGATAGAGTATGAGATTTCAAGCTCATGAAAGAAATTTCAATGATCCTGTATATATAAATAAAAATAAAAATATGCAAATTTGGATTATCAAAAGTAGTTTCTACTAAAATGTGATAAAAAGTTTGTTAATTGTATATGTTTGTTAATTAATGCATTAGTTTTCTTTAAATGTTAGGTGAGCGAAGTCATGAGTAACAGCTAGTAAATGTAATAAACGGCAAATTGTTTTTCAAAAACATTAACGTTTTTAGAGTTAATTAAACAGAGACAGTTCGTAATGTAAAAACATGGGCAGCACATTCAGTACGCTGACGCCTTTAAAAAAACCCAATATCAACTTTTCATGATATTCTTCTACAACGCAATGTCTTGTAAGTAGTATAAAAGTAATAAATATCGAATTTATATATAAAAAAATATATAATTCAATTAAGAATAAAAATGGAATAAATTAAACACATATACCGTCCGGCATATTACGTACGCCAGTGGTGACTTACCAATAAAATTGATGGAAGAGAGCAGGACACAATGCGAACTTCAAATTTAAACATTGTTTCTGAAAGGTCTTTATCAAGAGGTTAAAGATGCTCAAGTGTTAATCAAGTAATTACTATTTTGGAATTCACAGCTGTTTTTACACTGAGTGGCGCATTCTGTATGCCACTTTAAAATTCTTAAATAGAATATTTTAAAAGCAATTAGGATATTTATATGCTGCACTAATATAATTAAATATGTCTTTATCATAAAAAGTCACATATAATACAAATAACTGCAGAAATAAATTGATGTACCTAAAATATATTTCAAATACAAAATGAAGTATTAAGCTGAAGACATATTTGAAAGTTTTATTTATTTCAATAGATTGTGTAAACTGTATATATTTTTTAAGTAATGCTATTTTTACCCTCATAAACTAAACAAGAAATTCTTTAAACTTCAAAAATTTCTTTTGGGATATATTTTCAGTTATAAAATGACTGCACCATTTAGATTTACGTACTTTGCATTGATGATAACTTTATATAACAAACGTTTAAAAAGAACGAATTGCATCTGATGGGGAAAAGACTATAACAGATAAAATAATTTATTTTAACTCTAGAAACATACTTTAATAATACTGTAATTAGATATTTAGAATAGGTGAATTTAACTTTGTGCCGTTATATTAAAAATAAATGAACAACGTAAAATAGCACAAATAAAAACATATAAAATGGCAAACAGCTGTTTCGGAGCCCCTAAAGCTACATCCTCAGTGCCAAATTTAAAAGATTAAACACCGATTCAAAAGCTCAAGCCATGTAAATATGCTTGCGTCTCTCGTACGCGCCCAAGATTGAATGGCGGTGAATTTTTCAAAACAACAGCGGAGTCAAGAAACACATGTGACGCAGGGGACCAATAGTAGAGCCCGGACAGACTGGGCGAGTTTAAGTACGAAGGAGAAAAAAGGGGGAAAGGAAGAGAATGAATTAAATGAAAGGTAGCCAGACATTTGAAAAATTTGGTGTAGTGGACAAATCATTAAATAAGTTGCCTGAATTCTTCCATATATGATAAGCTTCCCAAAAATCAAGGTCGTAAATAGATAAGCATTTCTGAATTATTGAACCCTCTGAAAAATAAAAACTGTGATTGTCAGACCAACAATTGTTAGAAATTGCAGATCGTTTAGTGTCACAATTTTTAACATAATTTTTATGTTCCCCCAAACCGACCTTAAGGGGTCGCTAAGTTTGACCTATGTACATTCTATCACGCTCGCAAGATATCTTTTAAATTCTCCAATGTGAAAATCTGTCAAATCAAACATCCAATTGACAGATTTTCACATTAGGTATTCATCATCCAAAATACATCAAAAACAGCTCTTCAAATTTATGTATTTTTCTTTATCTGGCGATTTGACATTTGACGGAGATTGCTTTGAGACCTATAAGCTACAAGACTGTTGTCTCGAATGATCCATATTTTTTTATTCACAGAAATACATACAGGACGTTGACAAATTACATAAATCTTCTTCTTGGGGGTACGGGATGGACACAGGGAAGTTGACAGCAGTGAAGATACACACACAATGACATACATGCCTCACCCGGGATTCGAACCCTGGGCCCTCACCGTGGCTGATGCCTCCGCTACCAAGCACGCTGCCGGGCGGCTTATCTGCCGATGGGAGTAACATAATTAAACCATAAACAAATTAAAAACAGTTCCGTTGTGGTTGATTTCTTTTTTTTTGAAACACAAAATTTTATTAATTAAATTTGATTTATTCTTTATGACATCTAAGAATTAAATAATTTTAATTACACGATATCCCTTATGTTTTGTTATCTGTGTATTATCTTTAGTTCGAAACTGTCTTATTATTTTATAAAATAAGAATAAAATGTTTAGCATAAGTTACTGAAAAACAATGTTTTATTATTAATTCTATTTTAACGGAAATACATTTTTTTTATGACGGATGAATCTAAAATTGCATTTTGTTTTTAATTAACAATACGACAAAATAACCTGCAAATTAGTAGAGAACAAATAATTTCGGTAAAAGGTTGGTAATGCTCATTGCTTATCTGAAAATCTACTTTATTGAAAATACTTTTCAAATACTCCATTTTATAAATATAATATGTAAACGCTTTCGTTTTCTTTAGGCTACTGAAAATGTATTTTAAGAAAAAAATTATTTACCGTATGTTAGATATACGTGTACTATTTATTCTAAACTTTCTCTGAGAGAGTGAATTTGTCGTGACACATGTCAAAATATTTGCTGCAGTCTAATGTATAGGATTTTCTCTGTCATATTCCATTTAATAGTATGTTATATTCTGTCAAAATGTCAGATTTTGTGAAAACACATCTCAAGTGGTACCTCAAGGTTGTTACAAATATGTTATAGTAAGTATTTTTGTTCATAGTTTTCATATTCTTGATTTTGATTTTAAAAAACCTGATAAAATGGAAAAAAGAGTAATAAAAATACGATTGGATGGACTAAAATTACATAAATATTTATTACGCTTGTAAATTAAGCCACAAACAAGAAACTGGATAAGTATTTAAAATGGCCATTTTAGACATTAAAAAACCTCTTTGTATGCGAGCGCCGAAAATTAAAATACTTTAACTATCCACATTGTAACTGCCAAACATTTTCCTGAAAAGATATTGTAGCGGATGTTCCTTATACGGAACCTTCGCTAATGGAATTAGTCGCTCTCATGCATTAAATAACTCAGAACAACAAGCAAAATGTGATTTTCCTTTATATTGGAATCACTTATTAACCCTTCGTTATCCGCGTATGGATCCTTCAAACCGATAAATTTAATTTATTTTAGATGGCGCTATATCTTCATTCTGCTTAGAGACTCTACATTAGAGAGAGATTGGACATTGGCGAAAATTCCGCCATTTAAGTTCCAAAGCAGATGGAACGTGGTAGAACGCAATGTATTTTCATCAGCGTCTAACAATTTTTTTCTATTAAAATCATGGAAAATTCGTTTTGTATGCCATCAGAGAAACATTCTAGACATAAATATTAGGATGTATCACATGTATTTTCATTTTTTAACTTTTTTACTCCTTGCAAGTTTGTTTAAGCTTCTGTGTTACTTGTTACTCTATATTTCCAATGATGATTGGTCACTTGCGATTTTAGACGTTTTGTTAAATATCTGGAAATATACATGAGGAATTATCCTGAAACTTCAGGAGTGTAAACAACATGATAAACGTCATATATTTCCGCAAAGATTTTTTCCCGAAACCCCATAAGGGGCCGTCAACAAATTGAAGAAAAACGAATATCTTTTGGATAACCCTGTAAAAAGTAATATTGCAAAAAGCATTCAAACTGTAGATTATGATTAAGTGACTTATTGTAATAATTTGGGTTCATTTTTATGAAGATAGCATGTATACTAGAAGAGTTATTCACGTTTTTATAAAAACAGTCCCAAATTTTACCAAGTTTTTTTCCTTATAATTTGCAGAGTTTTTAATATAAAAACAAGTTATTTTCAGAAAATATGACAAACACAATTGTACACAATACCTTTCAATCAGAAATAAAAAATAATAAAATTTGTATGAAAAATTAGCAGGTTTACTAAATATTGTTTCACTGCGCATGCACTAATTCAATCAAAATATACTGTGCATAATATATTAGCTAAATGTATAGACCAACTTTTATGAAATTCTCAAAATCATAGCTTGAAAATTCTGATAGTAATCGTCGATAGAATAAGCTCGAATTTCGCTGTTCCCAAAAGGAAGCAAAAAGATGAGGGGTTGTATCCAAATATTGTATGAAAGTTGATATAATAAGAATGAAGTGTCTCTCATTCTATATTTGATACAACCACTCATCTTTTTGCTTCTTTTTGGGAACAGCGAATTTCGAGTTTATTCTATCGACGATTACTATCAGAATTTTCAAGCTATGTTTTTGAGACTTTCATAAAAGTTGGTCTGTATATTTAGCTAATATATTATGCACAGTATATTTTGATTGAATTCGTGCATGCGCAGTGAAACAATATTTAGTAAACCTGCTCATTTTTCGTACAATTTTTATTATTTTTTAATTCTGATTGCAGGGTGTTGTGTACAATTTTGTTTGTCATATTTTCTGAAAATAACTTGTTTTTAAATTAAAAACTCTGCAAATTATAAGCAAAAAACTTGATAAAATTTGGGACTGTTTTTATAAAAACCTGAATTTCTCTATACATGCTATCTTCATAAAAATGACCCAAATCATTACAATAATCCACTTAATCATAATCTACAGTTTGAATGTTTTTGCAACATTATTTGTTACAGGGTTATCCAAAATATATTCGTTTTTCTTCAATTTGTTGACGGCCCCGTATGGGTTTTCGGAAAAAAATTTTCGCGGAAATATATGACGTCAATCATGTTGTTTACACTCCGGAAGTTTCAGGATAATTCCTGATGTATCTTTCCAGATATTTAACAAAACGTCTAAAATCGCAAGTGACCAATCATCATTGGAAATATAGTGTATATGGCGTGCTTGGTGTGCCCTAATTCCTCCGACAGTTTTCGAATGCAGTTGGTTGGATTCTTCTCTACATTCCTCTTCAACTGGTTAAAATTCAGGACTGATGATCTGTCACTTCTGGGTTTAATTTAAAGGCTTACGTCGTCTTCCTTAAAATGTTTAAAACCGATTTGAGCTGTCCGAACACTAATCCTGTGCTGGCCTCCAACTTCAGAATTTTTGAAGACGGTATCAGTAGTTTTAAGGCCTAGTTTGAATTAATGCTTTAAGGTGTATAAAATCTTAACATTTATAGCACCCATTATGTGATTTGAAAAATGAAATAAAGATTAATATATTATTATAGACTATAGACGGACATATATGACCTTAAATAACATTTTATGTTCAACAGAAGTGGTAATAAATTACCAGCTACAGGCTTTCGTATATACAGAAGGTCGTTCACACTTTATGGAAACGATTTTCAAAGTTCATTTCGACACATAAATGACACATTCATTACAACAATTTGACTTTGTTGGATAGCTCTGGCTCGAATATTTAAATTAGAATTAGAATTTCCTTGTTACAGCCATGTCAAATTTTCCCAAAACTTCATATAAAACTTTCCAAAATCTTTTCAATGTTCGTGAATTCATTTAATCAATCCAAATTCAGAAAACGGACATTGATGAGGCGGTCCGTGAATCAGGTGCTTACATGCATTTCTTCAAGTGAAACGCAAATTATTTCCGTTTGGGATTCTTTCTTTGCTAAATATGCGTCAGTAGAGTTATGGAAGAGTGGCTGGGAGACTTTGTATATATGAAGCTCAATTAATGTTTTTTTTTCACATAAAGCAGGAATTATTTCTTCAAAAATGGGTTCTAAATTAGTGGATATATTTTACTGATAATAAAATGAAATCCCTTAACTTTACTGCATTTTTTACTTTTAATTTTAATTTCATAACAAAATCCAGCAGCAATCATGAATTCTTTTGGAATATTTTCTTCATATTCACAAACCCATTTCTTTTTTCCCTATTAATTGATAAAAATTGCTCCTCTTTTGATACATTCACTTAAATAAAGCCATGTTTCATCCAGTGTTACGATACATTTTTATTTATCACCACCTGTTTGTTAAAGCGAGCGTTATCAAGTGCTATCCACAACACAATGGAAGACTTTGGAAAGTTTTCCAAGATGTGTGGTAGACCGGGAGGTGGCAGCACAGACAATCACCTCATCGAGTTCATGGCGGAAATTCCAGAATTAGTTAAAACTCGATTCGCATATTAAAATTCAATCGGTCTGCCAAGTCATATCTTGGTGGAAATCACATAAAAACCCGATTTTACAGGTTGACTCGTAGGTTTACCATTGTGTTTTCCCGCACCCGGTTCTCCATGTTTTCATACTTTTGGGTGCAGGAAAACACAATGGTAAATCTAAACTCACAATGGTAAATCTAATGGTAAATCTGGAGTCAACCACTAAAATCGGGTTTTCACGTGTTTTCCACCAAGATATGACTTGGCAGACCGATTGCATTTTAATACGCGAATCCAGTTTTAACTAATTCTGGAATTTCAGCCGTGAACTCGATGAGGTGATTGTCTGTGCTGCCGCCTCCCGGTCTATGGGAGAAAATTGATATGATTGCATTCCAAAGAAAATCGCCAATGATGGAAATTTTGATCCAGAGTTATAACCAAGAGTCAGAGCTATACACTAAAGTAAAATTGTCGCAAAGAATATGCATATATGTTAAGAAATTAATTGTAAAAATCGTTTCCATTAAGTGTGAACGGCCTTCTCTGTAAGCATTTTAAAGACGAAAATTCTTATGATACAACATATATATGTACATTTTCGTTTTAGTGAATAAGAATTATTAGAAAATGATATTTTTTTTTTTATTCGGATGAATTTTAGGATTAACATTTCGAATTTGATCGGAGAGCTGACGAAATTTTTGAAGGAGGTTGCTATATTTTGGAGCGTGCTCGCACCGATAAGGAGGAAGTACAGAAATGCACTTCGTTGAATTTATATATTTTTTGTTAATCCTTTTTACGGTATATTAGCAGTAGGATCTTATTTAATTATCGGATTTTTATTTATTTATAGGATTTTTTCATCTTGTTTTAATTTTGTTTCTATTAACAGCAGTGCATGTATTTAATTATTGTTTTTTAAACTTTCATTTAATGTGTTAATAACAACACTCATTCTAATGCTGCATATTTACGAAGGCGTGCATATTTTAAAATATATCAAATGCAGTAACTATAAATTTATTATAAAATAATAATTTCTTCAGTGCAGATATTAAATTAAACTTGAATCATACACATACTTCAGTAGGAATGGTATGCCATATATTCAAATTTTATTTTCTTTAAAATTTTCGATGCAAAGATGGAAAAAAAATTAATAATTACGGTTGTTTAGATCTTCAGAATGAATTAGTCATAGTTTAAAAAGTAGAATCCTATGATTCTTTTTCTGTATGATAGTGACGTATGCTGAGTGGGAATTTGTCATATGTGGATATATGTGTTGATATATGGTGGATTTGTCAAATCTGACGGTGCGGCAATGTCCAATCTCTCTCTAATACATGATCTCTAACTCTGCTAGGAAATTGACAATTGTAATATCAGGCAATTACGACATCGGTAAAATTCATTTCCTATCAAATATTTCTCCTATTGAGATATTTAAGCGGATTTCCCCTAACATTTGGGATGACTATACCCATAGCCACACTGTGTGTAACTTTCTTTTCGCGCTGAAGTTTTTTTTATAACTGTTATTAGATGTTGCTTTTGTGCCTTTGTACTTACCCATCATACGTAGTATAGGGTAAGTCTAGTAATGATTTTGAAAATCGAAAAAAAATTTTTTGACGGATTTATACGTTTCAGACACTGGAGATTCCGAAAAATACATTTTTAGGAAACATTTTTTGCCGTCCGTTTGTTCGTGTGTCTGTGTGTGTGTCTCTGTAAACGCTCTATCTCCCAAACAAATTGCGATAGAGATTTGAAATTTGGTATGTACTTAGTAAGTAATAATGGAAAGAAGCTTATTGAATTTCAGTAACCTCGATTATCCGGAACTATATTTTTTCGGACTCTGAAAATATTCGTTCTGATAAAAGGTATATAAAAATTTTCGAAATTGTTTATTTTAGGGAATGAATATAAAATACAATAAAAAAACATAAATTTTGCATAAAGAATAAAATCTATCGGATTATGAGTTGCCGAGATATTTGTAATCATATTTACCACACTCTTCGATTTTTCATGACCCTGTATTTCATTCAAATTTCAATTCAAAGATATATTTTAATTGAAAGTGAGACGCCTAATCAGACGCAGTAAACCGTTAGCTAATATGATTATCAATTTTGGAGTTATAGAGCATTTAAAGTTTATGACGTCATCAAGCCACGATTTTATTCGAATTGCAATGTATTTTATAAATAGTTTACACATAATCACAAAATAAGATCACTAAATATAATTAAAATCTAGAGAAATTCTTAAGTGATACTAAAAGAAACAACAAAAGGTTTATAAAAAACCTTTTTAATGATCAACATACGTTTCGCGTTCATACGTTCAGTAGACGTTTCACATACAGCACTGGCACGACTACATAGAACCGAGGCAATAGAAATTGATTTTAAAAATAGTAAAATAATTTACCCATCAAGAGTCTACTTCCCATCCATTGTCCGTGAATCAATAGAAATCTACATGCGTAACGTAAACATTTGCAATGAATCCGCCTCATTTGAATTGCCTAAAATTTGGCACGAGGTACTTTTCCGTTTTAAAAAGAAATAACGAAATATTAATTTTCAGGATTACAGTTGGCTACTGCAAGCACCTGCTTTTCTATTTCTTACATATTTGATCTCGCGATTCGTGTTTTCAAGGTTATTTTCCAAAATTTGCAAGAATACTTTGTTTATCATTCTTTTTCTTGAAAATGGCGCCGTAGGAGCGTTGAAAGGTATGTTGATCATTAAAAAGATTTTTTATAAACCTTTTGTTGTTTCTTTTAGTATCACATAAGCATTTCTCTCGATGTTTAATAGTTTACACATGTTTTATTTTCATATTTTATATTATGCACATCCATGATGGGTAAGTATTACGGTGGCCCCCAATGACTAGTTTTAAATATTTTATCCATACACTTTGTTTTATGATCTGAAAGCAAAACTAAAAGAAATGTTTTATAAGTAAACCGAAATACATAATTGAATTCATATACTCTTTGATGGTGCAAATTCTTTTACTTAGAAGAGAGCAATCAGATAGATAGTGCAGAGAGAAATTGAGGGGGTCGTGGCAATAAAGTGCTAAGCCCCATTTTTGGCAAAATAAATCTAACACTGTAATCTGTTGCTTATTTTTGTAAATCATAATATCCTACATATTAGTTGTTTCTAATGTCACTTGGTGGCAGCATATGTCCCAGGTTTAGTTTTTCCCCCAAAGAAGATAGCTAATTTACAAAGAACGTAATAGTAATATCATTAAAGTAATGTGATCTTGTTCTTCAGAATATCTCAAATATTACTAAGATTTTTGAAAAAAAACTTTATGTTTACTACTTATATATCTTGATTTGAGTATCTGATCTAACTTTCAAACTGATTTATACCTCAGAAGTTTACAAACGCGGCTTAGTACTTTCTTGCTCCGAACCCCACAATTATAGTCAAACGATTTGAAAGTTTTTTTTTTCTTCCAAAAATCAGTAGAAATAATTTACAGAAAATATTTTGCACTTGATAGAAAATTTAATTGTTTATTACAACCAGGAAGAAAAATCATGCGTTAGACATAGATTATGAAACACTTTCCAGGATACTCAGAAAAATGTAACAAAACTTTTCCGTTTAAAAAGAAAAACAATATCTAAAAAAAACAAAAAAAAAAATAATAAACACATAAGACATTTGAAAACCAAATTTCAGTAATTACTGTCCATAGTCCGAAAAGTTTTCAATTTCTTTTGTGAAGCCCTGTATATTAACTATATTTATTAATTAAGTTATAAGAATAAAACAAGATACAGTTACTTCCCGACTTATGCCATCAACTCATTCCAAGAATAGAGACGACAGGTGAGGTAAAATTTTCCTAATTTTAAAAATGTAATACGTACATTACGTAAAATGTATTACGTATCTAATGTTTATTGGATTTCTTTTACTTGTGGTTTATACTATTGAACTGTTTTAGAAAAAAAAACAAGATATCATTTGTAATATGTGGGTTCGATTGGCTTGGACATTTTTTCATTCAGTTAGGAAATTTACAACCTGTATGAAGCCCTGTATAATGTTCTAAATATATTAGTTATCTAAAATAAGCACATAATTGAAGGAATTATTACGAGTACGGTACATTAATAAAGACATTAGACAATTATTTAAGAGACATTAACACGAAACGTAAATACACATTAAAAACATTTTTTCAACAAAAACTAAAGCATCATTAAAGAAAAGAAATAAAAAAATAAATAAAAATGACAATTTGTGGGAAATCCTTTATCGTCCAGCTATTTGTAGGAAGCAATTGAAATTCAACTCACTCTATCGCCGATATATTTTTAAATTTTGAAGGTATTTGACTGTTCTTTTCGTATGCGTTGCTGTATACAGTTGAATATCAAATAATAAAAAAAGTCGTTGGTATCGTTTACGCATGAGCGGTTGAAAAATATTTCATGCAAATGCTCAAATTTCATCCAATATTTAATGTATACATATTCTAATTGTACTATGTTGTTTCTACTGTAAATTTTCAAGTATTCTGAAAGTGGCTTAAATGTGGTGGAAAATCCTGCACGATATAGGGTAAAGTGGGGACAAATGTCGAAATTTTACTTTTCTTCTTGCATAATTTACAATATAGCAAAAAACAATAAACTAAGTACTAGAAATCATTAATCAAACTCTTTAGAATCTAATTTCTATGTTAAATAAATTAAAACTAGTTTAAGAAAGTGGGCATAATTATGTTTCATTTTTTTGACATCACTTTTTATGTGCAGGGTCAGATGCCGCATGGGGTGTGGGACAGATGCCGCTTGGAGGAATAAGCTAGGCTGTTCTTTTTTTTTTCAAGCAAATCATATTTTTATTTTAACTCTCAAACTACTTAAAATTAAGATAAATGACAATAAGCTTAGAACAATTATATGTATCACTAAATTCTGAAAAGTTTATTGAAAATGTAAAAGTGTAAGTTAATAAAAAATAAAACTTAAAAATGAAATTGAAAATAAAAATATTTGAATTTACATGAATGTATAGCATAATTACTGCAAAAAATGGATCGTTTAATTACAAAAGATATAAATCACTTGTTCACATCAGGCCGACATTACAGTTTACTCTTCAAGTAAGTACGAGTTCTATGCTAGTTAGACCCTAGTCTTTTCTATTTTTGGCACTTCTTCTCCATTCTTTGATTTCGTAATTCCATTCACCCACAATCACCACACTTTCCGTTGCAAGATTAAATTGAGAATGTTTCATGCAGCCAGAGACTACATTTGATGCACTGAATCCAGTCTGCTTTAGGCGTTGTTTCTTGATAAGGCTCAAGACACTCGGCACATTCAATGTCATCAAATTCCAATCGAATACTCTCGTCAGAATCCATAAGAGGAACACTTTCGTCACTGTCGGAAGATGACACATATTTCAGTTTGTTCTGCAAGTGAAGAGTTTTCAAGTTGGTCTTTCTCTTCCCTTTTTTTACACATTTTATTTACGTCAAGCTGCCGCTATTTGAAGATTTCTAGTTTCGTTTACTTTTTACTTATTTCTACTTTTTTCTTGCTTATAAACTTTGTGCTTGTAATATTTGCAGGGTTTTCTTTTTCTTACTTGACTGTGTAGGTCTTTTAAACATTAGAATAGAAGAAATTTTGTTTAACAGCTTAGATGGTGACAATTGTAGAAGGCCAATATTTTCTTTATTCACACATGGTGAATCAACATTATCGCTCACAATATTTTGATAGTTAGTTGAAGTTTCTTCTAACGGGTCTTCTTCATTTTGTGGCATAGCCAATTATCTGAATGGATTTGAATTGCTTCATTTTATTGTGATCCATTCATGTTGTTATCAGTCATGAAATCATGGTTTGGAATTGCTGCCTTGTCTAATGGCAAAATTCCTGTAGTCTTAAAACCTAAGATAGCGTTTCGAGATGTCGCGGCTTATCCCCAAGCTTTAGAAAGTAGTTCACTAAAATGCATTCTTCCAATTTTTTTACTAGCGCTCATATCAAATTTCATCTTCAACTGCATTAGGAAGAAATTATTTACCGTCCAGGTGCTACAGGCCTCTTTGAAACAATGCTTGAGAAGTCCTTTCTAATAGCTGCAAGTGACGTATTCTCTGGCTCGGAAAAAATAAAGACGATTTCATTTGCAACAGCTAACTCAAGAGTATCAACCGACATATGCGAACCATGACCATTCAACAGTAAAATGACTTTCTCCGGCGTTTTTTGAGGTATAATGTGTCCTTGAATCCAGATCTTGAAATCTTCACACGTCACGTAGGGGATCTTCGCACGTCACGTAGGGGATCTTCACACGTTACGATCTCTGGGACATTCTACTGTCTAAACCAGGCGATATTGAGTCTTGCCACTCAGTTTTTTTATTTTTCCTATACAGTTTCCTTTTGAAGTGGTTCGTATGTGGCATTTTCCTAAACTACAAAAGTACAATGAAGTAAGTACCGGTGTAGGGGATAAAAAACACTTTCGTTATTCGTTAATTAATATTGTTATAGTTCGTTAAATGGAAATTACTTTACAAACATTTTTTTATTAAAAGTCAAGGAAATTAAAAAATACTAATTAAATAGAGAAATGCGCTGAATATACGTTCATTCATATGTAATTTCCACAGAAATTGTAGTGATGAACTTATTGAACCGAAAAAGAAAAATATATTTTGCGTAATCTTTCCCTCAACCTAGGTATGGCATCAGTACCATAGTGGCGGGTAAGACGCAGAACCGCCATTTTGTGTAATACTAACGACGCGGGAGAATGGAAGAGCATGGTTGTATTCTACGAGGATCTAGTCTACAGTTAACAATCGGTTTGGGAATGAGATCTCTACTTATTAGGCTTAAAATGAGTAATAAAACTTTATTAGAATAATTTTAGTAACTTACCACGCAGAATTGAAACATAAAAACTGGAATAAATATTAAAATATGAACAATTAAGCAGTGAAAACGCATACAACACAGTACACAGCACAGAGGCAAATAACGTACTTCTTAATTTGACCTAGGAAGCGCTAGTGTCGCCCAAACAATCTCTGCGGCATCTCTCCCCACTTTACCCTAAACAAAAAACATGCAAAGATTTCTTGAATTCTTTAAATAAATTTTTGTGTCTCGATAAATATACATGCCTTTTTTACACAAATGAATAAAAATGTCGAACAATATCCACATAATCATATGCTGCAGCTACAGAACATTTCGAATATTTTATTTTACAGGATGATCCCAACTATTCTTTTCTTTCTTTAGTTTGTATGTCTACTAATTACACCCTTGTTCATACCTACTCTGAAAACTTAAAGTTTAAACATTTTCCTTATATCCCCGACGTTTCCGAAGAATTCTTCAAGTATTTCTCTAGATATTCAACAAAATGTATAAAATCAAATGTGTCCCGTGATTTTTGGTAATATAGTGTATGTGTCAATTTATTAGTCTGAATATGAAGTAAACCTGAGAGGGAAAATACACTAAATCCAGTAAAATGAGTCACTAATGTACTCAAAGAAAACATTGAAAATACCACAGGAAGAGTTTTCCTTCTTTCTCCCCTACTATTCCCTTAACAAAATAGCTTTTATTTTCTTTATTAGTACTATGTTAAGGTGATGGCTTAGAAGATTAACGCTTACAACATCATTTTTATTTGCACATATTATGGACTAATTTGGAATTTAAATGTTTATTCTATGAAATTAAAAAAAATATATAATAAAACACCACAATTCTTTTTTCAAATATCTAACAGGATTTATTTATTACAGTTTTGTTAAATGTTATTTTCATATTATTTTTATTAATTTATTGTTATATTATTTATTTTATTAAAATTTAAAAATAAATGTTTGCTCATGTTACATATAAATTTCTAAATATAGTTCAAATACATTTTTTACTTCAAATTATAGACTAGAACTTAAGCAATATATTGTCAATAATGTCACAAGGCAAATTAAAAGCACATATAGAAACTAAACGATTGTGTCGAAATCAAATTGAAAGACCCAAATAAGAGAATAATAAATAAAATTATATATCATACATTAAAAATATTTAAAGCATTGTTTTAGGTAAAATATTCACTACATATATTCAAGTAAAAATAAAAGGTTCTATATTTAGAAAAATGCATATAATTTTCCTTGTAAATTAAATAATATACGTTATTTATTTTTTGCATTAAAATGATTATTATTTTTTGTTACATATAAGTAGGATTCTCTTGTAAAAATTAGTTATATATATATCATTTATTGTTACGTTCTTTTTAAGAAGTATGGCATATTACATTATTCTAAACTAAGAAACTTTATTGTATAAGTAATAAATTACCGTTAATCAAGTCGAAGGTGCTATAAAAAAGACATTAATGTGAAGCACATTACATTAATGTCCTCTGAGTATGTTATAAACAATGAATGTTCGGACTTTAATTTCAATTTATGTGACACAAAAAGAAAATATAGTACACATTAAACAAAAGCTGTAATTCTTTTTGGAGTTTTGTAATGAAATACTGTAAAAATTTTATCTGAAACGATGAAAGTTTAAAACAGTTTTTTTTCATAGAAATATTTCAATGCATATGAAAATATTGCTTTTAAAGAAGATAGTGCATTATTCAGTTTTTATAAGGGAACAAAATGCAATTAACTTTAATTATACAAGGAAACATATTGTTTCAGTTTTGAAATGCAATTTATTTAAATTTGTCCTTACTAGGAAACATGCGATCCAATGTATAAACATGTTTTGATATTTTATAACATATGGCTACGCCATTTGACGGATAACATTAGTATACGATTTCAAATACAATCAATATATTAGTAATATTTTAATAATAACAAATATCAAAATATAAACATGAATGTAAATATGAATAATACATTATAAATCTTAAAATACATATTTTTACACTTATCAAGAACGAAAATTCTGAGCTACTGTGAAATATTGTTTCGGGTTTATTATTTGGTGATTTGTAAACTTTTTTCTGTTGATTTACTTTTAAAAAGTTAAGAAATAAAATTGATATAAGTGATACGTTTCTATGTAACAATAAGCACGATAAGGGTATAAATTAAATTTAAGTTGATTTAGAATGCACCATGAGATTTATTTTGTTACATATGAGCAGAAATGCACATTGCATTTTACCCATTTTTACATATTTCACTGCATATGAAAATATTGCTGTTAAAGAAGATAATACATTGTTTAGTTTTTAAAAGGGAACAGAATGCAATTAATTAAAATGGAAAAATACCGTTTCAATTTTGAACTGCATTTTATTTTAATCTTTCCTTACTAGGAAAAATGCGATTCAATGTATACACATGTTTTGATATTTTATAACATATTGCTACGCCATTTGACGGATATCAATAGTTATGATTAAAAAAATATTTATTCCAGCAATCAATATACTAGCAATCTTTTAATAATAATAAATAACGAAATGCAAACATGAATGTAGACATGAATAATACGTTATAAATATTAAAATACATATATTTAAACTTACCACGAGCGAAAATTCTGAACTACTGTAAAATATCGTTTCGGATTTTTTATTTGGTGATTTGTAAACTTTATTTGCTGATTTACTTTTAAAAAGTTGAGAAATAAAATGGATATAAGTGACACGTTTCTTATGCAACAATGAGCATGATACGGGAATAAATTGAGTTTAAGTCGATTATAGAATGCGCAATACGATTTATTTTATTGTATATGAGCCGAATTGTACATTGTATTTTACCCATTGTTATACATTTCAGACAGTTTGAAATATAAACTGGAGAATGTACTTGTGTTATTTTCCAATAAACTTCTGGAAAATAACTGAAGCATACTTTCCAGATTATTCTCAAGGTTTTTTAGTGTTTGTAAAGAAAACAGTACACATTTCTTCCAAAGCTTTGAAACTGATTTTCACAATACTTCACTATCTTATAAATATTTTTTTAAATTATGGACTTCAACAAATGTTCTAAAAAGTGAACCGATCATAGGTCAGAGGAAAGAAGGCGAAAAGGCTCTGGTACTGTTTGATGCATAATATGAGGAAAAAATTGCTGGAACAAGAAATTGGTGTATGTTCGACCCTATTTAGGACTATTATTATTATTTATTATTATTATTTATTATTATTTATTATTATTTATTATTATTATTTCTTCATTATTTTATATTATTATTTTATATTATTTTTATTAAGTTTATTATTTTTACCATTATTTTGTTCCTCATATTGCGTACCTATTCACGAATTCTTTGTCATTAATCTTCATTAATCTTGTGTAATCAGTGTTAATGTAGAAGTGATGTGAAATGAATTGCATCCTTGGAATCAAAGGAAATCATGTTAAAAACACAATTAACGCGAATTTTGGGATAGCCATTATTCTTTATTCTTTCACAGTCCATTCCTATTCACCAATTCTTTGTTCTTAATATTAAGAATGATAATCTATATTATTAATGTTCGGAAACGTCTGTCTGTGTGTCTGTGTGTCTGTACCTGGAAAAACTCGGCAACCGTAGCGAGTAGCGAAGCGCTTTTTGTATCAAAAAATTCGGAAAAATCCCAGAATTTTTGACATTCAATATCAAAGAAATCGGCCTTCAATTAAGACAGTTATTAATTAACAAAGTCTCGAAAATTAGCGAAAAAGGAGCATTTTTTCCAAAACAAAGAAACGATTTCAGTTTTGACTTGAACGGGCCGTCGAGGCTAGCAACCGAGCCAATCAGCTTTCGTCTTCCACCCGCATCCCCATATTTTTCATTCCGGCTCTGATAAAAATGGCGTACTGGAAGTTTTCCAGCCTTTTTTCAAAAAATTGCAAAAATTGTCACATCGGCACAAAAATTTGCAGACGGACGTAAAAAAAAATCGCGAATTCATGAAGGTAAAATTCGTGAAATTCGACCAATTAGAAGAGAAGTTATCAATTAATAAACTTTTAATTTTATGTCGAAAAAAAGATCAGTTTTAATTTGAATACGCCAGCAGGCGTCTAACGGCGACAAAAACTCTGCTGAAGAAATAACAAAACAAAACATTTTTTTTTATAGTGTAAGTATTCCAGGTCTGTCAAATTTTTTTGAAATATTACATTTATCGATTTGAAAATTATACATCCATCCGTAAATTTTCACAAGGATTCTAAATATGTAATTTTTGCATTTCTCCGATAATTACGACAGAATTTACAACTATTTTTTTATTTAATTAGACCACTTAAAAAGATTTTATTTGGCAACACCTGATATCTCAGTTATATTTCATTAGCACAGACATCACTGCGTTTATTCATGGAGATAAAACAATTCCTTTTTAAAGGAACTGCGGTTTCTATGAGCTTAAATTTTTTTTAAATAATAATTTTTGGATCTGAAGAGTACGCATCCTTGCTCAGAGTAGGGTGACATTCCAGGGATTAAAAAAAATTTCGTTTTCGGACCATAATTTTTTATTTTAGCAAAATCCGGATTTTTGTGTAGGGGAAAAAAAAAGAAACTAAGGAATTATCTATTTCTTTTCAAAATATCTCCTATCGTACGGGTCCCATCCCGACGCGGTTTGGCTCATTCGACTCGACATCGATAGAGCTTACCGATTTTAGTTCCTTCTTTCACCACCAGGGGCGAGGTTTTTTTCTCTTAACTATGTTCCGTTTCTATAACTCAGAAAGTATGTTACGGATTTCCACCAAACTGATTCCAAACTTCATAATTAAAGTAATAAGGACCCTCTATAACATTTTTTTAAGTTTCTAAGTTTATACCACTCTTTCCGAATAATAATATAAGATTTATATATTCATTTCATAATATCTCGAGTTCTGCGAGTCCAATCGCAACGCGGTTTGGCTCATTCGACAAGATATCGCTAGCTCTTACATATTTTAGTTCCAAGCTTCACCATCAAGGGGCGCTTCCGGAAATCGGGTTCTACGGGCCCGATTACGACGGGGTTTGGCTCTTTCGACTGGATATCGACAGCTTTACACATTTCTGTCATGTTCCTATAGAACAGATTGCGCCCCCTGATGGTGGAAGGTGTAATTAAAGGATTTTTCAGACAACTCGGGTTCTAGGGGTCACATCACGACGCGGTTTGGCTCAATCGACTCCACATCGATAGAGAGTACTAGAGCTTATCGGTTTTAGTTCGTTTTTCACCACCAGGGGGCGTTTTCTTATCTCTGTTTCTATGGCCTGGATCACGACGGGATATGGCTCATTCGACTCAACGTCGACAGAGGATACTACAGCTTATCGATTTTTGCTCCGAGTCTCACCACCAGGGGGCGCTTTTCTATCTCGGTTTCAATGGGACGGATCACGCCGGGGTATGGTTTATTCGACTCGACATCGATAGAGCTAACCGATGTTAGTTCGTTTTTTCACCACCAGGGGGCGCTTTCCTATCTCCGGTTCTACGGGCATGAAAACGACGGGGTATGGCTCATTCGACTCGACATCGAAAGCATTAACGATTTCAGTTATGATCATATAAACGGATTGTGCCACTTGGTGGCGGAAGGTGGAACTAACGTATACTGCTGCGCGTGCGCACCACAACTGCTATACGGTGCCGCAGGCAGCGGGGACCCGAGCCAGAGGTTCGTTCAGTTTGAGGTTCATACTATTCGATGTGCAATTTAAGGGATTATCCGGTGCGTGCGTAGCACGACCGGTATACGATGCCGAAGGCAGCGGGGACCAGGATCGGATGTTCGTTCGGTTAGAGGTTTGTGCAATTCAATTTGAAAATTAAGGGATTATCCGGTGCCGAAGGCAGCGGGGACCCTGGTCGGAGGTTCGTCCGGTTCGATGTTTTACAATATTCGAGATTTTCTACAATTCGAGTCACCGATGTAAATTAGGGGCCCGCTAGCGGGCGAAGCCAGCTAGTTTGTATTAATGTGGAAAAGATTTGAATTGCATCACATCCTTTGAATCATAGACGATCAGGTTAAAAAGCACAAAGAACGAAAATTTTGTAATTTGTTTTTCTTTACAGCGTCTATAACACTGAATATTTTTAAAATCTGAAATCTCCTTGAAGGATGTTAACCAAAATAAACATTTTAATTCTGGTATTTATGGAAAACATTAATTCATTTCCATAAATTGGAAAAACGTTCAAAAATTACTACCCCGTTTGCATGTTAGATCCAAACCATGTTTTAGATAGATGCTGTGACAATCTAGACAATCATGTTTTATATAATTTATGCTGTCATCCACTAATTTCAAATTTAAATGAAATTAAAAAAAAAACTATTTCTGGAACACTTATATATTTTAATATATTTTTTTCCTTACTTCATTAACTATAAATATACTAATCATTTCCTTCAATTCATTTCTAATATTAGACCCTTATTTTTATTTGTGTAACAATTTGCTTCTTATACTACGTTAGTATAAGATTTCAATTAAAAATTCCTATTACTTAAAACCATTAGTAATATAAATTTACTCTTTTAATTTATGTCATATTATTAACGTAAAACTCAATATACCTATCGCCATGAAATTATAAAATAATTTATCAAAATGCTATTATTTGCGACTTTAAAAGCATGTAAAACATCTACTCTATTTGTTATTCCGCACAAACACAAGTAAATTTAGTCTTTTAACAAAAGAAAAGCATTCAACAAACAATCTAAACTCTAGGGACATGCAAATTCTGTTATTCAAACGAAAAGTATAAAAAGTTTATTTACGGACTTTTCCCATTTGACGGTTTGTTTATAGAAGAGAAAACAAGATTTACCTTAACGAAAATTTATTTGTTTTGTCTGCTTTTATATAACAATTTAAAAATACATTAAAATTGTTAAAGAAATAAAAGTATTTACCTTAGAAGCTTAGGAGCATTTAGTCTAATTTGATTTAGACATTGAATAAAAGGAGAAAGTATCTCTAAAGAAATTATGATAAATTTTCATCAGCAGAATATTAAAAATATAAGGTAAAATATTTATGATTAACGTGAGTATGCTGATTAATTTCACCAAAATATTTGTTATTTTTTTTATTTTTTTTATGTTGTAGGATGTACTGTAATACATTTAAATATTAAAAAGAATTTTCGATTATGCAGTCTGTAAATGCAAATAAAAATGTAAAGCAAATACTTTTTTTTAACAAAACTAAATAAAAAAAATTACACTGAGTTCAATGGATTGTTTTTGATGTAATGTCGTGGTTTTTTGGTAACCCTATGTACAGTCCACGGATCCAGCTATACTGAACTTCGACGAAAAAGCTTTGTTTTAAGTCCATCTGTAATCCGACCCAAATCCGCTACATTTCAATCCAAAACCTGAAATAATAAATGCGTAATCCATATTTTAGTGCCGTTAATGAAAAATAATCTGCAATTATTTCTATAATATCCATTTTATTTTTATGTAGAACAAAAAACACGTATACACTGGCTTCCAAAAGTTCAAGTACAACCAGTTTTTCGATACTAAAAGAATGAATGTAAATGTAAAAAAAGTATGATTTGTATGAATGCCCTTAAGGGTTCTCACACGACTCTTACCTTTTCATTAAAGTTGTAATTTAGCATCATGTCACATTCACTTTTTTTTCTGATTCCATATAAAACAAAAATGCACGAAATTTTTAAAACTGAAAGCTTCACATTTTTTCTATGTCGCATAATTATTTATATATTCTATAACTGATATTTTACTGTTTTTATTAACGTTTAATTTTGATAAATAATTTAAAAATGTTTTTGGACTTGCATCCATTGCGCGCAACATTTCTCAATAACTGATAAAGCAATTTGCATGAAATTTGGCAGATACATTAATTTTGATGCAAGTAATAACTTATACTTCAAATATAATATTATATCTGCACTGGTTACTTCAAATTATTTTTATTTCAATAAAAAAATAAATTGTTACAAAATTTTATTACCTAAATTTAATTTTAAAAAAGTAAATTTTTATTGTTTAAATTGGTTAAAAATGAATTATATTTTCAAGGTTATTTTGCATCATTTTCCATATTATTTGGCATTCTAAAACCAATAATCTTGTTACAATCTTGCAATGGATGCAAGTCAAAACACAATTTTAAATTTTTTTTAAAAATTAAACATTAAAAAAGTAAAATATCCGTTGTGTAATATGGAAGTAATTATGCTACATACAACAGATATTAAGACATCAGTAGTAAAAGTTTTATGCATTTTAGTTTTGTAGGGAATATGAAATAAAATTAAATGTGACATGATGCTAAATTACACCTTTATTGAAAAAGTGAGACTCCTGAGATTGTATAAGTAACTGCAACAAAACTTTATGCGACAATTATAGCCATCTATATTTATTTAAATAATTGGACACTTTTATGACAGTCGGGGAAAACTGCAAATATTCTATTTATAATTTGTGTGATTTTTTTTTAAATTCTTGTTTATCTTCAATTGTTGGTCCTGAAATATTGTTGTCCATATGCAGAAAATGTCGTTTATTTGTTTCGTTAAGGTTGCAAGTAATTAGATGTGTTGAAATGGGGTTATCACAAGTTGGTGCTGTTAGATGTCTGTGTCTCGTAGTCTGGTCCGAAAACTCTGGGTTTAGTTTGAATCCGAAAATTCAGTATCAAGAACACATGTTCCCGGCCGAACATGGGTTACAACCCCTGCATAAGATCACTTTCTAGCACTTTTGGTCCGAAGGAGGAGCATCACTACTGTGGTGCTCCTCCTTCGAACCAAAAGAGCTAGAAATATCCCGTGTGCAGTTAATTTCAGATCATCGTAAGGTAACAGGGACGACAATATCTGCTACATTGGTGCACAGACATCTTCACAATTAAGGACTTTATGAAAAACAATCAATTTTGTGTGGCCCTCTTAATCCACAACACAGAAGTGCTCGTTTATGTTGGCCAAGAGATCACATTAACAGGAACAGACAACAATGGGCTTCCATACTGTTCATAGACAGTTTACTTTGGAGAGTGATTCAGTTCGTGTCCTGATCTGGAGAGAACAAGGCATCAGATTCTACCTATGTAACATTGTTGAAGACACAGTTATAGAGAAGGCGGCTGGAGTTTCTCTGGTGGTCACAGTAACCTCTATTGGTGTTATGGAAGAAATGTGACTTCTGTGAAATATTGGGACGAGATTTTTTCTCCGTTTGTCACACCGTATGCAGGTGGTATTGGTGATGCATTAACCTTAATGGATAATAATTCTAGATCGTAATACGCTAGATTCGTTGATTAATATCCTGACAATCACGGTTTGGAACAAATGGAATGACCAGCTAAATCGTCGGGCCTTAATTCGATAGAGCATCTTTGGGACTATCTCGGTAGACAGGTTGCTGCCGTAAGTCCTCCTCCTAAGTCATTAAATGAGTTGGGTAAATCTTTCTCCATGTACGGTCGTTGTTTCCCATTCCAGTATCCGACAACTTAATTGAGACTATGGAAAATCGATATCACAAATGAATTACAAATAGGACCAGAAACATGCCTTATTAAAATCCGTTTATTTAACTTTTTTTTACAAAAAAAACTGCATTTAACTTTTTTATCAAACAGTAGAATTTTACAAAAAATGTAATTTTTTGTTTGTAAATCCTGCTTGAAGTTAAAATTAAGTACAGCTCGATAAATAACTGTTTACAGCACAATTCCTCTAGATTTCATGTATTTTTATTCATTGTTTTCAAATCAGACTCAAAAGACTGGTTGTACCTTAACTTTTGGAGGCCAATGTACATACTCGTTTATATTCAGATATGTAATTTTTTTCATCTTAAACAATATTGTGGATTTTCTTTTTGAAAAATTATGTTCTCAAACCCAACTCGCAAGAATTAAAATCAAGCTCAAAACGAAACCTGATCTAAAACAATTAAAATAACCCTACCCGCAACGAAAACGGGTTATTTTTCACCCTACCCATGATTCGGGTTATGTTGAATTATCATCGGTAAATATCCCACCGGGCGTCCAAGCTTTTTATAGATTGATAAATTCAGATTCATACATTTTATCATTTTTCATAAAGCATCTTAGAATCCAAGTGTTCATAACAAACATTGGAATGACAATTTTCAATGATCATTTTTTCACTGGCGGTCACAAGGATATTTACCCTTTCAAGTGTGATCTGCGTAATTAAAAATTATGAATAATTAAATTATGATTTCTTAAAAATTACTCCCAATTTATCAGCATGTGTTAGTTAACTATATAATATGTCTTCACGAAGGCAAACACACAAACATATCATTTTCCGTTGGAAAAGTAAATAAGAATTTCTATGTTTTTACTTTTTGAAACAGAATTTCTTTATTTATAAGACATCGATTTTTATAAATCGTTAATGACAATTCCCTAAGTATTTTTACCTTAAAATAATATAATTATTCTTTTAATGAATTTGAGTTTCAAAATATTTAATGTTTCTGATAAGTTAAAATAAATTAAAAGAATACTGAAATTACCATTTTTATTAGTGTATTGGATTTATATGAAAAAAAAAGCGTTTTAGGGATAAAATAATAGTATATTCATGTAATTCAAGCATGTAATATATATTTTTTAACATTCAGTATTTAATTTATAAAATTTCTGTCTTTAGAAATAAAAATAAATGAACAATTAATAACCACTAATTTCTCAAATATACACCCATGAAGTTTATTTTATCAAAATGAGAAAAATTTCATCGCATGATTCTTTTTACTGGAGTTTACGAAAGTCATTTATTCAATGCATGGTGCTATGCCAGTTTAGTTCAATTATTGCGGGAAGACTATTTCGGCGAATCCAATAGGAAACCCGAAAGCTGTTTAAAATAAATGATATTTGTTTCATATCCAAAGTAGTCAGAATCTGTGCTTTGCAAGGAAATTAGATAAAATGATTTATAAAGAATAGCTATTTCTCGTACATGTGAAAACGTTTATTTTTCTTATTTCAGTAATGTAAAAATAAAATATTTCCTGATGATAAAATTTATTCATGTGCTATCTAGAAAGAATCCAGATCGAAATTAATTGTAAATCTCCTGAGTTTTCGGATCATATTTTCGGATCGTATTCGGATCATCAGTCTTAATATCCTGTCTATTATAAACGGACTTATGTATGACAATTTTTAATGTTTATTTCATAAAGCCATTTTCTATTCAGGACATTATCAATATGTCATTCATTATTTTGAATTTAATTTTCTATTTCTATTATTATTATTGCTATTCAGTTCATAAGAATTTGGAAATGGAATTAATGATGTCTGTTTCTTACACTAACACTGATATAAAATTGTGTCATTTCAATAATAAGAAAAAAGAACGAACAATTCCTAACTGGAAAATTGCCAATTTATAGAACACGGTTAATCTTTACAGATAATATTCTAATTCATATATAAAACATTTGTTTGATATGCTTAAGCTGAAGAACGACATTAGTCCTAGTGGCTATTTTGTTCATTGTAAATGCTATATTAAAAAAAAAAAGAATTGAAGATTTTACTTATGAAAATGACAAATATTGTTAAACGTACAATTGTTAAAAACAAAAAAAATACAAATGCCTTTCATAATTCCAGTTCATAAATGTCGTCATATATAATGCTTCTCAGACCAAAGATTATTGTTTACTATATTATTGTTATAGTTAAATGTTTTTGAGAAACAGCATATTTACTTTTATACTGATATTAAAATTCTAAATATGAACCCAAATATATTTTCTTTATGTCGCGTTTATATCTAAAATTTATAAGCAACACTTTCATATCCTAATCTTACAAAATGCGCTATTTCTGAATTAAAATTCTTTAGGGACGCTGTTGATATTTAAAACTACATTTTAAAAATTTAGTTATATTGCGTCTAAACGTATTGAAATAACTATATAACAGTTATTTGTAAACGAGACTAAGGGTGCTCATCTGGAAATCCATAAATACATCTTTTTAGTATACATAAAATTACAGGAAACGGAATTTTCAACTTTAATCTAAAATATAATTGATTTTACATATTTATTATAACTTTAAAAATAATGATCAGAGGTAAACGGAAATTTATATTTCTAGGAAAATTTGTGTTCCGGGATTTCTAACAGTGAAAAAAATCATATTATATTTATGAACATTCAGTAATTAATAATAAAAATTATCATGAAATCTGTTAATTAATAATAAAAATTTCAAAATAGTTTAATTTAATAACATACTACTCACTTTGATCTCTAAAACAGCAAATATTTGTTAGAAAGGATATATCATGTACCGGATTTACTTTTTTTTAAATCATGTCTATCTATTATAACTAGCAAAATCCGCGGCTTTGCTGGCGTAATTGTTGAAATATGCCAAGTTGTATTTGTGTTCGTTTCGTTAGAGGAAATTTTACTGCCACAGATAATTCCAAAATTACTAATTAAGCCACATTTTGAGTAAACTTAAATCTTATAATGCATTAGGAGAATCTGAGACTTAAATGAATGAGAAGAGCAAAAATTAATTCCAAATAAATGGTAATTTATAATGTATTTTGAAAGTTTTCCCATTCATTTAATTTTTCATTTGAAATTTAGTAATTTTTAGAAATCGTTCTTAGCGAGAATTTACATCTTAAATACTATCGCCATGCCAAATTCCAAGCTTCCAGTTATCCAAGTTTCTATAACAACTTTATCACAAAAATTACAATTTTAGAACGTATTTCGTTCTTGCTACACTTTATAAATTCTAAATTTTTAAAAACTGTTCTGTGGACGAATTTATGTCTCTGAATGTAGACATAAATTTATATGTAAAATTTCAAGTTTCTATCCCTAACAATTGAGGGGGTAGGGGCAAGAGAGTGCCAAGCCACATTTTTGAGCTTCTGAGATAGTTCAATTTGAAAATTTTATCAAAAACTCAAACCAAGATGTATAACCTAAAGTTTTTTCGCCAATGTCTTAGTAACATTTGAGATATTCTGAGTAAGAATATGGTATTACTTTAATGATATTACCTTTACGTTTTTTGTAAATTAGATATCTTCATTGCGGGCATAAACATCTTGGGCAAAAACGAAACCTGTCACATAGTGACACCAAGTGACATTATAAACAAATTTTATGTTTGATATTATAATTTACAATATTAAGCAACAGATTACAGTGTTAGATTTATTTCCCCAAAAATGTGTCTTGGCACTTTCTTGCCCCGACACCCTCAATTTTAGATAAATTATAATTTAGAAGGTTTTTAGAATGCTTCCTTCTCATTTCACCATTTTAAATTTCAAATTTTTTAGAAATTGTTTTTAGCCTGCACTTACATCTTAAAAATAACTATCATGCTTCATTTCAAGTTTTTAGCTCAGCAGCATCACAAAAATCATAATTTTAAAACATGTTTTGCTTCTGTACACTTTAAACTTCAAATTTTGTAAAAGCTGTTCTTTAATCTGTATTAAAGGAGGTAGTCGGCGTAATAATCCATCCAAGTTTAGAACATACAAAGAAAGGACTAACAGTCCCCTCTTTCAACATCCCCTATATGAATGTAAAAAACACAGTAACCACCAATAAGAAACTTCCTGATCTGCATTCAAAGTATAGTGGCTCTTCAAGAATCAATTCTTTAATTGGTGGAATATCTATATGCTCATCTGATGTTTTTTTTTTTTTATTAAGAAAGCTTTAGTACCAACTCTCACATCAGAATTAAAATGATGAGAAAAGTATAATTCGGCCTCTCCATTCATATCAGCATTATAAGAACCCAAACAGGTAGTTTGAACCTTAGTAAATTTCCTTGAAAAACACAATCTAAGAATAAAATGTTCCAGTATGAAATAGGCTTCACTACCACTATCTAACAACGCGTGGTAATTTACTACATTATTCAATGAATAAAAAATTTCAATCATTGCTGTACAAAGCAAAGTTTACCTATTTTCCAACGAAAGTAACTCCGACACAGACTCCATTCAAAATTCAACGGCTCTCGTACAAGAGGGGTGATTAATTATTCATGTCGTATCGTATGAAATTCCGTTACTTTCCGCAAAAGCCGGATAATTCGTGTCTCGTTTACACTATCGCATGAGACTTAGAATATCTTGGAACGTATAAAACGTTGTATAATGCAGCTTATTAACTAACATTACTAAACACATTTTACACTCATTTAACTGTTGCAATTTTTATCATGGTACTTATCAAAAAGAAGAATGGAACACAATATGTTTCTCTTTTTCATCTGTATTCACTTCCGTACGCTTAACTGTCAGAATTTAGAACATACATACAGTGGATATAATTTCCTCCATACAAAAAATATATTGGTAGCAGGCACAAATTCTGTAACCTAATTATGTGGAGTTTTCTTTATTTCCTTTGTTGCGAGTGTTCTAGCGTGGTCCTTCAAGAAAAATAGTAAATTCAGAAGTATAGCCATTTTTTTTCTTTTCCACCAATACCTACTATTTTTATCCACTTTTCCTGTAATTAAATAATATATGAAAACCTATATCTCACCTATATAAAAACCTATTAATCCTGTATCAACTTTTTTAAGTGCACTTATTGAACGATCACATACATTTATGACATCTAAACTTTCTAAACTAGACTTTGCAGTATCCGAAATACAATTTCTTTAAATTAATATTTTAATTAACATATTAATTAACTCCATTTTGATTGAATATCGTTCCTTCAATATCTCTAAGGCTGTCTGATAGTTTGAATCAGAAATTGGAATACACTGAATAGTTCTAAGTGCGTTGTTTTTACACACCGCTTTCAAAGATTGTAACTTTTGAAAGTCTGATAAACTCTCATTATAATCCACACTAGCATAAAAAAAATCATAAAATGACAACCATTCCTCCAGATTACCACTGAACGTGGGAAGTGTCAGTTTCGGAATGCTTATATCTGGTATTTGAGATTTTAAGTTACCAGCAGTTTGACTCATTTCATTTAAAGTTAATTTTGAACTTTTCCGATTAGCACTTTACCGACGACTATCAAGCATATCCTGAACACTTTACTGCTCCTCAACATAGTACTTATCCACATTTGTTACTTCACATTAAGAAAAAATTACATGCTATTCCTCCTTTCATTTTCCAGTTAAATTTTTCAATTAACCCATTTTAGGCCAAGCATAGAAATTTGATAAAATGTGGTATTATTTGCTTTGAAATTTGCTTAAATTACATTCATTAAGATACCAAAAAAGTTTCGTGCATGAAAAATAATATTTTATTTCATTTGACGTTACCATTATTAATTTACCATTAATAATTTACCGTTAAATTTAAATTAAAAAAAATAAGTTTTCTTATGGCATTTGTTTTATTTTTATTTTATTTACAGAACATGCAACTTTACTATATTATAAAAACATATGATTAATCTCAAGTGGAATAATTATACATTTTCAAAAAGTCGAATTGGTCAATAACTGTTTCAAGTAAAAAATCAGCGTATTTTGAAAATTTCTCAACAGAAAGTGATTACTTCAATTGAATTACTAATATTTTATAGATGGTTCCAGAACCCTTAAAAGTAGCAGAAAAATAAAATTAGTGAAAAATATACGTCACAGTGTTAATAAAAATATATTTATTAAAATGGTGTGTTTACGCACCTTTGGCCGAAAAAGGGTTACGTCAATTGGCTAAAATCCGCTTTAATAATTCAAGTATACTCAGATGATTCTTAATCTAGGAAATAATATATAATAGAGGAATTTAATATAACCTCGAACGAACTCCTTCCGTGTTACTACCGATTCAAAAAAGAGAGTTTTAAAGTTATCATTAATAACCTCAGAAGGCAATATATTTTTGAGATATAAAGAATCATTTATGAACTTAAAGTTTATTTTGCTGCCACTAACTTTCGAAAACAATCGGAAGGATCTGTACTATGTAATAATCGGTTTTCTGAAAAATAGGTTTGGAGGTATAGATTTGGAGGAATAGGTTATACACGTTTCTGGAAAACATTTTTAAATTCAACAAACATGTTTTGCAGACAAGTATAATAAATAAACAGCATTAAAATTTTTATTTATTTTGTTACTCATTCATATATAAATTCGATCATGCAGCTGAAAATGTTTAACTGAGAATCTATAGCATTCTAAAAATCGATATTTTGGTTTGAGAAAATCGATCGATACACTATAAAAATTACTCCGAAAGGATTCTGAAAATCAGTGGCAGCAAAAGAAACATTGGTTTTATAAATCCTTCTTTAAATCTTTAAAATATATAGGTTTATGAGGTTTCTAGTGATAAAGAAAGTTTTTTGGATTCGTGGGTACTTATATTAAATATAATCACATAAACAAATGTCACAATGACTGTATATAAAAAAGAACACTTTAAAATGGACAATAAGAAACATTTTTATTAAAACACTAAGATCCTCATAGTTTACATTTCAAAAGGCCATGCCGTCGAAAAGACGAAGTCACTGCTGTGTACTGAAGAATAAAATTACAATGACAGTTAAACTTTCAGAATTAACACGACAGGAGAAAACGAAAAAAATTACTTACGAAATATCTTACATGACAAGAATAACTGCGAAACAAAAAATCACTTACGAGTTATCGTTCGATACCTGAGCTCTATGAATAACTTTTGTTACAGAAAATTTGGAACATATAATGTGGCAGAATGTTATAACAAATATACATTTTTAAACAATCTAAGATGCAACGTTCGATTTTAATACACCTATGTGTCCTGCAGGTTAAAGAATATCTATATTCGTTCTTTCTTAAATCTAGCATACGTTGAATTAGTATATATATATATCTTAATACTTCTTGCTTTCTTTGAAAACAAAATACTACAACAGTTTCTATTTTTATTCTGTAAAACTGTATTTTATAGTAATGATACTTTGTGTAATAAGGTTTTATCACCTTGAAATAGAAAAAAAACACACTAAGTAACAAAGCAAAAGCGAGGCAAAACTCGTATTTTATAAAGACTCTTTTGATGTCCACTTTGAGCATCTAACAAGAATTAATGGGCATAGGAGGACCTATTTCTCTTTGTTTCGAAAAGTTTTCGTGAACTTTTGCATGAACTGCAATATTTTGTTTTTGAACAATATGGGTGAATAAAAGTATATTATTCCAATATAACGTTATCTGAATAATATTTTTATCTATATCTATATCTATATAATATATATTTACATTGCTATATTTTGTTATTGTTGTAAAATATATTGATTGATGCTCTTTGAGTGGTGTGTGAAAATTTAACAGGATTTTAAAAATGTTACTTAATATTATGCATAGAAATTTTAAATTTTATCATTCATGACATAAGGGGGGGGATAAATAAAATTTATCCATTCAAAGTGGTTTGAATGATATCGCACATGTTCGCTGACATTAATAAGAACCGCATAATAACCAGATACATTCTGCTAAGATAATTTCTTTAAATTATTTATGAAAAAGTATAGAAAATTAATTTGGCTCCAATGATTTCCTACCAATATTATACTTGCAAACCAGGATGCAATAATTAGCATAACGACGCCGTCGATTAGTAAATAAAGTGTTTTTTTATACTTCTAATTATTCTTGATGCAAATGTGTATAAACGTATGCACGTTGGTAAATAAGCAAGATTATTTGGTTAACAAATCTGATATACCATTGGTGATACAATGCACCACTGATATACCATGATAAATTTTTATAACTTTCAATGTGGCTCTATTATGTCGTGAAAATATTAGGGGTATTATTTGAAACATCAGCATGTATACAATTTTAATGTCACTTACCATTAAAACTAACCAAAAAGAATAATTTTAACAAACTCTAAGAAACAGCATAATATTAATAACTACTTATCATAAATTAGAAATTTATCGTCATCATGTCTTGTATGACCTCCACTCCAATATATATACCACTGCAAAATTAAATAGTTACAATAAAATTACAATATTGCAACATATAACAACTTACCAAAAATGTTGCTTGAGATTCTCTCTAAAATATCTTTTTATTTTGCTTATTTTATTAAAAATTAATTGAAAGAGCATTCTTTAGTTTGCCAACATTGCATCACAAAAAGGGTTGACTCACTTACTAAATGATATGGTAAATGCCTTCGACTCGAGTACTCAAATTCCTCGACTTATTCAAACATATTTATTATCATTCATATTTATATACGATATTGACAAAATTTTCAATGATGCTATGTAGGGATAATAATTCTCACTCGAATGACTCAATATATTTAGATACTGAAAGGAATTTAGGAGAAGCCTTAATTTATATTGTAAATTTTTAATGTATTTTGGCTATCGTACTCTCACTCTAAAAAAATATTTTTTGAAATTTTATTTTCTATAAGAGGTTCCCAAATGAAAAGTGGACACAAAGTTTAGAAGTAAGTAATTTATTTCAACTCTAAAAATAATCACCGTATTTGTTGAGGCATTTGTAGCATCGTGTCTGCAGTAGGTCGATACCCCTGGCGTAGAACTCCTAGGGCTGATCTCGGAAAAATTTTCGTACCCTATCCTTCATTTCGTCTTCCGAAGTAAACCGTTGTCCTCGGAGTGCCTTCTTATGTGGCCCGAAAATGTGAAAATCACAAGGCGACAGGTCTGGACTGTACCATCTCATCGACAGCGGCGACTGATGCATCGTTGATGGTAGCGTGGACCTTTCCTGATCTCGGTGCATCCTTCACTGTCTGTGTGCCTTGTCTGAAACTCTTGCACCTGTTGTTCAGACCTGTACAGCTTAAACAGTGTTCATCATAAAGATGCTTCATTCGGAGAAAAATGTCTGCGTTCGTTGCCCCTTCAGCCACGAAAAAACGCGCTACGCCTCACTGCTCGACTCTGTGCTCTTCCATCCTTTTCACCCTATGTTTTAGCCGCCAGTAACACACAAACCATTTTTTTCAAACGACACAATTTTATCTAATGCGACACTAACCTTACGCGAAGACAAAAACAAATAAAAAACCAGTTCGGCAACTTCGATAACGTTACTACGTCAGCTGTCCAATTTTCAATTGGGCACCCCTTGTAATTGTTTTTAAAAGTAATTAGAAATGTTTTTATTCTAATTGTGATGATAAATGTTTCTTTAATTTACTTAATACTTTTACTTTTCTTAATACTTTCTTTTTACGAATATAGCTTAGAAAAAATAAAAACCGTCTTATCGCAATAGTTAATTTGACAACGAAACACAATTAATGTCATCGCAAGTTTCTTAAATAAATACAATTACTTCTCTTGAGAAAAGTTTTGTATTTTACTTAGTTCTTATCTAAAAACGAGACTCAATTGGTGTTTTGATATAAAGAGAAGAATATTTATAATTATTACAAATGTAAAAGTTTCTTATTTTCGTATTTACTAGCCAAAATGTAATTATTACGTTCTTAATAATTTATTCCAGATTTTCATTCATATATAATATTTATAGTTTTCTTTTTGTACAAATCATGAAAATGTCAATTTTAAGTAGAGTCTTGCATTATTATTTTTTTACAAGAAAAACAAAAAAAAGTAATTCCTATAAAAAAGTAATAAAAAGTCACTCCAATGAGAAGTCATCATGACTGCTGCTTTATAACGAGTCACCATGTGACTTTACAATGAAATCACCTTGTAACTTTCACGAGACTGTCATTTGGGGACTCCATTGTAAAGTCATAATGACAGCTGTTTGTGACGAGATTCCAAGTGACATTAAATGAAATCATCTGGTGACTTTTCACAAAAGAGTGCAATGGTGACTTCACAGTAGAGTCTCGTTCACCTGAAAGTCACAATGTTACTTCATTGTGACATTATTTAAAACTTTATCACAATGCAATACTCACAATGAATTCCAAATTATTTAAATGACAGTCACGCGAGAATCAAAAGGTGACTTCCTTGTAAAATCACCATGAAATCACGAAATCACCCTCTCGTGGAGATTCAGCCCTTAAGAGCCTACAATAGTCACGCGAAGAAACGCTCACGCTAATGTTAAGTCTATGGGAAGGTTATCGCGCGTTTTCTCGCTCGCATTTTAATATTTTTAATTAATTTTTTTTTCATAGGATAGCTGAGACCAATCTACAACGTTGTTAGTTTTTACTTTTTCGATTTCTGTTTTAGTTTATTTCTGAGGACCAACTCAATAGTTGGATCCGGTAAAAATCGAGTTGTTGTGTCTTTTAAACTCTTATAAAATCGATACCAGCAAAATTAAAAAAAAATTAAGAACTAAGAACAATAGCTCAGGGTTTAAGCTTTCCAAAAATATGCTTTTTATAATTCTACTGCAATTACAGCGAGTATAATCACGGGATAACTTTGAGAAAAATTGAGAAAAAAATCTGAATTAATTATATGCGGACTGCCTCCAATCGGGTACGACCACTGGTATTCTGTGATTGGACAAAGCATTCTCTGAACTCTGTAGATATGCCCCTCGGAAAAACCTCACCGCGATAATGGCTATATGTTTTTCTGATATATATATTTTTTTCTGTATGTATATCCACGCAAAACTTTAGAAGGGATACTCAAAATTTAATACTTTTTTTTTCTTTTGATGGAAAAGTATATCTTTCCAGTTGACTGTAAGCAATAAGTTTATTTTTCTGAATATTTACATTGCTTTTTTCTTTACTTTATAAATTTTAACGTTCGTAACAATTGACTAATAGCCCCAGAGCGGACTTGGGGAGACTCCAGGGGAGGGGGGGAGTGTTCATTGGTTAAGTATAAAAGGGGGAGGGTTAGCCCCCCCTTTGACTTTGATAAATGAGTTTTCCATGCAGAATTATCCAATTTTCTTCAAATTTTGTACATAGGTTCATCGTGATAAGGTACTTTTCTGATTAGATTTAGGAGTTCATTGGTTAAGTATAAAGGGGGGGAACGGGGGCTAACACCCCTTACTTTAGATAAGTGGGTTTTTCATGCAGAATTATCCAATTTTCTTCAAATTTTGTATATAGGTTCATTCTGAAAAAGCGCTTTTCTGATTAGTTTTGGGGTTCACTGGTTAACTATAAGGGGGGAGGGGTATGATTCTCCCCTTAATATATTGTCGATTTCTTTATTTTTCGAGGGGCTTATTTCAAATTCTTTGAAATAAGAGTATAATATACAATTAGTGTGAATAGCATGTGAGCTCAATGCCCTCAGTTTAACTGGGCAGTTTTCCTTTTGTATTTCTTTCATTTACAGTGCCACACAAAAGTATTCTTTTACATGATGATCTACGGGGGAAAACTATTTGCAGCATATTTTAATTATGTTACGCCATTTCAAATATAATGAAATGGATATACATTATTGAGGTTTACAAAAAGACACTTGTTATGCGAAAAGAATTTATCATTCTTTTACAGGGACACACAAAATATTTCGGGTATAATACTGTGTCCGAAATATTGCTTAAAAGCCATAATTGGAAGTAGGACTTTAGTTAGGTATGCGTTTAACTAAATTTTTGAATGCTATGAGTTATGTATAAATGCTACAGATCATATACAGGGCTAAACAAAAAAAATTTGTAAGCATTACGGTGCAGCAGCGTAAATTGATTAAAATGGGTTTTTAATCGAGTTATGAATTTTGACCGTGAAATATATTTAGTATACCAAGGAAGGCTTGTGGAATATAAATAAAATCATATACAGGACCACGCAAATAACTGAATACATGGCTGACTATGTATGATAATTCCTGGAAGTGTGATTTCAGCGTATATATATTTTTTTCTGTATGTATATCCACGCAAAACTTTAGAAGGGATACTCCAATTTTAATACTTTTTTTTTCTTTTGATGGAGAAGTATATCTTTCCAGTAGACTGTAAGCAATAAGTTTATCTTTCTGAATATTTACGTGCTTTTTTTTTACTTTATAAATTTTAACGTTCGTAATAATTGACTAATAGCCCCAGAGCGGACTTGGAGAGACTCCAGGGGAAGGGGGGGAGGGTTCATTGGTTAAGTATAAAAGGGGGAGGGTTAGCCACCCCCCCTTGAATTTGATAAATGAGTTTTTCATGCAGAATTATCCAATTTTCTTCAAATTTTGTACATAAATTAATCGTGATAAGGTACTTTTCTGATTAGTTTTGGGGGTTCATTGGTTATGTATAAAGGGAGGGAACGGGTGCTAACTTCCCTTAATTCAGATAAATGGGTTTTTCCTGCAGAATTATCAAATTTTCTTCAAATTTTGTACATAGGTTCATCGTGATAAAGCGCTTTTCTGATTAGTTTTGGGGGTTCATTGGTTAAGTATAAAAGGGGTAAAGAGGGGGGGGGGCTAATCCTTCCCCCCTTAATTTAGATAAATGGGTTTTTCATGCGGAATTATCCAATTTTCTTCAAATTTTGTATATAGGTTCATTCTGATCAAGCGCTTTTCTGATTAGTTTTGGGGGTTCACTGGTTAACTATAAGGGGGGAGGGGTGTGATTCTCCCCTTAATATATTGTCGATTTCTTTATTTTTCGAGGGGCTTATTTCAAATTCTTTGAAATAAGAATATAATATACAATTAGTGTGAATAAGCTGTGTGCTCATTGCCCTCAGTTTAACTGGGCAGTTTTCCTTTTGTATTTCTTTCATTTACAGTGCCACACAAAAGTGTTCTTTTAGATGATGATCTACGGGGGAAAAACTATTTGCAGCATATTTTAATTATGTTACGCCATTTCAAATATAATGAAATGGATATACATTATTGAGGTTTACTACAAGACATTTGTTATGCGAAAAGGATTTATCATTCTTTTACAGGGACATATAAATATTTCAGATATAGTACTGTGTCCGAAGTATTGCTTATAAGCCATAATTGGAAGTAGGATTTTAGTTAGGTATGGGTTTGACTAAATTTTTGAATGCTATGTGTTATGTATAAATGCTAGAGATCATATACAGGGCTAAACAAAAAAATTTGTAAGCATTACGGTGCAGCAGCGTAAATTGATTAAAATGGGTTTTTAATCGAGTTATGAATTTTGAACGTGAAATATATTTAGTATACCAAGGAAGGTTTGTGGAATATAAATAAAATCATATACAGGACCACGTAAATAACTGAATACATGGCTGACTATGTATGCGATAATTCCTGGAAGTGTAATTTCAGCGTGTATTTGCCTGAATGAAACTATAGCTAAATATATCGCGTGTACAAAAAGCTTATGTTATATACAGGGCTGTACAAAATAATTCAAGTATGTTTCCATCTATTGGTAGAAACTGTTGAAGATGAATTTCCAACTGTGTTTTTTTTTGTTTTATTGCTAAACTAAACTGCAGCATACTATAGGGTATATACAAATATATAAATTATATACAGGGCTGCAGAAAAGAATTGGAGTACTTTTCCGGCTGTGGATGGTAATTGTTGAAACCTGGTTTTCAAATTTGTTTTGTGTTTTTCTGAAATGTTTACTTAGATAGCTTATTTACCTTATTAAACAGCGATGGTTTGTTAAAGTATTCTGTTAGTGTAGGAAAGTGTTTCATAATCTATGCTTGGTACAGGATTTTACTAATTTTACTAATGAACAAAATTTTAGATAAATAATTAAGATATAGATTGAAAATTGTGGATGAGAAGGGATGTCATCTGCCGACACGACTAGCGTAGTGTCTTCGTTATATTTTGATTATAAAAAAAATAATTTTTTTAATGATCACGTTAATGTATGCGAAGGTGGTTTTCTTGAACATATTATATTGCAGGTATGGGGAGGGAGGGGGTTAACGCCTTGCTCTGATTTTCACAAAACAAACTCCCAAGAAATTTAATATTTTTAGCTTCTAACGTAGCGTTTTTTAAATGTTATGTATAGAGAATACGGGAAATTTTAAATAACGATTTTCATAAATGTTTAATTTATCTTCCTAATAAAAGTACACAACCCGTATATGCCTGATGGTTACCAACAATCAAAGTAAATGAATTGTTGTTGAGCACTTAACCGAGTGCCCTACAAGCAATCCTACGAGTTTTTTAGCTAACTGTGCATTCTTATCTCGGGTTCTACGGATTCCCAATCACAACGGCCTTTAGATGATTCGACTTTGTTTTTGTTCGTGATACAGATTTTAGTTCCACCTTCCACCGCCAAGGGCGGCATTATTTTTTAGAGTTCTGTGGGCCTGATTTCGACGGGCATTGGTTCATTCAACTCCTTTAAGCAACGCGTACCCGTGTTGGATGTTCGTATGGGACAAATTGCGCCCCCTGGCGTTGGAATGCGGTACTAAAGGATTATGAGCGCGTGTGCAGCACGCTTGCTATTCGATGCTGGAGGCAGCGGGAACACAATTTGGAGTTTTATTCGGAAGGTGGTTTCTTTAGAACAGGGTGCGTCCCCTAGCGGCGGGAGGTGGAACTAAAAAAGTTTGCAGCGCGTGCGCTGCATGCATACTATACGGTCCGGCAGGCAGTGGGAACACGTGTCGGTGGTTCGTTTTAACAGAATGCGCCCGTACTTGCGGAAAGTGGAGCTACAGGATTATCAGTCGACGTGCAAAGCACTTTTAAATAAATAATTTAATACAAAATCAGGTTAAAGATATAAAATCATACAAAGTTTAGTTTTGTTTAATTTTATTATCATGGGTCCGAGCAACGCCGGGCGGGTCAGCTATTATATATATATATATATATATATATAATTATAATATCTATGAATTTCAAAATACATATCAAGTTCTTATATCATTCTACTTTAATCTACAAAGAGATAAATAATGATATTGTGTAAACAGAATACCACATATCTAATAATTAACATGTGCAATCATAATTTTACCATAGCATGTGCTTCAATGGTAATTGGCCAAATTTACTCATACCTGAATAATATTTAAAAAAGAAAGAGAGAGAAAGGGAAAAAAAAATTATAGATTGGAGTTGCTATTAAGTAAACACAAATGGATTAATAAATCAAATATGAACATTATACAATGGAAAACTGGACCACAAGAGAACAAACAAGAATTGGATATGAAAAAACACATGTAGATGTACTCGTCAGCTTGGTTGCACCCACATGTGTTTTAAAAAACAATTCAGTATTTCATAATTCTACTGGCATGATGCTAAGAACAGTAGAATCAAAACCAAGTATACTGAATTATTACCAGATAACTATTGGAAAAAATAAGATTGGAAATATTTAAATTGGAAATAAAAAACCATTAAGAATATATAATATAATTCACTTACATCGATTATCTTAAAAACATTATAAATCACCTCACTAAATTACCACTAGATATCATTTTTGAAATAATATTGGAAATTAGAACCTTTAAATTGTAAATAAAATAATATAGAAACTTCTGCATAATATCCACGTCCACATGGCATATATATATATATACCGGGTTCGTCATAAATTCGTGCAAACTTTAAATATTCATAATAAAAGAAGTAATGCTCAGAAAAATTTTCGGTTTGCGCGAATATGATCAGAAGGTTTTTGGATTTTTTTCCATGTATAATAAAAAATTATTCCAAAAGTAACCGATAGAGGGCACTCACACGTCATACTGAGGCGTTTTATGCAAATCAGGCATACACAAATAGACAATAAAACAAATCACAATAATATGACACTGTGCATTTATTTTAAAGTAAAAGATGATCAACATGACCTCTATCACCAGGTATTAGGGAAGTGAGGCGCGTCAATACACCTGTTACAGCTGAATGTAGCATGTCGGCATCGATGCCACCGACGACGGTCCGTCGAATGGCATCTTTCAGTTCCACCAAAGTTTCTGGGGAACCCCGGTGTACACGACATTTTAAGTATCCCCACACCCAAATACCTGCCGGGGTCATGTCTGGAGATCGTGCGGGCCACTCAAACTTACATCCTCAACTTATTACTCGGTCTTCAGTGAAAGTGTTCAACAGGAACGTCTCGACTTCACGTGCAACCTGGGGCGGGGTACCATCCTGCATGCAGGCAAAACGTGGTCCCGCAAAAGCGTAAAATACCGTTCTGCAGTGACGGTACAGGTTTTCCAGCCGAATTTAGGACAAGACTCTTCGAAAAAGAAAGGACCCAGAACCAGGGACCGACTTACTACCTGGGGCCCGGGGCAAGCATCATTCTGGAAGGCCCCTTTCTATCTATCCATAAAAATTGTTCGGGAATTATGTTGAAGTCACTAGTATTAAACTCTCTCTCTCTCTCTCCATACCTATTTTATGTATACATAAATTTCGAACCAAGTGCTATTTACATCTTATACATACAGTGTATTACAAAAAAGGGTCACAACTTTAACAAATGACAGAACACTGTTTTTTGGTATAGGAATTTAATGACGGATGTGAACGTTTGAAGTGTAAATGCAGATCTTTCAATCACTCTTGGTTATTTGTTATAATGTAAAATTTTCTATTATATTATAAAATTTCATATTTGTTGTGCATCAGCATGTATTTGGCCGATTCTATAATATGGAAAGATAAGTGCAGGCATGCCCTGATACTAATAGCAACAAATTTCAACACTTGTTACGTTGTTACTTCATTCCCCATGCTCTAAAATACCTTTATATAAATTTTTATAACATTAGTTTTCTGATGTTGTAGATTGTTCTTTTTAGGGGAGGAGGGGACTTGGGGCACAGGAAGCAGCGGGAGGAAGTGGAGGGCTACACTCCTTTCCTAAATCTTTGAAAATGTAATAATTTTTGTCATTTTTGGCCAATTTAAACCATTTTGCATCCGTTTAACAAAAATCCTAATTAAGAGCAGAGGGGAGGGAGGGGGGCTCTCAGATTGGGGGCCTGGGGCAGCTGCCCCACAGGCCCCTGCATAAGTTGGGAACTGCCCAGAACAAAAGACGCGGTGAAACCACACCAAACAGTCAAATGAGGTGCATGCAGTGGCTTGGTCAGGTACTCACGAGGGTTTGACGTTGTTCAAAATACGACTGCGTATTGACGATTTCATTGATTTTATTGATTTTGCGTATTGACGTCATCATGCAATGAAAAATGTGCTTCATCCGTCCAGTTGACGGTCAACAACCATTGTGGGTCCCGCTCCGATTTTGCCAGCGTCCATGTAGCAAACTTTAGTCTTTTATCTGTATCTGCCAGTAATAACTGGTGAATTGCCTGTATCTTGTACGGATACAGATCCAAGATTCCGTTCAGAATATGTCGAATCGACGATTACGGAATCCCCGTTATTCTCCCAGCTTCACGAGCACTGCTACTCCCCATTGATGTCTCGGCTTCCAATTCTTCCATGACACTTTTTACAACATTGACGCGATCCGTGCTCGAGGATGGTCTGCCACTACGTGGACGATCCTCCAAACTCCCCGTTTTCTCAAAATGTCGTACTAAATTGAGTATCCCTTTCAATGAAATAGGTTTTTTTTGCGCCTGAAGTTCTTTCTGCGTGCGAAACTTTCGCAATGCAATAGTTCTCGATTCACCATTCTTGTAAAAAAGTTTAACCACCAGCGCTCGATCTGGTAACGATAGCATGTTGTCGAGATCAAATGACGAATCCATTTCCAGGCAGGTGTTTTATTGCGAGCCTGATTTGCATAAAACGCCTCAGTTTTACGTATGAGAGCCCTCTATTGGTTACTTTTGGAATCATTTTTTTCTTATACTACATGGAAAATAATCTAAAATCCTTCTGATCATACTCGCTTAAAACGAAAAATTTTCCGAGCATTACTTCTTTTATTATGATTTTTTTAAGTTTGCACGAATTTATGACGCAACCGGTCTCTATATATATATATGTGTGTGTGTGTGTGTGTGTGTGTAATATAAAATTATATATAACACGTTATCAGTATGATCAGGCCTGAATCCTGTTTTAACTGCAGCATTGGTTAAGAGATCAATGAAAGTTTTTTCAAGACAAGCGCTGACTGTGTCACAAAACGTTAACTAAATGGCTGATATAATTCACACTCTTAGTGTAAGCAGCAGTTGAAATATTTAGAGTATTTGCAGTCGTACAATCGAGCTGAGTAGTGGCAACAGTTCCGAAAGTTGTTTCTCCAAAGCATTTAGGAGACTGGGTTTGAGACAAACAGTTTATTCCATACTAAATTATACTAATGCACAACTCCACATAAACACAACTTCAATAGAAGCTTCAGACCCAATTAGATCTATTAAAATTTATTGATGAAAATCTATCGACGCGTAGAGGAAGGACTTCTCAAGTGACGAGGTTATTTGGACCCTTCGACATGCGTAAAAATTAGCCTTCCAAGTCAGTGTATGCGGTATAAGTATAAAAAAAAAACTAAAATCTAAGTTACATTGTGCTCTCTAAGAAACCAACGAAATCTGTGTTAGGAGAAAAAATGGGTAGTAAGAGGTGGAGCGCTTACTAATGATTGAAAAAGTGGGCCAAAAGGGGGTGCCATTGACATCGTGTCGTAACTCTTTCTTTTAGAGCAGAATTTTAAAAAGGTGAATAGTTTATGCGGGAGTTGAAAGGAATCATGGGATATGGAATGATAATTTAAAAAAAAATGGTGTTACAAAATGTTCCAAAGAAATAAAAATTCAATGTCTTAAAGTATCAAGAAATAAAACAAGTGTGTTTTACAAGAAGTGTTGCATTTAATAGAATAATGTTTTTAGATTAAGAATTAAAAGAAGATGTTGATTTAAAGTTACGGAATTAAAATATAAATGGTACTTAAGATATTGTTAAACGAAAGGAAAAAATGTAGAATTGTAAGAATTTGGATTAAATTAATTAAACTAAAATAGCGAAAATTTATTGTTATTACATATATATATATATATATATATATATATATACATATATTAGTTAAATTAGGTAAAAAAATCGATTTTACTCAAAAAAGAAACTAAAATAATGCTTTAGAATTTAAAAGAAATATATGTAACAAATAACTTTCCCATTCCTTTAAAATTATGCACAATTTATTTTTTAAAGTTATAAAAAACACTCGCGCAGAAAATATATTCTAAACGAACACATTTAAAAATAATTAATAATTGAAAAAAATCGATTTTTTCAAGAAAGGAAACATTTTTTACCGAATTTTATTCTAAATATAATATTCATATTTTACATCTAACAATCCAATTAAGAATATATATAATTCATGTTTTATCCTCTAGTAATACTAAATTTTGAAACCTTCACCACTTTCTCATTACGCAATCTCCCCGCATTTAACTTAAAAATAACCAGGTTTCTAAGTCCTAAGCCGCGATTTGAAGAAATCCAGTATCATCATTCAAAATCCTATTCTAGAAAGGGCCCAATGGTCTTACATGTAAAACACTAAGGCTGAAGGCACTGAGGTCCCTAGTTCGAGTCAAAGGTCAGCCATAAAATATTCTTGAGGTATATCAAATAATAAATATCTACAGATGGCTGCACAAAGAGAGATGTAATTTTTTTTATAACCGAGGTTATTCATAACGGAAAATTTTCCTTCCTGACAGTAATGCCAGGAATATTTCTGTGATTCGAAGAATTTCTGAGAGAGTAACGGAAAGTAACCGCTTCTTCAAACGGATTTTTTCCTTTTTTTATCTCTTAAAACGAAAAATCTATTATCGGAATGGAAAAAGTCCGGCAACTTTGCTGCCAGTAATTTTACAGTGAATTAATGGATTTATTTTAACAGTGCAGGGTAAGTTATAACCATGTCAGGACTCTCGTCCGTTCTAGAACGACACAATACTCCCCACATTAAAGAAGGTGACAAAAGGGCAGCCGTTCCAGAATGTGATCGGAACGCACTTGGATGCGATGTTAAATGTTGTCGCCCAGCATACAGAGGTACCAGTGGGTAGAGAGAGACAGGGTGAGCTCACATCTCAGTAACATCGCTTATGACTCAATGGAGGAATTGCACATTGTAATAAAATTCCCAAAGGAACAACGAACCCTTTGGAAATAGAGCTATAGGATAGAACGTTACAACACTAGTAATAGTAAAATGGTTGTTCGGATTTTTTTTAGAATTATCTTATACTACATTAGGACGATATATATACAAAGCATTCATAGAAAATATTTTTTAGAGGAAATGTCTATATCAGGACACATTGGGAGATACCTTCTCGAAGTCGTATAAAGGCGCAATCTTTTGAAGGGCAATAATACTCTTCAATTTACTACTAGTGACAATTTTAAGCTTTAATTACTCTCCAGTATTCAGAATTAAGTCAAAAATATTAACTAGATATAAGACTGTTTGTTTCTTTATAGCTAAGAATTTCGACGGGCTCCTCCGGAGATTTCGACTCGGACCCTTCAGTGAGGAAGACGACCGGGAGCCCAACACAGCGAGATGTTTGACTCGACGGGGGCAGGACACGGTTGCACCGCCACCTCCATGTGGTGCGCCGGTGATAGAGGTGAAGCAGGACACTGAGTTTGGGTCTACCCTTCATAAGCTTAGGTTTTCTGCAGCGTGAAGACTCGGTCAATGTTGGAAGTCTCCTCCCTAGGTGGTAGAAGGATGCCTCGTAGGCATATCTCAGTTGCTCTAGCCGGACCCTCGCCCTGCGTCGAGTAAGGTGACGCTGAGCAACGACTAGCTAACAGCGGTCATATCGTTTCAAAATCTTTATCTAGAGCCGTTACGGAGGCAAGATCGAACTCCGAATAGCACGGTGCATGGTGGCTGTGCAGTGACGCATGGTTACTGGGTGAGGCGGCTTGAAGCAACACTCTGTACTAGCACCTCCTCCACTAGGATTCGATGATCAGAAAATGCTGTACAATAATCGTCGTTGGGGTAGTCCGGCATAAGGCCTATTACCCGGTTCGCTCTTTTGGGTTCCAGCTACGAAGCTGTCGGAGGACTTCAGTGTCCCCCCAAGTGTTTTGTGGTGGTGTCCTCGATGTGTGGGCTACACTGCATATCGACTTTTGTCGTCAATCTCTTGGGTTAAAAGCAGTGGTCAGCAGGTGGTGGCGCTGCTACCAGCACGCAGCACTTACAGGAGGACCCTCCTGGTCTAGTGCGTTAAAGTCCCCCAAGACATGGGCGCGGCGGTTGACGTGCGTCATTTTATAACTAAGATTATTTGTAATTCGGTAAACAATTTTTTAAACATATTAAAGGAACATACATTCAGTACCTATGATACGTTGGCTGAAATAAGCATAAAACCCCATAAAACTAGCTTAGATATGTTATTTAGCTGTCTACATGGGTCGAAATTTCCAGGCCCGGAATTTCAACGCCAAGCACAAAAAAATTTAATGGCTCAACTGATATAAAAGCTAAAAGTTCGGCCCAGATCGACCCGGCCCGTACAAATATATATATATATTGGCCTGGTACGATATAAAAGCTAAAAGTTCTACCCGAGGTCGGCTCAGCCCGTACAAAAGCTTAATTGAGACGGGCTGGAACGACTTAATTTCTAAAAACATGCCAGAGGGAGGCATTAAAAACTCTACCTCGAAGAGTCGCCTTAATCAGGTATTCAGGGTCAACCCAATAAAAAAAGAAGACTGGTCCAATCAAACGTGCAAATGTAGGACAGACAAAGTAAGGCCCGGGCTTGGCTCAACCCTGAAAGAGCGAAGACCATGTCCGGTCCCAGTAAAGTGAATGGAAACCGGACCAGGTTCGAAACAAACCCGTTCCCAGACCCAAACATCTTTCTTCCCTAATACCCTAATTTCTTCCCTAATAAATAATAATTCTAGTTTTTTTAAAACGAATGATAACAAAAAGGAACTGATTTTCCAGAAAACAAAACTATCCGAATATAGCTAATTATAATACTTATAATATATACTTATTGAAATTACTTCAGTAGTTCTAGAGAAAAAAGAAGGGTCGAAAATTTTCACAAATCCAATACTTTCTTTCTTGTGTAGATAGAAGAAAACTTGTCGGATGTGCCACTCCAAAAACTTTATTTTATCTCATACATGTTTCACATACACCAAAAACACAAAAGTCACATACACAAAAGTCGAACTGAATCTAAAGTTTTATTAAATTCCATGCTTTAGTTCATGAGATATGACTGTCGCAAAAATCGTGTAAATCCTGAAAAATACAGCCTAGCAGCGCAATGTGTTGAGAAATTTACATCAAAACCTAATAAGCAACAATTTATGTCAACATCTAATTGAATTTGAAGTTTGATGAAATTCTGTGCATTAGTTTTTCAGATATAGCTATCGTGAAAATAGAGAAAAATGTAGCATAGTTTACAACTTAGCCTACTATATTTTAACGACTACAGTATAGCCACCTGTTGAAAGATTTGCACAAAAAACTAATCAGCACTAATATATATGCAGGTTTAACATAATATAAAGTTTTAATAAATTCCGTGCATTAATTATTGAGATATAGCTATCTTGAAAATCATGAATGACCAGCATACAGTGCCATCTGTTGGGCGGTATACACCTAAACATAATCATCAACAACTTATGTCCACGTCCAACTGAATTTGAAGTTTGATCAAAATTTTTGCATTTGCTCAGGAGAAGGTTTTTTGCGAAAATCCTGAAAAATGCAGCGCCACCTCTTGCGCGATTTTCACCAAAATCTAACAAGTAAAACATTTGTCAACGTCTAACTAAATCTGAAATTTAATAAAAATCCCTGCGATAGTCCTTGAGATATTGCTATATTCAAAATCGTGAATAATGCAGCATAGCACCACCACCCAGTGGGCGGTATGCACCAAAACTTAATCAGCAACAATCTATGCCAATGTCTAACTGAATCTGAAATTTGTTGGTAATCCCTGCATTAGTTTTTGAGAAAGAGCTATTGAGGAATTCGAGAAAAATACAGCACAGCAACGCGATTTACACCAAAATTGTGCGATTTACACCAAAAACGGATCAGCACCAATTTATATCAAAGTCTAACTGGATAGTTTTATTAAATTCCATCCATTAATAAGACTATCGCTAAAATCGTGTGAATTCTGAAAATATGCTGCATAAGCTGCGTCACCTGTTGGGAAATTTAAACGAAACCGTAATAAGCAACAATTTATGCCAACGTCTAACTGAATCTGTAATGTAATAAAAATCCGTGCATTAGTCCTTTAGATAGACTTATCTTGAAAATCGTGAATAACGCAACATACCAGCGCTACCGGTTGGGCGCTATACACCAATACTTAATCAGCAACAACTTATGACCACGTCTAAATGAATCTGAAGTTTGACGAAATTCTGCGCATTAGTGTTTTAGATTTAGCTTTCGTGAAAATCATAAAAAAGTAGCATAGCAATGTCATCTTTTGGGCTATTTACACCAAAGCATGTAATCATCGTCTATTTATATCACGATCAAACAGAATCTGAAATTTTATGAAATTCTGTGCATTAGTTCTTGAAATATAGCAATCGTGAAAATCGTGAAAAATGTAGCATAGCAGCGCCACCAGGTGAGCGATTTAAACCAAAAACTAATCAGCCTAATCAGCCTAATCAGCACCAACTTATATGAAGGTCATTACTGAATACAAATATTTATTAAATTTCGTGCATTATTTCTTGAGACGTAGCTATCTTGAAAATCGTGAATAATGCATTATGCAGCGCCACCTGTTGCGAGATATACAACAAAGCATAACAAGCAACAACTTATATCCAGGTTTACCAGAATCTGAAGTTTGATGAAAATCTGTGCATTAGTTCTTGAGATAGAGCTATCTTGAAAATCATGAATAATGCAGCATAGCAGTGTCACCTGTTGGGCGGTATACACCAAAATTTAATCAAAGACTTATGTCCACTTCCAACTAAATCTGATGTTTGATGAAAATCTGTGTATTAGTTCTTGAGATAGAGCTAGTGTGCAAATCCTGTAAAATGCAGTATAGCTGCGCCACCTGTTTGGCGATTTACATAAAAAAATAATCAGTACACATTTATCAAAGTCTAACTGAATCTAAAATTTTATTAAATTCCGTGCATTAGTTCTTGAGATATGACTATCACTAAAATCGTGTAAAATCCTGAAACATGCATTATGGAAGCGCCACTTGTTGAACGATTTACACCAAAACGAATTAAGCAACAACTTATTTCAATGTCTATCTAAACCTGTACTGTAATGAAAATCCGTGCATTAGTCCTTGAGATAGAGTTATCTTGAAATTCATGAATACTGCAGTTTAGCAGCGCTACATATTGTGCGGTATACACCAAAACTTAATCATCAACTTACGTCCACTTCTAACTAAATCTGATGTTTGAAGAAAATCTGTATATTAGTTCTTGAGATAGAGCTAGTGCGCAAATCCTGAAAAATGCAGCATAACAGCGCCACCTGTTTGGCGATTTACATAAAAAAGTAATCAGTACACATTTATCAAATTCTAACTGAATCTAAAATTTTATTAAATTCCGTGCATTAGTTCTTGAGATATGACTATCGCTAAAATCGTGTAAATCCTGAAAAATGTAACTTATAGCAACACCACCTGTTCGTCGGTATACACGAAAACTTAGTAAGCAAAAACTTATGTCCACATGTAACGGAATTTGAAGTTTGATGAAAATCTGTGCATTAGTTCTTGAGATAGAGCTATGGAGCAAATCCTGAAAAAGTGCAGCATAGCAGCGCCACTTGTTGGGCGATTTACACCAAAACCTAAAAAGCAACAACTTATGTCAACGTCTAACGGAATCTGTAATTTAATGAAAATCCGTGCATTATTTCTTCAGATATAGCTATATAATATCATGAATAATGCAGCGTACATTTTGGGCGGTATACATTAAAACTTAATCAGCAACAACCTAAGTCAATGTCTAACTGAATCTGAAATTTGTTGAAACTCCCTGCGTTACTTCTTGAAATGGAGCTATTACGGAAATCGAGAAAAATACAGTATACGTTTAACTGAATCTGAAGGTAGATGAAAATCTGTGCATTAGTTTTGATATACAGCTGTTGCAGAAATCCTGAAAAATGCAGCATACCAACGCCACCTGTTGGGCGATTTATACCAAACCCTAATAAGTGACATCTTATGTCAACGTCTAACTGTATCTTAAATTTAATGAAAATCTGTGCTTTAGTTCTTGAGATATAGCTATCTTGAAAATCGTGAATAATGCAGCAGAGCAACACCACCTTTTGGGCGGTATGCACCGAAACCTTATCAGCAACAACTTTTGTGAATGTCAAACTCAAACTGAAATTTATTGTAAATCCATGCATTAGTTTTTGTGATAAAGCTATTGTGGAGATCCTGGAAAATGCAGCGTATAAGCGCAACCTGTTGGGCGGTATACACCAAAACCTAATCAGCAACATCTTATGTCGACGTTTATCTGAATCTCAAGGTATATGAAAATCTGTGCATTAGTTCTTGAGGTACAGCTATTGTGGGAATCCTGAAAATTGCAGCACAGCAGCGCCATGTTTTGAGCAATTTACACCAAAACATACTAACCCTCTGAGCGTTTTGAAAAAGGGTAAAATTGTAATGTTGTTTTCTCTGTATTTTGTTTTAAATGCTAAAAAAATATGATTCTTTCAGCATTATAAATAAAACTTAATTACAAATATGAATGTAACCCTTGAGAGTATTAATCATTCTTCAATGTTTTGAAAATTCATTAAATCTATAGAATTATATTATCTTAAACATTGCATACATTGCAGTGAAACCTGGAGCTTAGTGAACGGAATATTACGTTCTACACGCTTAGAGGGCTAAGTAGCAACTTATGTCAGCGTCTTACTGAATGTAAAATTTGAAAAAAATTCGTGCATTTGTCCTTGAGATATAGCTTTCTTGAAAATCCTGAATAATGCAGCTTCGCAGCTCCATCTGTTGGGCGGTATACAGCTAAACCTAATCAGAAACTTATTATGTCCACATCTATCCGAATCTGAAGGTAGATGTAAATTTGTGCATTAGTCATTGAAATACAGCTAATGCGGAAATCGTGAAAAATGCAGCATAGCAGCGCCACCTTTTGGCGATATTCACCAAAAACTAATCATCACCATTTTATATCAAGGCATAACTGAATCTAAACTTTTATTAAATACCATGCATTAGTTCTTGAGATGTGACTATCATTAAAATCGTATAAATCCTGATAAATGCAGCATAGCACCGCCACCTGTTGGGCAATTTACACGAAAACCTAATAAACAACATCTTATGTCAACGTCTTACTGAATCTAAAATTTGATGAAAATTCGAGCATTATTCCTTGAGATATAACTTTCTTGAAAATCCTGAATAATGCAGCTTCGCAGCACCACCTCTTGGGTGGTATAGAGCTAAACCTAATCAGAAATTTCTTATGTCCACTCTAATTGAATCTGAAGGTAGATGAAAATCTGTGCATTAGTCCTTGAAATACAGCTAATGCGGAAATCGTGAAAAATGCAGCATAGCAGCGCCACTTTTTGGGCGATATTCACCGAAACTAATCAGCACAAATTTACATCAATACCTAACTGAATCTAAAGTTTTATTAAATTCCATGCATTAGTTTCTCGAAATATGACTATCACTAAAATAGTGTAAATCCTGAAAAATGAAGCATAGCAGCGCCACCTGTTGGGTAGTTAACAAAACCAAATAAGCAACAACTTATATCAACGTAATAACTGAATCTGAAATTTAATGAAAATTCATTCATTATATCTTGAGATATGAAAATCGTGAATAATGCAGCATGGCAGTTTGGGCGGTTTACACCAAAACCTAATCAGCAACAACTTATATCCACGCCTAGCTGAATCGGAAGGTAGGTGAACATCTGTGTATTAGTTCTTGAGAGAGAGCTATTGCGGAAATCGTGAAAAAGCAGCATAAATGGTTCGCACCAAAAACTAATCAGCACCAATTTATATCAAGGTCTAAATGAATCTAAAATTTTATTAAATTCTGTGTTTTAGTTCTTGAGATAGACCGCCCCAAAATTTTTTTGTCATATACATACAGACAGACATTTTCTAAAAACAGTCATAGCGTATTCAGGTCTTCTAAAACGTATAAATCCGTTTAAAATCGGAAGTCGAAAATTTTTACGAATCCAATATTTTCTTCTTTTAAAGATAGAAACTCCGGAGCCCAATGCAATAACGCTTCCGAAAAACGAATCCTAAATGACCCTTTCCTTTTCCTCCCATCTCCAATCTTTTGCCTTCTTTTGTATCAAAACACTAATAAATGACGTAAAGTGTCGCTCACGTAAGAAATGGAGATGAAACGGGCTCGGTTTTTATATCAGTCTTGGGGTTTCGGCAGACTCCAGCTCAATCTGTTTTTAAATTTCAAATTTTAATTTTTTTCCATTTCAAATCATTTTAACGCTATTTTGATCAGAATAAAAAGTAAAGTCTTTTTCTATTCTTCATAGCTTCGTACTATTCATTTTTTGTGTTAACACAATTTCCGAATCATAATTCTGAGCTTATTTAATCGCAGAATTCTGCGATTAACTAACACTAAGATTCGGCAAAGATTTATATTTGGAAGTAATAATGACTAAAAAGTAGAATAGTTGATAGCTAAGTGTGTGCAGAGAGATGCATTTAAATTTTTTATTATGTGAAAAAATAATAATAATATAAAAATACTTCAAATTTTGAAAATAATATATGAAATATAAATATGCAGACTGGAGTGACGGCGGAGGGGAACGGTACGCTACGGTTGTTAATACTACGGAATATTAGGGCTCCGGTAATTTTTTTTTTTTTTTTTTTTTTTTTTTTTTTTTTTTTTTTTTTAGAAATTAAGCCCTGGGTGGGGGCAAATTTCTAAAAAAATCTAATTTTCTAAACTCTAAATTTTCCAAAAAATAGGGATCGGCCCATCGCTCTCTCTTTTCACTTAGATTTAATTTCCCCTTTCCCCTAGTACAAAATACACAATGTTTTAAATCTGTATATCTGTTTAACATTTTTCTTTTCTAATTCCATGCAAAGATAAGATGCAAAATCCTTTCTTTTCGTAGACTAAAAATCTTGGCAACTACCCAAGAGTGACAGAAATGTCAGTTATCTTTTGTTGAATTCATTCTTTTTCTCAATTGGAGGAGTTGTCTTGTCAATCATTTGAAGTTAGACCATCCTCTTATTTGTTTCTCAACGCCATCGGCCATCTTGAACCGAAAATTTCTGTGACTAGCGTAGCCTCTTAAGCATAGGAACTTTTCTCCACGAGGGGAAATGTTCATTGAAAATTCCTATTTTAGAGTACAGATGTTGAATATTACATTAGAGATTAAAATAAAATTATTACAAAGTGTCTCTTTTCACAATACTGGTTGAGATCACAACATTCTTAATACTTAAATACATATATATATATATATATATATATAAGAAAAACTATAAAAGAAAGTAAATAATACTATGTGATACAGCAATAAAACTACCATAATACTGAATAATACTGAACTGAAGTAGATAATAATATTGGATAGAAGTAAGAACTAAATGAACAATAATGAATGAATAATAAAACTGGACTAAACAAGCATAAAATATCAGCAAACTAGCTAACCCGCACGGCGTTGCCCAGGCCCCAGATAATTACAATCTCAGAGAAAGGCGTTAACCCCCTCCCTCCCCATACCCGCAAATATAATGAATAATTTGTTCAAGAGAACAACCGTCACCTACATTAACGCGATCATTAAAAAATAATAAAATTTTTCTTATAATTAGAACATAACGATAACGCTACGCTAAAATAGCCGGCAGATGACACCCCTTCCCGACCTCAATTTCAAATCTATACCTTAGTTACCTAAATTTTTGTTCATTAGTAAAAATTGGCAATTATTTCCTTTCATTTTCGCAAACGAAATGGAGCGATCGGCCCGAGAAACAGATCTCTTTGCAGTTCAGTTTTTAATGAAAGCAGATCCCTGTCTGAAACTTTCTCGGATCGTTTTCACTGGCGCCGGCAGATTTTTGGCAGTTTTTTGTATAAATTAAACAAAAAATACCAACCGAATTTTTCAAAAATCACATAGTCAGATACAGAATATTTTTTTACATATGCTCAGAAATTGTCAAATTGATATCTCAATTAGTTTTCTTAAAATTCGCTAATTAGTAAAATAATTTCGAATTTGTTCATTTCCGCTGGCAAATACAACGCGCCAGTTCGTTTCTTTCGCCATTTTGATTTAAAAGATGACATTTTAGAAGCGATGGTTAATGAGAATCTAATTAATATCTAGGCTAATTATCAAAATATTAAAATTCTAAGGCTCAGGTGCACATGGCCAGACCTTGGACTATCCACACCTAAATTTCCAGACTTCTAGGTGGGCTAGATTTTGCTAGCCATCGCCAACAGACACACGGACACATACACAGAGCGAAACTTTCTTTTATTAATATAGATTAAAATGTACAAGAAATTTCAGTTCAACTGGGACCAGCCTTAATACTTAAAAGACATTCAATATTAATACGTGAACAGAATTAAAACAAATTGGAGAAGATGCTAACTTAATATAAGAATTAAAAGAAAATAACCTATGCTGTTGAAGGGCCCAGCTGGAAAGGTATATAATTACAGAATAACAAAAGGAAATATTTAAATGCAAACAAAATAGTTTCAATACAAAAAAAAAATTACCGAAGAATAAACTTATAAAATAAAAAATTATCAAATTATAAGATGTCAAATTGTTGATATATTGTATGTTGATAATCAAATTGTATAAGAACTTTTACACCTGTTACTGATTTTAAATTTCAATTTAATCCTACTAAATCTTTCTGAATTCCTTATTCTTGCAAATTTTACAGTCGGTTTAAGTTACAACCGACTTTAGTAAATTTTAGTAACTTATTTATGAAGAATTACTCTTCACTTTGAAGATTTCATATTGAAATACTTCACAATTATTGCTGGATGCTGCATGAAAAGTTGAAATTGGTGTAAAGTCTTTTTCATGTGAAGGAGAACTGTTGTATCTTACACAATTTATACATTTATGGCAATCAGAATTGTGTTGAAGTTGACATTGTCTGGAGTCATGGGAAGATGCACAGTGTGCACATCTTAAAGGATTACTTTCAGAGCATTTATTTGCTACATGACCGTAGCGCTGGCATCGGAAGCACCTCTGTAAGTTAATATATTTCTTTACAATGCTAAATTTTAAATCATAATTAATTCTGCCTAATTTAAGTAAAATATTTGCTGATGAAATGTCTGTTTCAATTATCTGGTTGTAATATTCGCCTTTGTTGATTCTCTTAGCTAAATTAAGTTCTATATTATCTTTTAAGTGATTTTTAAGGATGGATTTAAGAACTTCTTCTGTTATCGAATGTGGAATTTTAAAGATTATTAATTTCCTTCGTTGAATTTTTAGTACGAATTTTCCATTTATCTCTGAGTTAAGTAATTTTGTTCTAAGGTTGTTAAAATCTTCAATGGTGATTAACTGAAGTTGTAGTTTTCCATTCGTCAGTTTCCTGCCAGTGCAATACTTTAGTTATTCCAATTCCAATGATTTCAATTTATTTATTGCTTCTTCCATTGGGAGAATTGTTTCTTTTTCTTTTAGAAAGAAATTACATAAAATTTTTGGGGGATTTTTATTATCATTTTGTCTTAGATCCTTTATTTCTTGCTTCAAGTTATCTAATTTTTCAGTCATTTTGTCAAATTTATTCCAGATTCCATCTTCTGCTGACTGTTATGTTAACAATGTCTTAATAACTGTTTTGATGAAATTTTTTCTTTCAAATTCCTTGATTTCTGTTCCATAAATTCATTTTTTTTTATTTCAATGATTCAGTCAGTTCCATTACTGCTATTATTTTTTTATCTCTTAAGTCAGCCAATTCTGCGTACTTTTCGTCCAGTGCACTGTGTGTACACCGCAACTCAAACTCAAAATTTTTTATACAGTCCACTTTTGCTTTCTTAGACGCTCACAATAGTGCACTAATTCTTCATGACTGGCTTTTTCTAAGTCTATTGTTTCATCTTCTTTTATTTGTTCCACTTTTTCACTCATTATTAATTCTAATTTTTTTCTCGTTTTAATTGCGTTATTTGAAGTTGGAGATCATCTATTATGTCACTTTATTTCTTTAAATCATTTTTCTGATCTTGAGCTATTATCAATTCATATTTTAGTTCTTTTATAACTTGGTCTTTTTATGCTATTACTTTCTTCCTCTTTTGAACAACTATTGCCCATTCTTCTTCTAATTGAACTATACATTTATCTCAGTCATCTTCCATTATTTCTCCCATCGATTCATTATATTTGTTCGATTTATCTAATTCCAAAATACGTTCCTTTAATCGTTTAAAATATTTTAGTAAATCAACTTTATCAAAATTGGTGTCATCTAGGTCTAGTGAAACCACTTTGTCAGGGTCTAATGATGCCACCTCAACCACTTCAAATTCTTCTGGAAATATGTCCTCTTCTGTAACCTTGTGCGTACTGATAGGGGCTCCAATTACATTTTTTGAGTTTGTCATAACATCATTTAATTTTTCAGATGAGTTTTTGCTTGTTATTATTAACTTATTTTTTTTTTTCTTCTGTGTTATTTTTCATTGGAATTTTCAAGTTGGAGTTGATTTCCTGACCCAATTTTTGTGTCAAAACTGTAACTTCATCAATATGGACCGTTAATAATAAAGAGTTTAAATTTTGAAAATTTTGAATGGATTTTCTGTTCGTGTCGAGTTAATCATTTACATCCATTCTTCCTTTATTGATTTATTTCCGTTAGCTAGAAGATCGACTTCTAAATTGTCTTTCAGTTTTCTTCAAGTAATTTTATGATTTGGTTTTTGTATTTTTCTGCAACTTTATTGTTTCCTTTTGTTCGTATTCTGAGGTGTAGAGTTAATTGTTGCAGTAAATGGATCACATTTGTTTTCTCCTTTGTAGATTCGAAATTCTGTAATTTTTGTGATCCATTGTTCACCTTTGTCATTTTTTCAATGGCTTCCTCCCTGTTGTGCTCGTTTAATAAGTATCTTGAAAATATATTGAATTTTTTCCCATTAGTGACCCATCACAGAGCAACAGTTACAGTGATTTTTCATTGGAGTCACCTTATAACGATCATTTGAGAGTAATAATGAGACGAGCGAAATATCCTATATTTTGTTTCACTGTAGTGATTGTGACACTTGTAATGTCAAGGAGACTTCACATCAACTGGCAGCTAGGGTAGTACCTATTTTCTACACTTGCTGTTTATAGAATTTCTTATCGTATACTCACGTATTCGGAATTTAGCATTTTGTGTCTATTGCTTAAGTTTTGCACACTACTGTATATATATATGTACATATATATATATATATATATATATATATATATATATATATATATATATATATATATATATATATATAGTTTCAAGACAATAGAAGATTCTACAAGTATAATATAAACAAAAATGTTTAATAAAATAACAAAATGGATAACTGAAGATTCAAATACAAATATATAACTAGATTAAAATCTATAAACGATACAAATCCGTTTTTCAACATAAATATAACTTAAAAGCTTCCCTGAGCATTGCATCAAAATTCAACCAGCAAGGTTAGGTACAACAATAAATACTGCCGACTGTATATATATATATATGCCCCTTTTACTGTCATGAGATAGCACCTGTATTTAACCGATTTGGATGTTTCTGATAAAATGACAGGACTTCTCAAGGTCTCGCCAGAGTTCATCGGTCAGCTTCTTCCACCACCTTGTTTCAAATTGGCGGCTACTTAAAGAAATTAAATTCAAAAAGATGTACGAAAAAAATTAAAAATCGAAAATGATTTTTAGCTTTATGTTTCTGCCTGGATACAAGGATTCCGAAGTATGTTTTGTTTCCCCACTACCTTCAAAAAAGGCTACAATATAGCATTTTGAATTTCAAGGGTGGCTGATTTGTGTATAATCAGGATTCATTTATAAGCTTTAAAAATGTTGTTTCTCGGAAATTTACTTCAATTGTTGTAAACATTGTGACTTCAAACTATATTGTTATATCCGCCACCGTTAAATTCTCGCCAAGATTGGTACTACTTTGGCAAACTATCGCAAACTATGTCAAAAATAGGTCGCTATAAATGAAGCTAACTTTGCTATAGCTGACTAATTTGGTGAAATTCTGATTTAAATTCAATATTGAAGAAAACTAGGAATGAATATTCTATAATGCAGTTCCCCGCATTTTGCGTACAAATTAGCTGAATTCTGAAAAAACAAGGTATAAGTAACTCCCACTTTTCCTCCCACTACAGCCTGAAGGACATTTTTGGTTCCATATCGATTAATCGCAGCAATTATTGGGTGTGAAAGGGTTACACAAAATCTTTACAAAGTAGTTATGGAGAACATTTCGGTAAATAATCCTTCTATTAAAATATCAGTGATCAATTGCTCTAACCTAATGAGCTTACATTTTTTTTCATTTTTGGGTCTGAAAAGTACAATCTAAACAGCAACATGCAACTTGCATCAACGCTAAATTAAAGATATATTTGCTTAAATTGATAAACAGTACACAAAAAGGCTTATAAGTACCTTTTACTGTATAGATTGGCCTGTTTCATACGCTCAAATGGTGTCATTTTCAAAATCGATAATTATAAATAAACTATTCTTGCAAAAATTTTGAAAATGAACTCGATAAACACAAACCACGATATCATATGTTTTTTGCTTAAAATAGCAACTGTAAAAGTGAAAATTGTTATTTTTCTTATTGTTTTTTTAATCTGAAAAGTATCTTGTGCGAAATTTTAGGTAACGCAAAGAAGGCTGATTCATTGCATATGTTCTCGCTACGCATATAGTTTTCTATTGATTCACAGATAATGGATGGGTCTTAATAGATAAATCTTGATGGATAAATTATTTTAATATTCTGAAAATCAATTTGCAAAGGCTCTATCTTATGTAGTCTGGCCAATGCTGTAGTTCCATTAACGCGTATTAAAGCTTAAACTCGTATTTAATATCTGCTATATAATCTTCTTGTTATCACTTTAAGCAAATACACCTTTAGTTTAACGATAATAAGTGATATTCTTATATAATTATGTAACATTTCATCTATGCTGTTTCAACGCTTTGAAATTAAGGAACATTGTAGAATCCATATACTTAAAGCTAACCTGCTTTTTAGTTTTTCATGCAAAAATGCCTTTTATAGGCATGCGCGAGCATTCAGCTAATCAGCTAGAGTCTTTTACTATTTTCAGACGCGATGTTTCAGCCAATGAGGTGAAGGCTTTTTCCTCTCTCTAGAAGCGTATGTGTATTACGATTCCATTTGGTTGTTCGGTTGTTGAAATTTTGTGGATTTTTTTTATTAAGGTATTTTTTCATTTTACCATATTTATTTTCTTTTTAAGTCGTATGTATTTTACTACTTTGAATTTTTTATAACTAACCCTTTTTTTGAGAGAGAGAGAGAGATTTCGTGGCACGAAATTCCGCGAATCGTTTCCGATGTAAACAAACTATTAAGATGCAAGTGTAAAATTCCAGTTTTTTAAACTTTTAATATGTAATTCTGTGTGATATGATTAAATTCAGGTTTTCTCAGCGACGACCACAGTATTTTTACCAAATAATTTTTGCATTAATCAAGATTTTTGGTTATTAAGCATAGCTAAACACGAAAGAAAACTTTGTTATTTTAAGATTTTGATGTGAATTATTTGCGTACATTTATAAGGCGAGTTTCACTGAATAATTCAAGAAAAAAAAATCTCATCATTATACATATTTAGTTATGCATTATTAGTTATTTACTTGGCCTTTACTTTTAATATTTCAAACTTACAGCTGAATGTAACTATTAAAACATTTGAAATACTGTATTCGTAAAATGAAATTTCAGCTTAAACACTCGACAATTACTTTTAGTTATGCATTATTAATTATTTACTTGGCCTTTACTTTTAATATTTCAAACTTACAGTTGAATGTAACTATTAAAACATTTGAAATACTGTATTCGTAAAATGAAATTTCAGCTTAAACACTCGACAATTACTTTTAGTTATGCATTATTAATTATTTACTTGGCCTTTACTTTTAATATTTCAAACTTACAGTTGAATGTAACTATTAAAACATTTGAAATACTGTATTCGTAAAATGAAATTTCAGCTTAAACACTCGACAATTACTTTTAGGTTAAATTCAGGTTTTCTCAGTGACGATCACAGTATTTTTACCAAATAATTAAAAGTACTACATGCATGCATCTATCTATCTATCTATCTATATTAGAAATTGCGCAGGTTTCTGGTCACTGTTTGTTTACATATTTTAAACAAAAATTTCAATTTAATAATGCACTGAAAATTATAATGAATGCTTACAATTAAACACAACAACACAAAACAAAAAATTTCACAGAAACACATTATTTCCCCGATATTTTCCCACAACTAATCAATAAATTTCATGATATTTTATTGCGATTTTAAACCATGAACTTTAGTACTTTTTGGTTATACGGACACTATGCCAAAATGTATTGTATGTATGTATGTATGTTTGGCAACAATGGTGTACGTATAACGGAAAAGTGCCTGAATTATTATTTATATATATATATATATATATATATAAAATATAAACATAAATGGCGACACAGCAAGTTTTCTGGTTTTCTCCCTGGCTCTCTAACCACATTGTTAACAAAACAAAAAATTCACGAAAAGCACATTATTTCCCCGATATTTTCCTACAACTAATCAATAAATTTCATGATATTTTATTGTGATTTTAAACCATGAACTTTAGTACTTTTCTGTTATACGGACACTATGCCAAAATGTATGTATATGTATGTATGTTTGGCAACAATGGTGTCCGTATAACGGAAAAGTGCCTGAATTATTATTTTTTAATATACATATAAAATATAAACATAATTGGCGACACAGCAAGTTTTCTGGATGTGAAAGACGGAGATGAATTTCATTCATTCAATGACCTTTTTAAAAGTTTCAAGTTTGGATTGAGTGCACATGAACATAGAAACCGATACCTATGTTCATGATTGAGTTATTTGGATATCTTTTCGTATAGCACAGAAAATCATTTCTCCCGCTTTAGTAATACAGATAAATTCTGGTGTATTTTTTTTTCTTCTTTTTATATCATAAGTACTTTTCTACTTTAAATTTTTTTAACCTAATAGTAATTGTCGCGTTTCTAAGCTGAAATTTCATTTTTCGAATGCAGTATTTCAAATGTTTTAATAATTACATTCAGCTGTAAGTTTGAAATATTTAAAATATTAAAAGTAAAGGTCAAGTAAATAATTAATAATGCATAACTAAATATGTATAACGATCAGAATGACATATTAAAATGTGTACAGAATGACATGAAAATTTTAAAAAACTGAAATTTTGCACTTGCAACTTAATTGTAAATTTCATTGTTTACATTGGAAACGATTTGTGGATTTTAAGAATTTGCGGAACTTCGTGTCACCAAATTACTAAATCTCTCTCTCTCACTCTCCAAAAAAAAAAGGGTTAGTTTAAAAAAATTCAAAGTAGCAAAATACATACAACACAAAAAGAAAATAAATATGGTAAAATGAAAAAAATTACTTTAATAATAGAAATCCATAAATTTTCAACAACGACATCAAACAAACGTATCTCATCTTTCGTTTGTGATAAGGAACGCTCCTTTGGCCCCCTCCACTCATTGGCTGAATTGTAAAGGGCAAAATTGGGGGACAAAATGACTACAGCATTTCTGAGAAAAGAAAAAATCAGAAAAGTTTCTGAAAAGTTTCAGTACAGGGAGAGAGGGTAAATGCTCTCTCGGCAATAATTATTTTTGTTGCAAGTTGGGTTAACTGTCTTTATGGTTCGAGTCGATTTCAGACTGAGTGTAGATTTCTGCAAGTTGGATTTGGGTTAACCCGATTTTTCAAAAGTTAGTTCAAGTTCAGTATATTATTTCAGATTAAAACTATACCTATCAGGGCGGGATTCGCGCCGAAAATTTTGAAATCCCGCCCAAAAAAGATCATGAGCGGGAGCCTCCCGCCCAAAAAATTTCAGCATTTTTGGAGAAATTTGCATTATTTAATTTACCTGCAACCGAACGATAAATTTCGTGATTTTTTTTCCCCGCAACCGATTGACGGACTTTGTGTTTTTTCCGCGACTGATCGACGAATTTTGTGGTTTTTTCCGTGACAGATCAACGAACTTTGAGTTTTTTCTGCGACAGATGGACGAACATTGCGTTTTTTAAGCGACTGATCGACGAACCTTGCGTTTTTTGGGGACATATCGACGAACTTTGCGTTTATTCCGCAATCGATCGACGAAATTTTTTTTCCCTGACTGATCGACGAACTTTGCATTTACTCCGCAATCGATCGACGAAATTTGCTTTTTTCCGCAACTGATCGGCGAACTTTGCGTTTTTTCCGCGACAGATCAACGAACGTTGCATTTTTTTCTGCGACTGATCAACGAACTTTGCGTTTTTTCTGCGACAGATAGACGAACATTGCGTTTTTTAAGCGACTGATCGACGAACCTTGCGTTTTTTGGGGACAGATCGACGAACTTTGTGTTTATTCTGCAATCGATCGACGAAATTTGCTTTTTTCCCCCGACTGATCGACGAACTTCACGTTTTTTGGTGACAGATCGACGAACTTCGCGTTTTTTCCGCGACAGATCGATGAACTTTGCGTCTTTTCCACGATCGATCGGTGAATCTCAATCAAGTAAAATCTAAAGTCAGAAATTTATTTAACAACCTAATTGTTAAGGGTCCCTTACACATTTAATGGAACTTGAAAAATACACTGCATATATAAAACTTAACTTTCTTCCCTTTTTTAAAATAAAAAAAATAAACATTTTACATACATTCTCAGTTGACTTAATTTTTTCAATGGTATTTTGTCATGTCTGCATTAATGTAATTCTTTAAATAGCACGTAAAATAATAGTGGGGTTTAAAGATTTTTTTTTCTCCCTCCCAAACATTACAACTCCCCTCTATTTAAAAATGTTGGTAGGGAGACTCCCGTCCTTGGAAAAATTGAATTTCAAGCCCTGCCTATAATATGTTTGTGTGTATTGAGGTTTGTATAGATGTTTGTGTGTGTGCTGTTTTTAATAAAGACTTTCATTTTTCACACGAACCTTTCAAAAAATTCACATTCTTTGCATAATCCTTTAACAAAATTCGCATTTTTTTTCGTGATTCTTTAATGAAATTCGCATTTTTTTCTGTATCTTTTTTTTGTCGAGATTCACAATTTTTTCAGCTATCCTATGACGTAATTCGTGTTTTTTTTCAGCGATAATTTGACGAAATTTGTGTTTTTTCTGCGATTTTTTTTTACGAAATTTGCGTTATTTTCCACGATTCTTTTATGAAATTTGCGTTTCTCTGTGATCCTTAGACGAAATTTTCTTTTTTCGCAATGCTTTGATAATAATCACATTTTCTCTGCTGCCTTTTGATAAGATTCATGAATTTTCAGCAATCCTTCGATGAAATTCGCATTTTTTCAGCAATCTTTGAAGAAATTCGCATTTTTCTCGCGATACTTTAACAAAATGTGCGTTTTCCAGCGATTTTTTGATAAAATACATTTTATTCCGCAATTTTTAGACGAAATTTGGCAAGAAAGCTCTATATTTGGTAAAATTTCCTGTGTTGCGATTCTTTGACAAAATTTGCTCATCTTTTGCGTAAATCGCGTTTTTCTGTGGCCTTTTAACAAAATTCACGTTTTACATGATCCTTTGATGAAATTAACGTTTTTCCCGTGATCATTTGACGAAATCTAGGATTTTTTTCCCGCGAAGATTGATTATATGTTTTTAGTCTGCAGGTGCCCTAAAAAGTGTGTGATGCCTGTCGCTGCATTGCACGCATTCTGCCACGGTGTATCAAACAAACAAAATTCATCCTAAAGAATTATTGTTTCGTTTCTGGAAATGAACATCCGTCAACTCATTGGCTGAATTATAAAGGGTGAAATGTGTAGGCACTGAGTATCATCTATACTATTAATGTCGGTAAACGTCTGTCTGTGTGTGTGTTGTTGTGTCTGGCGTCTGTAAGCACAAAACTCTGCATGCAGATGACGGACATAAGTGCTTTTGATATAAAAAAATTCTGAAGGGGAGTTTTTAAAATTCACAACATTTTGCGGGAGAAGAGGGGTGCGAACGAATTTAAAAAATGAGTCCGCATCAATAATTATGGCGGCGGGGGGGGGGGAGTATGTTTTGCCCACACGGGGCGGAGACTTTTCTTTGCTGACACCACTCATATGATATATCGTTCGAAAGGCCTGCGACTGCCTTTTCATGTTATGCATCTGTGTGTTCCATCCCCCCCCCCCGCCAATTGGGGCACTTTTCTAAATTTTGCACATACCACTCATGTTATATATCGTTAAAAAGGTCTGCGACCGCTTAATCATATTATGCATCTTCGGTGTCCATCCCCCCACTTTGCCTCCCCCAAGGGGGTACTTTTGTAAATTTTGCACAAACCCTTCATGTTACGTATTGTTGGAAAGGTCTTTGACTGCTTATTCATATTATGCATCTCCGGGGTCCATCCCGCTACTTCCCCCCCCCTTAAAGGGGGCACTTTTCTAAATTTTGTTGACACCCCTCATGTCATATATTGTTGGAAAGATCTGTGACCGCTTAATCATATGCATCTCCAATGTCCATCTCCCCAATTTGCCCCCCCCCCCAAGGGGGCAATTTTCTAAATTTTGTTGACACCCCTCATGTCATATATTGTTGGAAAGGTCTGTGACCGCTTAATGATATTATGCATCTCCAATGTCCATCTCCCCACTTTGCCCCCCCCTCTCCCAAGGGGGTACTTTTCTAAATTTTGCAGACAACCCTCATGTCATATATCGTTGGAAAGGTCTGTGACTGTTTAATCATATGCATATCTCTGATGTCCATCTCCCCACTTTGCCCTCCCCCCCCAAAGAGGTACTTTTCTAATTTTTGCACACAACCCTCATGTTATATATCGTTGGAAAGGTCTGTGACCACTTAATCATATTATGCATGTTCCGTGTCCATCCCCTACTTTACCCACCCCCAAGGGGGTCCTTTTTTAAATTTTGCACACACCCCTCATGTTACATATCGTTTGAAAGGTCTTTGACTGCTTATTCATGTTATGCATCTCCTTGGTCCATCCCGCCATTTCCCCCTCCCCAAGGGGGCACTTACCATTTACTTGCACAACAGCGCTAAATGTGTCATATGAAAGAAATTCCGCGAGTGCATGTGCCAGTGAAACTTAGCCAATTGCTGTTCTTCAACCTAGCTTTAATTCAAAGTGGGTTTTTTATTTATTTGAATTATTCTGCAAAAGTTTCAAATATTTTAAAGCAGCTATGAATTTTATTTTTATGGTACTATCAAGTTTTTTGCCGTCAAATTTTGACGGGTTCCATCTAGTATATGTTAAAGAACATCCTACAAATTTTGGCAAACATCTGAGAAGAAATTGAGGAATAAGCCAAGAATCATTACAAGAGGTGATAGAAAACAATGTAGAAAGAGCCCGCCACTGTGTTAGTTATTTGGAAATAATGATATGTATTATTTAGACAAGAATAATTGTTAATGCACAAAAAAATATTCAAAAATTTAAAAGTCCCAATGAAATTTTACTCACGCTGTATATGTTAATTTTAGAGCTCACTATTCAGAACATCTCAAACTGTTGAGTAGTACGCCATTTATATATGCGTTTCTTATTGTGAACCAAGGGTCTTGTTCGTGTATATATATATTTTCGTACTATACTGCATGAGAATTTATACGTATTTTGTACTTGAGGTTTATTTAGTAGCTAGTGGCATCATTTGGAAAAGTTTTAAACCATTTTTGCAATATTGTTTGTACCTAGGGCAAGGCAATTCACAAAATTGCAGGCTGTTTCACAACTTGAAATATTTCGCAAGTATACTCACTTATTCGGTTCTTTGTTCAACAAAGATGTACTACAGAAAATTCCAAGTTAGCGCGTCCTAAAATTTACATAATATATCATTTACATAAAAACCTTGCTTGCAGTGATAAACTGCTGGTTGCACTAGCTATAATTAGAATTGCAATTCCAGTCATGGCGAGTTCGGTGTCCTATGCGCTAATTTATCGTTATTTCATAATGCATTTAATGTATTTATTAACAGATTGTTATAAAATGTACGTAGTGGTTTTCTTTGCCATTACAAAATAAAGCGAATTTAAAATTAAAATGTTAAATTTTTTATTTTATATTGTTCACTTTTAATTTTTAGTTTTTTGAGTATTAAATTTGAATATTATTTTAGCTTAATCTCATTGCTCACTTTTTGTACAAAAGACAACCTAATAAGACCTTTTAACAGGACCTGATAATATACAGAATCATCGAAAAAGGTGTACCTTATTTCAAATTAAAATAATTAAGGCCTAAATCAAGATAAACAAATTTTTACACTGTTAAATTGGAAAAATCTGTGAGTTTTTTTTTTTTTTACATTAACTAGAAGACTTCAATATGAACTCCCCCTGTTGCTCGGCAACTGGTTAAACCAACTGATTAAACTGGTTAAACCATTGAGCAATGGTTTTGTTTGTAGATTTGTTTTGTTAACTCTTCTACATACATACGGCGAAAATGACTTTGTACCACAATAACAGATTTAAACTCAACATACCACAGGACGGTTCTGCTGTAGACTCACCATGATTGCTGTGAGCTGCCTGATGAGTTTAATGGCCTGGCGTGACAAAGTGCGTCATCACATGTGCGCAGTCACATCAAGGTCAACGCAATCACACCTTCCAAAACTCCTTCAGATATTCTACAATTTCACGTTGGTTTCGTACCGATCGATTGCGTATTTCTCGTGCAATTTATTTTTTAAATCCGGGACACCTTTTTCGATGACCCTGTACTTTATTATATAAAAACATTTAGTTTAGTACAGAACATCATTTATAAAGTTACTGGTTTCACAGTCTTTAACAGTACTCAAGCTTTAAAATTTAAATACTTGGTTCTTAATTAAACAAATGTACTGAAATGCTGCTATAATCTTTGTATTTATAAGTCAATATAATTCAATTACACAGCATTCGAATTTTTTATTCGTACATTACGTAAGCGTTGTTGATATATCTGTAATTTTGGATATATTTTAAATGAAAGTTATAAATAAAAATTAATTGTCTCTTTTTAAGCTTTTGAAGTCACTTTATTATTCAAACATGACGTTAAATAGGCCAGCTAAATCGTTTGAGTTTTGATTGATAACATTTCAGGCATTTCGATTGATTTGAACAATCAGTTTTTGTTTTTGATATCACGTATTTGAATAAAAACAGTAAATTCTTCATGTTCAAAAATGTAAACTATTCCTCAAATTCCCAAATACAATATCTATAAACACAAAAAATATTTCATAAAGATAAACTTAGCATTAAATAATACACGTACTTTAAAATTTGGTTGAGAGTTTTGCATTTCAAAATTACCTGCAAATTCTTTATATAATGTTACCTGATAATTTTAATCAATTCTTTTTTTTCAGTATCAGATCAACTGGGCAAGATTCTCTTCCTTTTTTCTTGCTTACTGTATAGAAGTAAGCATTTTTTAACGCATATCTGATTCGTGTTTCACTGAACGAAAATAATGGAAATGAAACATGAAGATGGCGAACTTTTTTTTTCGCATAGATATTTGGGTAGTTATAAATACATTGCATTTACATATTGTGACGAGTCCTGACGACTATGTAAATGATTGAATTTGCACGTTTCTTTTCATTTTCCCCTATCATGTATCTTTATTAGGTGTATTAAGACAGCAAGCAGCTACTGGGCCAATTTACAAGGGAAAGTCCACGGAGTTAGTTTTTACCCAGTAGCATACCCTAAAAAGTCAACTAAAACAATTTATCGGCGTCATTCATTTTGTTCAAAAATTCATCAACTTTTAATTGGGATTATCAATTACTCTTTGCATATAAGACTTTTCTTTCTCAAAATTTTTAAGCTTGCTTTGTTTAAGGATTTCCCACCTATTAGATTCCAAGTGATTCTGCATTTAATGTCCTTCCTGGCACAAGGTGTGATGCACACCGAGCGATTTTTTCCTAATTAGTGCGGATGTACCTGGGTACTTTGTCAGCCTAGCTCCAGTATATCATGATTACTTCAAACTCTTTCCTCTAGCATGCATAAAGACTTTTCGTCTAAGTAACACTCAGGTTTGCAATAACACGTCTAAAATGCTCTGAATCTATCGGGGAAAAAGTTTTAAACAGATAGCAATTTAAACAACAAAACACATTCTTCTTATTCAATATTTCAGTCCATTTTTTTAAACAATCTTCTTTTTGCAAAACATAAGAAAAACACATTCCACTCATTCAATATTTCAGTCCATTTTTGGTAGAATCTACTTTTTTGACAAAACATACGAAAAACACATTTAGCTATCTTTAGAAAATTACTATTTTATTAATTTAAAACTAGTATGATAAAGACCAATAATGTTGCTAAAAATTTTAAAAGTATATTCTGGGAACAAAACAATAACTTGTAAATTAGAGAGACACGAAAAATGTATACAAGATAGAATGCGAAATTGCAGATAGTAACTTAATCAAGAAGTAATAATGTTCTCCTTATTCACTATTTCATTCCATTTTTTACACATTCTATTTTTTCTTTTCAAAACATGAAAAATACGCAGAGTTATATTTAGAAAATTTTTTTTTAGTAATTTAAAACTTCTTATATTATGATAAAGAACAACAAATAATAATCAAAAAAAAATATTCATGCAAACAAAAAAGTAACTTGTAAATTAGAGAGACACAAAGAATTGGCCAAGGTAGAATGAGAGTGATAAGTGATTCTATATAGCTACAACTTTCATAGAAAGTTGCCCCAAAATCGAATTCCAGTAAGATTCAATATGCCGACAAATGCGATATACATTAAATGAAATGTAAATTTAGAAGATTTTCTATAAGACGTCCATTTTCAAAAGAAATGTTATTAATTAGATGAAAATTATCTGATTTGCCTACAATTATGTTCAAGAAAAATTTCCCTACCTCTTGTTGTCAGTAAGACTCCTATAAGGGACGCATACCATCTTGTTGCCCAAAATAACCGCCATATTGTAACATGGCTCAGCATTAGGAAACCACCCAAGCAGGTGTTTTCCGTCCCTGTCACTGTCACTCGCCGTCCACTAATAAGGCAAGCTAACTGGTTTTAGCTTGGTTTTTGGTCCAATGGGTTATTAAATGGCGGTATGAGTCAGCCTGTAGTATAGTAGCTCTAGTTGTCAGGGGAAAAGCACATGCATACAGATATAGCACGGCTAGAACAGTAGTTCAGCCTCCTAGACATGTTTCACTTCAGGATTCCACATAGATTGGCGATAAATATTTTTCTTTTGTTTTGTATAATTTTTTAATGTACCTTTTTACGCACATTTTGTTCAGTTTTTCATCTTACGAAACATTATACTCTAAAAGTCTCTGAATAGTGTTATTTCATTGTTACTCGAAAGTAATTTCAGTAAATTTTAATTTAAACAGGATTCAGTTTTCAATTTCGAATCATGACAAGATTAACATATTTCTTTTATGAGAATTCACTTTCAGAGTTCACCAAATAAAAATGATGAAAATTGAAACGGAAAAAAAATGAATGAAAAGGAAAATTTATTTTATATATTCGACATTGAATTCATTTGTTCTTTCATTCAATCATATCTCCTTCTTCTCTGAAAATAGGAAATGAATGTTTACAATCCTTAATAAAAGCATTAGTTTATATGAAAACTTTTTGTGAATAGCAAATAGTAAGAAAAAAATAGCACGAAAATTGTAAAAAAGGGCAGGGTTGAAATAAGGAAATGCAAAAAGAAATCTCTGTTTGGACAGTCAAAAAGAACAAGTTGGAAATTGTGAAACGTGACAAATGAGTGCGTTCGTACTATAACTAGTTTTATAAATATTTATATCGTCTTTTATTATGATATGATTAATTTCTGTAATAAAATAACTACACTTAAGTTGGGAACATTCTATCTTTTGTTAACATTTACTGAGAATTCCAATGGGACATTTGAGCCTAGCTTTGAAAATTTCAACACTTGACATCTATATTTAGATTATTTTTTTCCATTTAATATATATTTCTCTGGTAATAATATCTATCCAAAAATTGTCGGTAGATTATGATGACTGCTATAATTACAATTTTAATATACGAATTCGGTTTTTAAATTCAATAATACGGACATATTATGACTCCATCTTACGAAATCATGGTGACAACCCAGAATTATTACCTATCATTGGATATCACTGAATTAATTACGTATGCTAGGATTTAATAGACTGAAGAAAACATTTATTAATATCTTTTTAAGTTTTGATTTGATTTTCATAAAATTTGAAATGACGCGACAAATTTCTACAGTAAGTATATATATATTAAATTTCAAACCATTCTGTTGGGTAGGTTTTGCGCTATTATATTTGGACAGACGGATGGGCCAGACGAAGATTATAGGTGCTACGTATTTATATAATTACGAACTCACCTAAAAACAGTCCTAATCCTGCGGCAAAAAATATTTCTGTTGTTTTTCACGAGAAAGATCTCGAGGTGCCGTCTATACATACAAAATAAAGAATCGACATATGGGTAAAAAATTTAGATTGATCGAGTGAATTTTGATGAAATTTAGACATTTCGATAATACGAAACCTGCTATATTTTCATTTCACATTGCTATATTTCCTGCTATATATTTCATTTCACATTCGTCAATCTATAACTTGAGAATTGTAGGTGTAGAAACAACACCCTTTTACAGGTTAACGAGTCTGTAACGTATCTAACGTATCTGTAACGAGTATTACTGAGCTCTGTAATGTGGGTTTGCACATAAACTTCCTAGTATGAATCTGAGCAGTTGCTTTGTGCCCATGTTAAAATACTCCTAAAACACTATTCTACTCCAAAATAAATGTCATCTTATACAATACAATGTACAGGGTGATTTTTTTTAAAGTTGTGAAAGTAAAACCCTATAACAAAAGAACCACTGATACAAATGACCTAAAATTTCACCAGTATTCTCCCAAAGCAATGGGTATTTTTTAGACGTGGTTAAAAAAAAACTTAAAATCGCACCGACAGATGGCGCTGTACATGCAGTAAAGTCGGGAGACGAACTTGCGCCCGGCACACGCACATTGGCGGTAAAAACGTGAAGTACGCACACCTCGTGTTCATTATTCTACGTAAATCCTCGCAATGACTGCGCCATTGACGGACCGTGCGTTGTTAGTGAAAGTGTATTATCAGAATAATGACAGCGCAGCAACTCTCTTAGGAGATTTAGGACACTTAAGAAATTAAGAAAAGGTCCAATGACGACAGAGGGCCTACGGAAGATGTTTTCTCAAAGAACCATCCATTGTTTTCCTCCCACAGACGATATTCTTTGTTTCTGCGACCTTGCAGCGCCATCTGTCGGTGCGATTTTAAGTTTTTTTTAACCATGCCAAAAAAATTCCCATTGCTCTGGGTACATACTGGTGAAATTTCAGGTCATTTGGATCAGTCGTTCTTTTGTTATAGTGTTTTACTTTCACAATTTAAAAAAAATCACCCTGTATATACGTTTTACAAAAATCGTTTAAAATAATAGAAAAATAAGTGCATTAAAAACTTTTAATGCATTTATTTTTCTATCATTTAATTATGGATTGGAAAAAAAGATATGTACAAAAGTATTACTTCCACATGCTAGTTGCTAAAGTAAAATAAAAATCTTCAAATCACAAAGATTTTGTTAAGCACAAGAAAAAAAAAAAAAAACAGAAATTTAAGAAAAAGTTAAACGTTATTGATTTAAACATACAATTGACACTTTTAAATTTTTTATAGAATATCGCTTCTTAACACTAATGTTTTATTTGGAATGAATGACTTAAAATTTACATTCAAAGAATTAGGAATGCTTTTAATACGTATTTGATGCGTCAGCTGTTATAGAAATTTTCATTTCACAGAATATACACAGATCAATGAACACATTTTATCAACATTTATTAAAATAATATCATTATTATTTCAGCATGATCAGTTTTTAGACGATTTTAGGCATAAAATGTTTTTTTTATTGGAGTATTCGGGTAATTATTTCGCTTTTTTGTGCGATAGGTGTTAGATGTGATGTTAAACCGTCAAACTCATTTTAAACAATATTGATTATGTATTTTGACATAAGACATTTCATGGTATATCTTTTTGTGAAAGCTATATCACGCATTTTGGCTTTTTTATTTTAATTTTTATTAATTTTAAACATGGAATAAAAAAGAAATGCTTAAAATAGTAGCTCCATTTTTGTATCTTTAATAGTTAAATAATATAGCCGAAACTAAATAAAGAATAACAGAAATTAATAAATATTGCTCTAAAAAAAGAATGAAACGAGAGTAAGTTACAGATTTAAAATTAAAAATGACATTTAGCATGATAGAAAAAATTAACCCTTTGGAATACATGCGACGCAAAATGAATTCAATTGGATAAGAATCTAAATATTGTCGGGCGGTGTCACTTTGTCGTTTTTTGAGCCATTAACAAGCGCTTAGAAAATTGAGAAGTTTCGTTAGATTGTTTTAACATCCATTGTGTATCAACGAGCAATAGATAATATAAAGATATTGATAGCAGTAAATAAGCCAAACCAAATTCGCAACGACTGACGTCATGATTATACGCCAAAACAAATCACAACAACAAAAAATCAGTAAAACGTATGGATGCAACGAAAAATACCACAAATTTTAATAGTAAGTTCTGCCGTATTTTTAGATTTCATATCTATACTAATAAAAAAAGGGTGTTGTGTGTGCGTGTGTGCATCTCTGTGTGCGATGATTAGGAAAATCTACAGTCTACAGAGGTCTGAAAATTTGAATGAAGCTAGACAAAGCCTGGTCCTAATGCACCTAAGGCTGGGATTTTTCCTATTTTGATAATTAGCCGATATATTAATTAAAAAACGCAAATAAAAAGATAGTCCTAACGGTGCATGCCAGAACCCGCAGAGCGGAAACCATAGACTTGAGATCTCGATGGCGGAAACACATAATATCCGAAAGTGCGAAAGCGGATTTTCTTTCGCCCCGTCTTTCTAAACGCGATTTGACCGAACCGTTCTAAATATGGAAAAATCAAAGACACCAAACCACATCTACGTTCTTTGCGCTTTCTAACGGAGAAGTTCATTTAAAAAATATATTAATAATAACCGTTTAAAAAAATAATTAAATAAAGTCGATTTCCTGCCCACCCCCTGTTTTTCGAAGCCCGTATACGATTATGTAACCGAAATACGGAAAAACTGATTACACCAAATTACATATCGAAATTTTATGTTTAAAATGAAAAAAATATCAACGGCTAAACTTTAAAAGAAAATGCTTCCTGAGGTTCCGTTTAGGTGTTTTTCGAGATTTCTGCAATTTTTAAAAATCGGTGTACACGCATCTGATCACGAAAACATTAAAACTACCAGACCATATCTAAGTACATTTTTCTTTAAAATACCGCAATCCGTTTTGAAAAATACGAATATTAACCCTTTGGAAAAAATTCTTTTTCGAAACTCAATTTCCCGAATTCCGTTTATTTCTGAAATATTTAAAAATTTACATTGGTTTCAGAAATAAAATAATGAAAAAAGTGGTAATACAAATTCATATCTACGTTGATTTTCGTTTCGAATCCGTTTAAAAAAATATTAATATTAACCATTTCAAAACCGTTTGTTTCTTTAAGTCACTTTCGCGGTTTTTTTTTTTTTTTTTTTTTTTTTTTTTTTTTTTTTTTTTTTTTGTGATGTTTAAGAGTTGGCATCGGTTTCGGAAATCCATATACGAAATAACAAGAAGTATCAGGCCACAGTTCAGTTTCTTTTCGAATTTTACAATCCGTTTCAATAAATACTATTATTAACCCTTTGAGAAAAATTCGTTTTTGAAACTCTTTTTGCGAATTTCGATTTATTCTACGATTTTTAAAAATCGGCATCGGCATCGGAAATAAAATAACGAAACTATATCTACTTTTATTTTCCTACCAAAATTGACAATACGTTTCAAAAAATTATTAATATTAACCTTTTTAATAAAAGATATTTTCTAAAACACATGCTCGCAATTTTCGTCTTTTTTGCAATGTTTAACATTACGCACTTGCAATTGTTAATCAAAATACGGTGAAACAAATCACACATGCTTAATAATCCTACAATTAACTTTAAAAATACGTCGTCGGTTTAAAAAAATACTAATATTAACTATTTTAAGAAATCGTTTCTGAAAGCCCCTTCAGGATTCTTTCTCATCGCTTTCTTTAATCGTGAATAATTTTGCTCTCGATATGCATAACAACTAATTATGAAGAGTTTAGTATGAAAATTAAAACAGGGTTCAGAAACATTAAATGTAAGAAAAAGTTTTCATGTATGAAAGTTTAAATGTATTTAATGACGCATATTTAAAAGTAAGTAGTCAATAGAAAACATTTTACTTAAGTTTTCGTTTAAAAAATTATAAAAAACATTCAATTCGTATTTTAGGTTTGTTTTAGGTTGTTGTCACGGGACTGGGCAACGCTGCGCGGGTCATATAGTAAAAATATAAAAAAATAAGTAGGAGCATTTTTGATTTTATTTTACAAAAAGCAGAATGGTTTTAAACATAGAAAAAAGTTGTATGAAATGTACGAAGAAGATGCGATAACTGAGTAGTAATCGAAAATATGATTTGCACTGATAATTTTTATAATGAAAGTTCATCACATTCTGGAAGCCCAGTTGAGGGCTGATGAAGACATACTAAAAGTATTTATTGTACAAATCTCTGAATAACAAAACATTGTCCACATATCGTAGGCCAGAATTTTTAGCCTTGAATTAAATTAAATGCAATACATTTTAACCTTCTGATGGTTTGACGGCTTTCTTACATTTTGTTAAAAAAGTTTATAAAACTAATGTTAATTAAATATTTAAAAATTAAATAATTAAATATTTAATTTTATAAAATACTAGTATGTTTCTAAATATCTTTATTTTACATACATCTTAAAATACAAATTTGTTTAAAGTAATTTTGTCTACAGACAATTAGGATTGTTTTGAAGAAACAGAAAAATACGGGCAAACCGCTTAGAGGGTTTTAAAAAATGAACACAATTTGGGAAGATGTATTTTGCGCATTATAGATTGCTTTTCAAAAATATAAATTTAATCTACTACAAAAGAGGGTATTATGAAATGTAGCAAACCCACTTCATTTTTAGATCATATAACAAATAGATCAACACTAACAAAAGACATTTTCTTATGAATTATGCCTGATACTTTTATTTGTTATTTAGTACCCTCCTTACTCACGTCTCTTCACTCTTCTCATTTCTATATGTTCAAACTTTATTTTCATGTAAACAAACTAAATATACATACATCGAACATTTTTTCAGCAAATTAAAATCATTTTATTAATTTTTAAATGTTTCTTCATTTGTAAATTTAAATATTTTTTCAATAAATTTATGAATTATAAGCCTTCACGGAGGACAGGACAGTGCTTACATCATAAACAGCTTATGCTGATTTGACAGTTTTGCAATATTCTTGGTTACTGATTTCGGAATATCTGCAGAATTTATATTATATATAACAAGAACGAAAAATCGGAATATCTGCAGAATTTATATTATATATAACAAGAACGAAAAATCATGCGCCAAGCATAGATTATGAAACACTCTTCAACACAGCCAGAAAACTGTAACTAAATTTCACCGTCAAAAAAGGTGAAAGAAGATATGTAAGTAAACAGTTTAGAAAACATATAACACATTGAAAAATACAGTTTTCGAAATTGAATTCCAGTGTCAAAAAAGTAGTCGAATTATTTTGTGCAGCCCTGTATAGGATCAATAGATGTATAGCATGGTAAAATTTAGTTCAGTTAAAATATTCACATTTAGCAATTTCCGCGAATCGAAGGAAATACAATCGAAATCTTTTGTACAGCCCTGTATATTATCTGAAGACTTTTGTACAAACCCCATATTAAGCGAAAAGGCAACATAAAACTCACTCGCAGCAATTACCAATCGTAAACGACAATGTTTTTTTTCTTTACCCTGTATATGAATTTATTTATATTCCACACACTTCTACTAGTGTACTAAATATAGTTCAGCAGGAAAATGCATGACACAATTAAAAACTAACCTTTAGCAATTTACTCACATAGTCTGTGATACTTATGGATTCTCTTGTGTAACCCTGTATATGATCAACCGAGTTTATAAACATACACGTACTATGAAAAAATTTAGTTAAACTTTAAAACGCAAACCAAAGTTGAAAACGCACTTATCACACGTAGACTGTAAATATTGCACTGTAACGATTGTACTGTAAACGATATATTTTGTGTCACCCTATAAAAATAACTCATTGCACTCTACACTTTCAAGAGAACAATTTATAGTGCACCTCAGTAATGCATATAATTTTCATTATGTTTGAAATAGTGAAATATCACTAAATTACACTGCAGACGATTTTCCCCATATAACAATGTGTAAAAGAATTCTTTTGTTTGAACCTGTAAATGAATATTAAAGCCTTTATATCAATTTCATTATATATCAATTTCATCATGATTTAAATGACGTAGCATTATGAAAATGCACTTGAAACGATTATTTCCCATTGACTGTAATGTAACGGAATACTTTTGACTGTCCTTGTAAAAAAACAATAAGCGCTACACGCTTCAGTTGAAATAGGAAACATGCTATAGTAATCGACAATAACATACAAAAATTTCAGGGCAATCCTAGTATATTTACGTAAGTTAGAGCACGACCAGACGGCCAGACAAACCGAAGTCATAAACACTTTTCAACAAGGTTGGAAAGTGTTAAAAATGACAGTTTATTTTCATAAAGAAAAATAATTTATTTTCGAAACAATGCAGTGTATTACTTGTTCATCCTATCTCAAAATCGTTTAAAGAGAAAAATACAATTTAGCTACTGAGTTATATCATCTGAAAAAATTGGGCTAATTAATTTTCTATATTCTGGTAATATACCTTAGTGAATAAAACTTGTAATTATTTGCCCTCGCATTAACCTCAAAGTACACATTCTTTAGGCAAACTATTTCCTCACTATTTTGTGTAATTGCTACTTAAGCGTAAAGCAATTAAGATAATGGGAATGACGAAAATACCTTAGATCTTGTATTGCAAGATATGATTTTATGAAACTTGTAGATTATATAAAAGTACAGAAATATATTTGTAATAAGCCATCTCTCATCACCCTTTCTTCGTTGAAAATATTTATTTAATAAGTGAGACATTGAATAGTTAAACAAAATTACATAACCACAATTAAACTCAGTGGAAAAGTCAGTTCAAATGGCTGCGATAATTAAATAGAATTTGAGGAATAAATGCTGAAAAAGTGATGTGATTCACAAATAAAAACAAAAAACTCTTATTAATATCATAAAAATAAGAAATGTGCTGGGTCTTTCAAAATAACTTTGTCTTTCTTCATCAGGTACAATGAAGACTGGTTGCTACTTTGAAGGCAGGAACAAGAGTGAATGGAAATGGGAGAGAAAAGGACAGTTTAGAGAAAACATCCAATGGAAAAGTAGAAGGCATCAGCCAATCCCACAGATAGCATTATCAAATTAGAAGAAGAAAGAACAAAGTAGATATATGAAGAAAATTGAATAAAAACTACTAAGTTAGAAACTACAAAGAAAGTACAAGAAAATATACAATATATATATATAATAAGCAAAGATGAAATAAAAAAAACTAAATATTATAAATTAAAAAAATTAATTGAAAAATAAATATTAAAAATTAAAAAAAAATTAAAAAGGGTTATAAATAAATAAAAACAAGTATGTGAAATCAATAAATAGATCAAACGAATCAATAAATAGATTATGAATAGAAATGTAAAATAAATTAATTAGCAAAATAATTTAAAAGTTTATATGTTGAACTGAACAAGTTATTCTAAGTTGCAGAAAGCATAGTGGAGTACAATTTTTAATAATTATATGATCACTATTAAGATATATAGCTAAATTTTCGAGAATGTCCAATTCAAAGGTGCAATTGACATTTATTTGATTTTATTATTAGTATTATTATTATAATTTCATATATTTATTTTTTCTTTCTTTCTTTCATTTTTTTTTAAATTTCGTTTTTAGATTATAATTTAATTTTTTTTTCATTTCTTTTTGTTTGTCATTTCTTTTTGTATTATAATAATTATTATATATGTAATTATTATATATATAATTTGTTTATTATAAAAATATTAAATTTTTTCTTGAAATTTTCTTTCACTTTTCTGTCTTTTTATTCCATTTGATTCATATTTCTTCCTTTGTTCTGCATTATTCCGATTGACCAATTTTTCTGTGTGATTGGCTGATGTTTTCTCTTTTCCTATTGGCTGTTTTATATAATCTGTGTCTTTATCTTCTATTTACTTACAGTCTTGACCCTTCCTCCAAAGTGTCAGCACGTCTACATAGCGCCTTATGAAGAAAGAGAAATTTTGTAATCACTTTTAGTATGACGAAATGAAAAGAAAATATATGACTTTAAATAAAATATTTTAAGAAAGAATACCAGATAAATTTCCTAATTATATTTAATTCTTGTTTTAGCTGTAAAAAATTATTTTCGCCATATTTTGAATAAACATAAGACAGTTACCTTTCGATTTCCAATTGTTGTAAGATAAAGAGTACTTACTTTTTTATATGTAAGTACATGTAGTACTTACTTTTTTATATATTAAGAGTGGAAACTGAATTTGTAAAATATATTTTCAGCAATTTTCAAATAAATGGTAAATTTTATTCAAATATGAATTAAAATATATTCTATGGTGTGTTTTTTTCCCCTTAAGACAGTGTTGAGGTCGTTTTTTTTCTATATTCATAACTGATGCGATTAGGTAAAAAATTGTGTGCTAAACTTCAAGTTATAAACTTCATACTTTTATAATTATAGATCCCTGAAGCGCATTCCTCGTTAATATCATAGTATGATTTTGTATTGTTTCGCTATTTATATTACTATTAAAATCTTTAAGCATCACTTTAGAGAGTAAATAATCTACATTTACTAAGGTAAAATATGTGTAATAAATTTACAAATTGTATTTTCCATATGAAGATATTTTATGAGAATTTCGAAAATGTGATTATATTTAACATTTCTAAAAAAAAAAGAATTTATAATTTGCAACAATTAAAATCTTATACAAATTAAAAAATCTTATTATATTCCAAACCCAAGATGTTTTACTTTATGACTTTCTAGATAATTTGTGGCAGAATGTGTACATATCTTTATTATTAAAAAATATCATTTTAATCGTCATGATGCACATTACATTTTTGAGCACAAAAACGTCAGACAATTTTTACTGAATTAAAACGAAGCCAGAAGAAGAATACATGTTTCGTTTTTGTCTGTACTCATCGCACCAGTATCTGAGAGGTTCTGCTCTCAAAGCTGGTAGACGGGAGGTGCTGGATCCATACCCCTGTCGCGCTCGTCGACCTAACCATTCGGAGTTTTCCGTTGTTTTCTCCGAACCTTGCCATAAATACGAGTTAGGATCCCTTAGAAAGACCCCCACGGAGGGCACTCCCCCTAGGGCCTATATCCCTCGTGTAGATAATCAGCCGTCATAAAATCAACCAACAACCAACCAACCTGCCTGTACTCATTGCAGAATATGAATTAAATTCTAGAACCCAAACGCATTTGGGAAAAAAGGTATTTTTTGGGTTCGAATGTTCACCAGGAATCTTATAAATTATGTAATTTAAGCAAACATTTAATGTGAAAAACGCTATTGCTCAAGGTATGTTGTCCCAAACCTGAATAAAGTTTGCATTCTTTCCATAATTACCTTTGCATAATTTCAAATATATACACTTATAATATTTTTAGGTCATCTTTATGGCATTGGTAAATGGATAACAGTTTGTTCTAAGTCTTGCGTTGTTCATCTTGGATATTTATAAAATTACCATTTTATGAGATGAAAGTCATACGCGAAATATTTACATTTTCAGTTTTACAACATAGACTGTGTTTTAGGAAAGCTGTATCAGTAGATTTTGATTGTAAGTATATACAAATTTTATGAAAAGTCATAAAAAAATGAGCATGCTCGCAGTCAAATGCATTTCTCCTTTTAAATAAGTATGAAATTTCAAAGTACTCCGTATAAACAACAAAGGTGTAAAAAACTGTAATATTAACTTTACAAAAATAATGCTAGTAACTGCTTTTATGTGCCTTTATTAAAAATGATGCAGTCGTTATATTTAATTATTTCACAGAATCAAGACATGGAATTACTTGCATTTTTTTTACAAAAGGTTCATAAAACCTCGCCACAAACGTCACCCCAGTCAACGTATTCCGTAGAAACAACCGCCCCACCAGTGGCTGAGAGGTTCTGCTCTCGAAGCTGGTAGGCGGGAGGTGCTGGGTTCGTTCCCAATCGCGCCCGTCGGCCTACTCGTTCAGAGTTTTCGTGGTTTTCTGCGAGCCGTGGATTTATCCATGCGTAAATACGCGTTAGGTTCCCTTAGAAAGACCCCCACGAAGTGCACTCCCTCTGGGCATATATCGCAAGTGTAGATAATTGGCCGTCAATAATCAACCCAACCCAACCCAACGGTAGAAACAACCAAGGTGTCAAAAAACTGTAATATTAACTTTACAAAAATAATACTAATTACTGCTTTTAAGTGCTTTTATTAAAAATGATGCAGTCATTATATTTAATTATTTCACAGAATCAAGATACGAAATTACTTGCATTTTTTTTTACTGAGGTTCATACAACTTCACCCACATGACCACGTGCTATCTATATTTCGTAAAATATTGATCCATAGCAATTTAGAAAAACAATTCACCTCTCCTCATTACCATTCATTTCATGATTATATATTTTCAAAGGAAATCCGGAAAATCTGAAAGCAATTCGAGATTTGGCAAACAAATCGGAAAGTGTTTTCCCTGTGTCTCGCATGCGAAAGATAACTGTAGCATTCAAAACCAACCAACAAACTAATCCACTGAAACAGCGATGAAATGCATTGTTTTGTCAAGTTAATTAACAAAATGTATATCTAAGTATCAATACAGGATCGACAGAAAATAGACGGCATTTTATTATTTGTGAATTAATCGATTAATGAACAAGTTAAATAATAACGATTTAAAAAATGGCATATCTCATAAATATTAAATTAGTGAGATAGGAAGTGTATGCATCGACTATCTTTTTACTGAAAGCTATTCTTTTTTTTTTTTTTTTCAGAGCAAATCCGGAAAAGCAAAAAGCTTTTCGAGTTTTGGCCAGCTGTTCGGAAAATTTCGTCATTATGCTATGCATAAGAAATATAACAAGATAACCGTAGCATCCCAAACCAAATACCCAGCCAAACCACTCAAATAAGAATAAAATGAACTGTTTTGTCGAGATAATTAACAAAATATACATTTAAGTATGAATTTAGAATAGTCAGAAAATAGATGGCGTATTCATATCTTTGCATTATTCATATAATTCATTATATAACTTCATGCAATTTATAAGAATGCACAAAAAATAACATTTATATAATTTCATAATTCTTTTTAAAATATTCATGTTTAATATTAAATATTACAACTTACTGTGTTTAGAAATAATAATTTTTATAACTCCATAACTAAAAAAAATCTTCATTCATGTTTAATTTTAAATATTATACTTACTATGTTTAGAAATATTAATTCTTACTCAATAATTTATGATGGTGATATATATTAGTGCTTGTTAGAATTTCGCAATGAACGAACGCCATGAACTTCAGAAATTTAATAATCCAGTTAGAAGTAAATAATTAACCTCTAAGCGAATTTATTTCAGACTATGTTAGAATGAATTTATATCAGAATCATTTACTCTAGAAACTATTCGAGCATTCCTGACGCAAAATAGAAGGAAAGTTAGAATGGAATCTGTCACATTCAAGCAACGTTTAGGGCGAAAAGGAAATAGTTATTTGCATTTTCTCCTAATTTAATGCCTTTTTTAACTTTGTTTGTAAGTTTCATGGCTGTGGAACTTATTTAACATAGTTCATTTCTACTGTTTTAAATCAGAAATAGCAAATTTTCCGATCGAAAGTGAAATATTGTTATGACACTCAATATCACAGAACAAAATTTCAAATTTTTTTTTTTATTTATATAAAGAAGAATATTTTCAAGATTTTGATTTTATTCTTCTAGACTTTAATTTAAAAGTAAAATAATTTTGCCATAGAGTAGGAAATTTAAAAGAAAATTATAAAATAAACTTTTAAAACTACAGTATTCGTCATAACTATTCGTAAACTTCTTGCTTCAAATACTTAATTGGCTACTACGTCATTGTTGGGAAAAGAAAAGAATTATATAAAAAGCCATTGTAATTATCATGCAAATTTTAATCATAGATTATTCTAGTAAATCTCCAGGTCAGGGGCCGCAACGTCAGCTCTATAAGCCATTGTTCATGAATCTCACTTTGCATAATATTTAATAGGCTAGAATCCGAAATTTAATTTTTCTAAGTTCTGTATATAATATACTAGCGGCCCTCCCTCGCTTTGCTTCGGGTTAACCTTGAAAAACATTCATCTCGTTGTGTTTTCTGTAGACCTTTTTAATGTGTACAATAATTAGTACATTATTTTGATAAATCTTGTAGGGTTCAGCCTGCGTTTGCAATGTATAAGCGGAAAAAATGAAATTATTTACGACATCACATTAAAAACCTCAAAAATAACAGTATTTCTCCACCATTTAATGGATATACATATAAACCTTCCTCTTGAATCACTCTATCTATTAAAAAAAAACGCATCAAAATCCGTTGCGTAGTTTTAAAGATTTAAGCGTACATAGGGATATAGGGACAGAAAAAGCGACTTTGTTTTATACTATGTAGTGATAAGATTTTTCGAAGCTTCTGGAAACTTTCGAAGCGTCACATTAAACACTGATTTATGCAGTGGTATTCTGGTGAACCGCTTTTTCTTGTACTTCTTTCAGGGGGGCTTTTACTCCTTGAACCTCCTGTTGTAACTTTAATTTTATGTTCTTAATTTCCAATAATTGTGCTATTTATTGGAGTATATGCATAAATCCGTTTTCTACTTAATTTCATGAGAATAACCATTTCTTTGTACAGGAGTTGTTATCATATCCTAAAAAGATTATTTACTACTTAACCATGAAACATCAGCATCTGTTACAAGTTATCGTTTAACAAATATACTTATATACAAATGTAAACGTCTCTTACAAGACTTATATCCAATTTACACAGATAACTTTTTGTTTATAATTTTCGTTTGGAAAAACCGTTTGCGCGATCATTCTATAACAGTTAAAAATAGATTACAGATAAGACAGATTTAACTCAGTTTTTTTTAACGCCGATAAAGCCACTAGCGAAAAGTAGAGTAACCAATTTAAATAACATGGATTTTTTATGTTTTACTTTATGAAGTCATACTCAATTAAAAAATAGTGGGGCAAATGGAATACAATTTTATTTTATACTGTGACCTGGCAGGAAATAGGGTAACTAAAATTAAATAAAATAGTTTTTTATGTTTTCAACACTTTCCAACATAGTTGAAAAGTGTTTATGAATTCAGTTTGTCTGTCTGTCTGTCTGTCTGTCCGTCCGTGCTCTAACTCGCGTAAATACATATGTATTGTCCAAGGGCGCCCATATGATTAATTTTAAGGGGGGGCTTAGAAAAATCTCAACTTCCACCAAAGCAATCATACATTTTAGTAAATATTTAAGGTACTTTGCGTTTTTTTCACTATCTTTTGACAAAATTTGAGTTTTTTCCTCCGCAATCTTTTGACGAAATTTGCATTTTTTGCGATCCATTGGCGAAATTTGCGTTTTTTTAACGAATCTTTGACTAAATTTGCGTTTTTTTTCGCGATTCTTTGACGAAATTTGAGTTTTTCCCACGATTCTTTGACGAAATTTCATTTTTTTCGCGATTCTTAAACGAAATATGAGATTTTTTCCCCGCGATCTTTTGACGAAATTTGGGTTTTTTCGCGATCCTTTGACGAAATTTGCGTTTTTTCTGCGGTTCTTTGACGAAATTTGCGTTTTTTCAGCTATTGACGAAATTCGCATTTTTCTCGAGATCCTTGAACAAAATTTGCGTTTTTCTGCGATTATTTTACAAATTTTGCGTTTCCCCAACGATTCTTTGACGAAATTTCGTTTTTTTTTCGCGATTCTTTGACGAAATTTGAGTTTTTCCCGCGATGTTTTGACGAAAATTGCGTATTTTCGCGATCTTTTGAGGAAATTTGTGTTTTTTCGCGATTCTTTGACAAAATATTCATTTTGTCCACGATTTGTAGATGAAATTTGCGTTTTCTCCACGATTCCTTGACGAAATTTACGTTTTTATCGCGATCTTTTGACGAAATTCGTTTTTTTCCGTGATCCTTTGACGAAATTGGCGATTTTTTTCTGCGAACGATTCACGAAGTTGGTGTTTTTTGTGGCCATTTGTCAAATTTTGTGATATTCTTCCGTGATATATTTTATGTTCGAATTTTCGGAACCGAATGCCTTAAATTTTCAGACAGTTCGGAACATAATCACCTTCACCACTGGCCTGAGGGTACTGAATAAGGGGTTCACAACCATAGTTGACAAAATCCATTTTGAAAAAAAAAATGAGATAGTCCATTGAGAAGGTGCATAAAATCTATTTTATCCACTCTCACAGTAAACATAGTCTGTAAACAGATGACATATACAGGGCTGCCACGGGTGAATATTTTTCTATTCTATTCGCACCACTATTAAAAAAAAACAGATTTTGTAGTATATTTCTCTTGAAAATTTTCTGGAATTTTATTTCAACAATTTTTTTTTTTTTTTTTTGAGAAAGTGGTGTGAGGTAGAATTAAAAAATTGTCGTCTGTGTCAGCCCTGCATATATGAGAAAGTGAAAACAGATTTGGCTCAGTGTGGGAATGGATAAAACAGATTTTATGCACCTTCTAAATGGGCTATCTCATTTTTTTTTTCAAAGTGGACTTGGTATACAGGGTGTTTCTAAATGAATATCGGGGTTTTAACGCTTGGTAGTATTTATTACATACAACTTAAAATTATAATTAATACATAAAATGAAAGAGCAACTCAAATAGTTTTACCTGCAAGCTTACAAGTGTTTAATGTGAACACCTTTCATCACACACCACACAGCACACATGACGTCAATAGCTCAGTTTTTTCCAAACGTTAATTAGTGTTTGGGTAGTTGTTGCAACAGCTGCCTCAATCCTATTTCTTAGGTTGGGTAGGTCAGCTGGTAGTGGAGACATATACACTCGATCCTTTATGAACCTCAACAGGTAGAAATCACATGTCGTCAGATCGGGTGAGCGTAGAGTGGCGTTTGGGAAGAACTAAGCTATCGACTTGATGTGTGCCGTGTGACGAAATGTGTTCACATTGAACACGTGTTAGCTTGTAGGTAAAACTGTTTGAGTTGCTCTTTCATTTTATGTATTAAGTATAATTTTAAGTTTTTTTCATAATAGATACTACAAAGCCGTAAAACCCCGATATTCATTTAGAAACACACTGTACTATGGTTGTGAACCCCTCAAAATGACCTTCTTACAGTGCAAATTTCTGGCAGAATTGTCTATAATTTAATATGGCTGTCTTAAATAAATGGGGAAATGTAGTTTCTGCGAGGAGATCATTTATCGTGACATTCTTACCACAGTCTTTGCTTTTCCACAAATCAAACCATGTTCTTGCTTCTGACCCCAAATTCTCAATATTATGAAAATGAGATAGCTCCTTGATTTCTTTGACAAAAACACTTTTTTTTCCATATTTTTCATCATATTGGGATGAAGTAAAATTGCTTTGAATGACGTTTCATTTCAATTCAAAAACCTTGACTCAAGGGATATAATTAAAGAGTCTAAATATGGATTTAGAAATGCTGCTCTGCAATAATCAAGAGGAGTGGCCATAGGAAGGTAAGATTATCTAGTAGACGTTCTATACATTTTAATATCTATTTCTTACAATTACAATTCTCCATTAGATCCATGAAAATTTCTGAAACTTCTGATTCCATTCTGTGCATAAGAAAAATCTCAAGAAGTTCATCTTTATGTTCTGATAAACCGAATGCAAATCTTAATCTACAGATTGTAATTTGTTTACAACTGGCTCCAGATAGAAAAAAATCGAGAAATTATTTTGAGATATACAATAAACTTTATAGATGACGTTGCAGCATCTAAATGAATGACTTGTGAGCGTGTTTCTTGGTTCGTACTAGAGGAGAAAGATTACAGAGATTTTCTTTAACAGTGGCAAAATGATTAGAAAAATATGGTGTGGACTTATACTTTTCTGACCACATTGTTTCACATAGACCAGGAAAGTGTGAGTTACAAGAATTATAAGGTTTCAGGTCGACGAAAATTATTTTGTTCTGTAGGCTTAAGATAGAATTTTCGAGTTCGGGCTGCGTACAATCTGACACATTCAGGATTCTAATCTTTATTAGATCCGGGAAAAAGAATTTTTCAATTAAAAATTGCACTGTACCGTTCACAACTTATTATGAAATCTCTCTCTAATTTCTCAGAGTTTTGTTCATGCAAAATCAGTTTTACCTGTGAAAATGGATCCTGTCTATAACAAAATCCTTCCTTATGCAGAAAAAGTGTTATCGTCTTGTAGGGAAAAAACCACACAGTAACACCGGCTAAGATAAGAATCGTCTGAAACCTATCTTGTGCGTTTCCTCTTTGTAAGAAGCTGACTATTCGAAAGGACTAATTAAAAATTTATGAAAATAGAACCTGTCTAAAACAGAATCCATCTTTAAAAGAAAAAAAATTAGGGTAATGACAAAATGAATTCCTAACAATTATACCTGCTAAGACGGAAACCCGTCTAAAACGGAAATTTCTTCCGGTGACTTCTGATGTTGTCGAGGCATATTTTATTATGCTTTGTTTTTAGAAGGTAAAGTTAAAATTTTCATATCTTGCAACTGATCTATATTAAAAAAATTTGACAAAACCAAAATCTAGGGGGGGGCTCAAGCCCCCCCTTGCCCCCCATATGGGCGCCCTTGGTATTGTCATGCAATTGATACATATTATTGAGGTTTATTATGCCATGTTTGGTATTGAATATGAAGTGTGTAGCACTTATAGTTTTTTTACAGGGACACTCAAAATAATTCCGTTACATTACAGTCTATGGGGAAAAATCATTTGCGGTTTATTTTAATGATGTTAAACGATGCTTTCAAACATATTGAGCAGTTTCAAACATATAGAAATTGATATATATTACTGAGGTGCACTACACGAAACTTACTATGGGATGTGATGTGCATAGAACTTATAGTTCTTTAAAAGGGACACTCAAAATAATCCTGTTACATTACGGTATATGAAGAAATGTCCTTTGCGATTAATTGTAATGATGTTACACATTTTCAAACATATTGAAATTGATATATATCACTGAGGTGCGCGACAAGAGGCTTTCCGTAGAATGTGGTGTGCATAGCATTTATAGTTCTCTTACAAGGACACTCAAAAGAATTCCATTACATTACAGTCTATGAAGAAAATAGCTTGCGGTTTATTTGAATAACATTTCACTATTTCAAACATATTGAAATTGATATATATCACTAAGGTGGATTACAAGAGGCTTACTATAGAATATTGTGCGTATAGACTTCATCGTTCATTTACAGGGACACACAAAAGGATTCTGTTAAAGTAGTACTGCATGTTAATAATAATTGCTAGAAGTGCTTTTTCAGTTGATGAAAGCGTTTTTAAATTCAACTCAAATTTTGTCTATTACGTGGTGTTTATAAATTTTAAAGATCATATACAGAGCAGCACAAACGTTCTCGAGCACATTTCCGTTTATTGACGGAAATTTAAGAAGTGAAATTTTAAAGTGTGCTACACGTTTCCTAACGGAACTAAAATTTAGCATTCTATGTAGTATATATACAAATCTATAGATCCTATACAGGGCTTCACAAAAGAGTTAGGATAATTAAACGAATATTGTTGGTAACTCCTAAAATTATGTTTTTAAATATGAGTTTTCCAAATTATATACTTAGATATCAACTTTCAGCTTATTAAACGGTAAAGATTTGTAAAAATATTTTGTAACTGTTGGTAAGTGTTACATATTCTATACTTGACGCAAGATTTTTCGTTCTTGTTTTAATAAATATTCAGTAAGCTTCTGCCATGCTTAAATTTATGCTCTGAGAAAAAAATTCACATAATTGGTATATTACGCTGACAGTGTCTTTGGTGGGAAACTGCATAATTAAAATTTAAAAATGTATTTTTTTTTTATCTTTTCTCATAGGGATATTCGAAGTTGAAATTAGATAGAACAGATTCAACTAAATTTTGTTTAACGTACCCTTGCGAGAAATATAGTAACCAAATTTAAATAAAATTTATTGTTTTATGTTTCACTGTATGTCAGCCATACTGAAGTTAACAATATATAGGAAAGATATAGTGCAATTTTATTTTGCGTTTATAGCGCCCTTTGTCGGGAAACGGGGTAACTAAATTAAAAAATATATATTTTTTATGTTTTGCTTTTTGAACACATATTCAAATGAGAAATAGCTTGAATTTAAAGTCATTTTTAATGCAAACAAAATTTTAAATTATGAATATCGATATAAACGCAAATTCACATTTCATTACATACACTGAAAAATAAGTTAAGCTGTTAAAAAATGAGGCAAACGCACGATATATGAAGTGCTTTTGTCTAGATTACGGTGTGTTTCCCCCAATGAATTAATTAGTAACAATTTTGCAAGGCACGAGTCTCTGCAAAGGTTGGTGATTCAAAGGTGGGTCAAAGGTGTTGGTGCTCGAAGGGCGCAGGAAGCAGCGCCTATTTATTTTCATATATATTTGAAACGTACAGCGATATATACAATTAATTCAGCAAGTTGTTTTCGTAATACCATTAAAATTAAAGTCTTTATATTTATAAATTGTATATTTAAATAATATCAAAAATATGTAAAGTAGATGCACATATAAATTTTGTAAACATAATGGTTCAAAAGTTATTTAGAATAATCTTTTAAAGTTAGTTAGTTACGTTTTCTCCGTGAATATCATGATCCAAAAGTGCATTTGAAAAATTAACGATAAAAGCATTTCCGGAAAGAACCTATTTGTAAAGCAAATGAGAACATCTTTTTTTATTCTATTTATGGGACACGAAAACTCAATTTTTTATAAATATTGAAATAAGAATTTTATAAGAAATTAGCTAATTTTAACTGCATTCAACTTATGGGAGATACGTGTAACGTATAATGAGAACAAATGTTAATTTATTACAATCTCTATCAACTACTTGAAGCAGATAATAACATGTAGATAATTTTTAATAATGCTTTCATGCTTCCTTTTTAAAAGTTAAATTTTTTCAAAGTATGTACAGTCGTGGTAAAAAATGTATCATTCCATGCTCCTTTCAGAATAGTTTATTGGCGAAGAAAAAAGAAAAGGGCCAATTGAACAAGAATAATGTCTACTTTTATTTGATATTTGCACACTTTTCTTAAGGAGTTACTACATGTAAAATGAAGATAAACTGAATTTTTCAATATTAACCCCAAATTGGATTTGATAAATAAAATTACACCCTTTCATTTGACAAGTCTATAAATGTTCATGTAGTTTCTGATATTAGTTTCAAAGTTATTTTATATTATATGCATCATGGTGTCGAATTTTCGATTTTGGAGTGGCTAGAATGGCATAACTCTTTAACAGATAGACGGAATCCATGGATATAACATGTAGAAAAAATATTACTGTGTGCATGGTGTTTATGTAAAATATATTCTGAACATTTAAAATATGCTTAAATTTTTTAAACCGTTCTTATTATTATAATTGAAGAGCTTAGTGGAAGAAGATGCTCTTTAAAAAACATTAAATTTCGAAAAAATTAAAGTGAAAGTGTTTTGATATAAATTTGATTGATTTATTTTCTTTTCGAAGTCTATGTTTAATATTTTAACAGGTAATATTTAACACTCTATGAAAATCTGATTAATATTTCATTTTTAAATATTAAAAATATAAGTATAATTAAATGTTATTTAAATTATTAAATATCAAAATATTAAATGAGAAATAATATCTCAGATTTTCAAGACTATTTAGAATCTGAATTTTTTAACCTTACCGTATGTTAGAAAAGCTCAGAACAGATTCATCTATTGAATAAAATATTTTTTTAGAAAATGCAACATATTTTCTTCCGCTAAGCTCTTCAACTACTATATATATATATATTACATAAATATTATAATATCACCAATATTATTATAACGTACATAGATTGAAAGGCATTATATGGTACAAACTTTTCTCTTTATTATACATCACAATTTATCAACAGTACTTGAAAGACATTAATGAAAATTAGTAACTATTTAGCAACGGATGGACTTCATCTCAAAAATATTTGCTCATTAATTTTCTGAATTCTCGAAATAATTTAGTGAATGTAACTTCTAATTACTTCGGCCACAACTAATCTAAAAGAGCACATTCTTTTGGCTAACATTTCCTCTTTCAATTCGCTTAATTGCTACTTAAGCCTAAAACAATTAGATAATAGAGAAGATGATAATTTTTCCCCATCTTTCATCGTAATTTACATATTGGTAGATTTCTTACGGAAAATAATTTGTTTTCCTATTTCACTTAGTTATGCTGCCTTTCACATAATTTGAAATCAATTATAAAAAAATAGTGATTCCTCAAAATCTGTATGTTTTTATTTAGTTTATAAACTTTTTTTACACTGCTTATATTAAAGTTGTTGTTTGGAAAACAAGTAAATTACGATATAAACATATATTTTCATTTTCATTTTCTTACATTTGATAGAATTGCTTTGCGTTTTCTGAAACATTTCTTCCTTACAAAAACTATGTCATGTTATTATTTTGTCAACGTTTTTTTCAGTTTACCTAAATTACCTGCCTTCATACATAAAGAAATTAATACTGTCAAGCACTATTAAAAATTTGCTTCAACATCTCACCAAATTATGGGGCCAAGAAATGTTATCACGTAAGATGTCGAAACTCTGCTCTGAAGTGTAATGCTGTCATTGTGTCATAAGCTTGTATACGTTAAACCAAGCATGGGTAAAACTGTCGAATTATATAGTAGCTTCTGTTGATCGTTGCAAACAAACGCTAATCATACCAGAACCCTTAATAAAAGGTAAATTTTATACTCCTGCACATTGAACTCTGAGGCGGATTTAGAACCTGATACCTCTCGACATTCAGCGAACGGTCTAACTACTACACAAACGGATACCAACATGCCTTGAATCAGCATTTTCAGAGTGCATAGATATGTTTGTTCCGATGGGACCTTATATTTTGTCTTATATCATGCAAATTGTTCCATTGTTTAAGTTTCACCAAAATCTGGAGCGAGCGAGGGATTTTGTTAAGCATCAACGAGATTTATCCCTAATGATATAGTAGGGATGCCTTCAGGGGTGTGTTTTGAAAGGATAGTGACCCACACTTATACCAGGAAAACATTTATAAACCTTGCACAGTTACCCCGCCCAGATACCACTTGTTTCGAACCAGCGAACATTCGATCAAACTTCTCATTTTGTGTACTGCATGCTCACTACTGGGCTAAGTGCGCCCAACCAAAGTCTAGAGATTTCAAAAGTCAATCCGACCATCGTTTACTGATTGTGCTTGTTTTCCCAATTACATCATTCAAAGCTGAAATAATTTTTTTTTTTACATTGTAATTTTTATTAAAATTGTACATCAATTTGAAAAGCTTCACACTACTTCTTTAAAGAGAGATTCTATAGGGTGATCGATAAGTCGCGCAACTTAAAAAAAATGTACAAAATGCGAAATATATATAACAATGAGATTATTTTTCAAAACAATGGCAATACTAAATTGTTGAAAATCATATAGCAGTAGAAGTTTATGTTTCAGTTTATGCTGTTGCCTGTAACATCCGTTTGTTTGTGCTAGATAGAAATAAAATTTCAAATTCAGTGAAATTTGATGATTGTGCATTATTTCACAACAACATCTTTCATTACAGTCATTGAAGCGTCTAAAGAGACATACTTTTAATATAATAAGGCAATTGTGAAGTGGATTTAACTTCACATATTTCACTTTTATAAAATTCATTACACCAACTCCTTACTTTTTCTAAATTTTCTTTTTTTTAAATTATTTTAGTTTTCGTGTTATAAAATCTAGCTACTCCCTGTATTTCTCTTTTATTAAGCTTTCTTTAATTCATTCGGAATTCTTTTCCTCACCGCATACATCATATCGTTATATATAAAAAAAAAGAAAAGATTTTATTCCCATAGTAACTCGCTCTTTTCGATCGGCATTCTGACTTACTTAGATTTTACGCCTACACTTTTGTTCGTCAAGGTTTCATTTTTCCTAACGTATTTCATTATTTTCCCAATTGTCCAGATGCCATTCATATGTAATATCTGTAACGTACCAATTCTATTTTTAACTACAGTTCTCAATTCTTTAAGCTAACCCCATGAGAAATGCTCCATGCGGTTTCGCTGGTTTACCAAAATTCCATATCTCCACTCTGGTGCTTAAATTCATAATTTTCCTTCATCTCCACCCCATAGGCTTATCATTAACGGACAATCGCCATCTGTCTCTCGTCACATTGTTCTCGCCAAAACAGTATGTTATCTGGCTAATTGCCGTATGCAATTATCGCCATGACTTCACTGTAATCACGAAAAGAAATTGTGTAACAGCACTCACTCTCTCGCCGCCTGCCTTTTAGTTACTTTGATTGAAGAACTTAAGCCTCCTCCTCATATTGCGTATTTCAGGCCGGCGACTTGTGTGTAACAGAACCTAGCCAATTGCTTTGAAATAAATAATCTGAATACCTGAACATGATGTCTGCGTCCCTTCAACTTTCTGTGAGTCCTTATTTTTATACGGAAATTTTTGGATACTTACGAATTGCTTATTTAATCATGGTCAAACGAAACTCCATTACAGCAATTTCTCAGAGATTGTTTGTCAAGGTATGTCTTATTCCCAAAGAAATGATGTCTCCATAGTCTCCTCATTTGTCACGACTTTTCTTTCTATAAAGGTCAACTAAAAGCACATGTTTAAGGGAAAAATTCACGTTGTATTGATGACGTGAAAACAAACATTGAATTTGATATGCAACAAATAAATCTTCAACATTGAGAAGTGTGGCTAAGAATGTGCTAAAATACACTCATGGGCGTATCCGATTAAACGGGCCATTTCGGACATGTGATGTGACAATGTTTATTTTATTTCACTTTTGTTACTCAGAATAAACAGTCTTTCAATTTAATTCATATGTTTTCGGTTATAATCATGTATGTATTTTTTACATAAAATATTTTTAACGGGTTGCCCGACTCCTCGATCAATCTGTGCTTCTTTTTTATTAAACATAAGTAATTTTTTATGAAATTAAAGGAAAATTTCATAAAGTTAAAATAATGAAATTTCATACACCGATAAATTTATGTTTTATAATTTAAAAAAATCGACATTTTAAATAGAGCTACAGACAGTTTGACACTATCTCCTGAAAACAGCCTTCATATTGATGTTATGACTGGACAGTGAAAATTCTGGAGACTCAAAAAATTGTATAACAAGAACGAAAAATCATTCGTCAAGCATACATTATGTAACAATTTCCAACGCTTCCAAAATAGATTTACAAATCATACCGTTTAATAAGCTAAAAGATAACATCTAAGTAAACAATTTGGAAAACGCATAACATATTTAAAAACATAAATTCAGGAATTTCCAACATGTACAATATTCGGAAAAATATCCGAATACTTTTATTCAGTCCTGTATAGAATCTACAGATTTGTATATATACTACATAGGATGCTAAATTTTAGTTTAGTTAGGAAACGCGTAGCACAGTTTAAAATTCTCCGTCTGGAGTTTCTGTCAATAAACGAAAATGTGTTCGCGAACTTTTGTGCTTCCCTGTATAGGATCTACAGAATTTACACACACGACGTAATAGACAAAAGGCGAGTTAAAATTAAAATCGCGTTCAGTAACTTAAAACGCACTTCCAGGAATTATTGTTAACAGACAGTAGAGAATTATTTTGTGTGTCCCTGTAAATGAACGATGACTGCTATACACACAATATTCTGTAGTAAGTCTCTTATAATGCACCTTAGTGATATATATAAATTTCAATGCGTTTAAAATAGTGAAACATTATTTAAATAAACCGCAAATGATTTTTCCCCATAGACCGAAATGTAACGGAATTCTTTTGAGTATCCCTGTAAAAAACTATAAGTGCTACACACTTCCGTTGAAATAGGGAACATGCTATAGATAACGACAATAACATATAAAAATTGCAGAGCAAGCCGAGCATATTTACGGGAGTTAGAGCACGGACAGACGGCCAGACGGCCATACGGCAGACGGCATCCGGCCAGACAAACCGAAGTCATAAACACTTTTCAACTAGGTTGGAAAGTGTTAAAAAAGGATAAAATTTACGAAAACAAAAACAAAACAATTTTTGTGTAAGTACTAGCGATTCAAAGAAAGTATTTTTTTAAAAACATTTAACCGTTTAAATATATTATTTTATGTAGATTAAATTTTCCTATAATGTCAGGATATAGATCCATTGCACAGCAAGCGCAAAAATAATGTTTTTTTCCGTGATCCGGTATCTATATATTTATAGCGATCTATTTTTGACTTATAAGCTTACACACAAATTTTGACACACTCATCCTAATGTTACTTGCGTACATATATCATATACCCTTATGTTCTTCTTATAATATACGTAAATTTTTACATACAGCAATTGTCGATGCATTGAAAATATATAATAGCCATTTTTGGAATAAATGAATATAATTGTGAAAATATTCCTAATATATTTCATAATACGAGGGCTATTTCAAAGTATGTGCCTTTTAAAATAAAAAAGGAACAAGCATAATTTTCGTACCAATTTTATTTTTATATGAATGCTGTACCTCAATATATTTTTCTACCTAATTTCCGCCAATGTTAAGACACTTATTGTATCGTAAAACCAAGTTTTTGAATCTCCTCTTCAGAGAAGTCTGCCGCCGTTCCCTCGTAATTTCATACAGAACACTGCGTGAAACCCGAGGAAATTCATCAGATAATGAGGAAATCGTAAAGCGTCTGTCCTATTTCACTCGTTTGTTAACTTTCTGCACCAAATCTTCAATAATGACTGAAACTTGTCCACTGCGTTCCTCATCATGAATATTCATACGGCTATCATTAAAAGCTGTAACCCATCTCCGTACCATACCACCGGTCATAATGTGTTGTCCGTAACCTTCACTAATCTGACGATGAATTTCAGCCTTCGCTTTCACGTCTTTAGCACTGACAAGGGGACCGTCAAACATGATGCCCACAGATTTTGATGATTTTAAAGTATGTTGTAGGGATCATACCCCTAACTATACAGGTCAAAGGTTTCCTTCAAATGGGCCTTAGTTTTGGAGAAATTTCGGATTAAAGTTCAGCATGCGTTTCAAGTACCCATTAGTTCGTCGTTCTGAACAAGATCTCAGCGGCGCAGAGCTAGCGTTCGCGATTTCAGTCCCGGAGGTGAGGTTTCTATCCTATCAAGTGATTCTTTACCTTTTTTAATAAATTTTATATATTTGCCGCGTTACAAGTTTTATGCAGAGTTAGGAACTCTGCACCTTTGAACTTTTTGATATTTTCCTAATAAAATCCATTTACATTTTCCAGTTTTTCGTAAAAATTTGCAATTTTTTTTCTTTTTTTGCAATTTTTAAATTAATATTTCTATTGACGAAATTCCAAACTAATTTATGTCTAGATTTTGTTTATTTTTTTTATGATTTACATTTTATATTTTAATAACCGTTCTAAAATGATACTTTTTTAACTTTATGGTATTTAAAATGAATATTTATCATTTTTTATAACATACAAAATATTTTTTGTCCCAAATGTTCTAAACGTATGTATGATTAGGTAATTTCAATAGCATATCTTGAAAGGAGTAATAAAATATTAAAGCAGTAACGCTTATATCCAAGTTTTAACCAGTTATATATATTTTTTAATGTTATTTAAATGCATTTAACTGTAAAGTTCAAACTCAACATCATTTTTGATTTGCACAAATAAAAAATAATATATTACAGTAATATATTACAATTTTTTTTTCATTCTAACAAGTCGATGCCATACAGAAAAATTCAATTAGAAATGAAAAATCGTCTGTAAATTACAATACATAAAAAAAATGTCTGAAAAAAATAGCGTCTGCAATGACTTTTATGGCAATATCAAAATAAATAAAATTTTATTTTTATTCATTTCGTTTAGCTTTCTTTGTTACAAAAGTTACCACGTTTGAAGTAATTTCTTTTTCAACTTTTAATGCATTTTTTAATATATTTATCACAATTTAAGTATTTAAAGAATATATAATACGTTAATTTATACATTCTTCCAATATTGTTAAAACAATTTACGTAAAGAATATATATAATGGCGATTTTTAATGCGATATTTTGTTTAGAATATTTTTGCGACATATATCACACAATTAGTTCCATATTTAATAAACTAAAAATATCGATGTCGGTGATGATAAATATTTTAGTATTTCACCAGTTAACATATTGTAATATACACTGCTCAAAACAATTAAAGGATATTTGAAGTTTTATAAAAAATAAAGATATAAACGAATATTTTTTTGCCGAAAATAGAAGAAGATAATCACAAATGCAAATTTTTCTGGTTTTCAAACTGTGGAGTATGCGAATTTTGAGTTCGACGTCAAAAACGTCGCTTCAGCGGCAGCGAATGAAATTTGACTTTCAACTGGATAAAAGAGAATGAAGACAAGGATGGTCGGCATTCAGTGATTGCTTTGTTTCGATGAGTACGATGTCTCAGCGAAGTCATTTGACAGATTCAGAAGCTTGGAGAATTGTTGGTAGGTTAGAAGGGGGCCAAACTCAAGCCGAAGTAGCGCAAGCCATTGGAGTGTCACAAAGTGTCATTTCCAGGATCTGGAACCGTTTTTTGGAGAGTGGATGTGCAGGCCGAAGACCAGGGCAAGGTCGTAGACGGGCAACAATGCCCAATGAAGATCGGTATTTAGCGTTAACAGCTCGGAGACACCGAAACATGAACGCTACTCTTCTCCAACAACACCTTCGCTCGGCTACAGGAACCACGATTTCAACTCAGACTGTCCGAAACCGGCTCCATGCTGTAGGTCTGTATGCTCGCCGACGGATGGTATGTGTTAGATTAACATCAAGGCATCGTCGCGACCGCACGGAGTGGGCAACCGAGCATGTCAACTGGAGGAGAAATGAATGGAGCAATATTCTGTTTTCTGACGAGTCCCGTTTTTCTGTGCATCCGGATAATAGGCGTATTTTCATCTGGAGGGACCGTGGCAGTAGGAATAATACTGCGTTCGTGCACGAAAGTGTCAGATTAGGCGGTGGAGGAGTGTTGGTGTATGGTGGCATCTCCATTGACGGGCGCACTGACCTCTACATCATTCGAGATGGAGCTCTGACTGGTCACCGATATAGGGATGAGATCCTCAGACCTATTGTAGTCCCTTACGCTGCAACAATCGGAGATAACTTCATTTTAATGGACGATAACTGCAGGCCACATCGTGCAAACCTGGTGGAGGATTTCCTTTTCGAGGAAGGAATCGTTCGAATGGAATGGCCAGCGTGTTCTCCAGACATGAATCCAATCGAGAACGTTTGGGACGCTCTAGGAAGACGAGTTTCTGGCCGCCAACAACCCCCCACAAACTCTCCAAGAACTGGAAAGAGCTCTTCTGGAAGAGTGGGGCAGAATACCCCAACTCGTCATTAATAGCCTCATTGAGTCCATGCCTCAAAGGTGTTCAACGTTGCTGGCCGCCAGTGGAAACCATACCCCCTACTGAAAATGATTTTCTTTGAAGAAAACACCTTTTCTTATTCTTTTTTTCTCATATGCACAATTTGTGTTTTTTTCCTTTTGTACACAAATGCGCAATAAAATGCATTTTTTTTCTGCCAAACATGTGTAATTTATTCTCATATAACCTACTATGTCTGTCGACCATGTATCAATCAGCTAAAAAGTTTCCCAGATACAAAATCCACCTAAAACTGCAATATCCTTTAATTGTTTTGAGCAGTGTATTTAGAACAAATTAAATATTAAAAGGATATATTATTCTGTTAATTTTTTTCTTAATCATTTAAATTTTTTTAAATAAAAATGCAAATAAAAAAATGCATTATTTCATAAATATGATAAATAAATAAATAAATATACATAAATGTAAACAATAATCGTTTTAAAAATACGCGATATCAAGACATAAATTAGTTCGGATTTTCGTCAACAGAAATATTAGAATAAAAATTGCGCAAAAAATATAAATTTTCACGAAAAATTCGAAAATGTAAGTGGTATTTACTAGGGAAATATCAAAAAGATCAAAGAGGCAGAATTCATAATTATGCATAAAATTTGTAACGCGATAAATATATAAAATTTATTGAATATACATAAATGTAAACAATAATCGTTTTAAAATACGAGATATCAAGACATAAATTAGTTCGGATTTTCGTCAACAGAAATATTAGAATAAAAATTGCGCAAAAAATATAAATTTTCACGAAAAATTCGAAAATGTAAGTGGTATTTACTAGGGAAATATCAAAAAGATCAAAGAGGCAGAATTCATAATTATGCATAAAATTTGTAACGCGATAAATATATAAAATTTATTGAATATACATAAATGTAAACAATAATCGTTTTAAAATACGAGATATCAAGACATAAATTAGTTCGGATTTTCGTCAACAGAAATATTAGAATAAAAATTGCGCAAAAAATATAAATTTTCACGAAAAATTCGAAAATGTAAGTGGTATTTACTAGGGAAATATCAAAAAGATCAAAGAGGCAGAATTCATAATTATGCATAAAATTTGTAACGTGACAAATATATAAAATTTATTGAAAAAAGTAAAAGACACATGATAGGACAGAATCCTTACCTCCGGTACTTAAATTGCGCCACGGAGACCGTGTTCAGAAAGATGAACTAATGGGTATTTGAAACGCATGCTGAACTTTAACGCGAAATTTCTTGAAAACTAAGTTCCATTTGAAGGAAACTTTTGACCTGAATAGTTAGGGGTATGACCCCTACAACATGCATTAAAATCATCAAAATCTATGCGCATCATGTTTGGCAGAACCCTTGTAAGGAAAGGAATCACCGATCGTATTTCAGAAGCGGCAGGTTTCTCAATCGGTGGAGCCATTTGAAATACTCAAAATCAAACGTTAACACGGTCGAATGTTTCCGCAATGGTGTCTGTGGCTTGCTAACAGATGCAAGTAAACAGCGCGCACGCCCGGAATGCCGACCACAGCACCGATGCATGCCAGAATTTCGAAATGGTACTTACTTTTAAAATAACCCTCGTACTTAGGCATACCACAAAAATCGCTACCAAAATTTTCCTTTCCGTGATCGGTGTTCTTTTACAATAAGTGACATAACGTTTTGTTTTTGATTATAGAAAGTTTAAGCATCTCTATCGTTTAACGATTACTTGCTCGTTTATCCGCATTTCTATAAAACAGAAAAATAATTAATTGCATAGTTACAAATACCTTCAGAATATTTCCCTATTTATCAAAATATAACTGTCGAATATTTCCAAATTAAACGAAATTAATGCCCAACTACGTAAGAGAGTGCCTTTCCATCCAAAGTAATTTTTTAAGGAAAATTTTAACATGAGTAATTTAATCATTTCTTGAGTTTCTGCTTATTGTTAATTTTAATAATTTTATGATTTTGAACATATTATAATACGCTGAAAATTGTTTATATAATGAATTCTGTTTGCTTCAATTTACAAAATCTGTGACAATGTAGATAATAAATTAAGTGTTTTTTTCCCTATTATTATCAATATAAATATTAAAAGTTTAAACAATGACAGTATTGAGTTTGATGTTGTATGTGTGCGTATGTAGTTCATCTGGGTAGTTGGATTAAAATATATATTGTGTAGTACACAGAAGTATATATGGATGATATATAATTCACCAAAGTTTTTTTTATAACTTCAGAGCCAATTTCACAATAATACAAATTTATAACAAAATAAAATTTAAAGTATGAAACTATTTTATAAATATAATACTGTGTCCAATATTAAAATTTAATACGTTATTGGCTGTTTGAAAACCTTTCATAGGTTTTTGGAATTTTTTGTTTATTTTTCGTTTGAAATAAGATAAATAACAAGAATAGAAAACTTAGATACTACATTTTTACACGATGTTTTCATAATTTTGAAAGTTTGTTAAAATGAAAGCCCTTCAAACACATTTCTAAAATATTTTTAGATACCATTTGTCATCTTTCGGTATAAAAATTTGAAATTTTTGACAGAATGAAACATGTTATTAAGAAGAAATTGACACAGAAAATGTGATATATTATTCCGTGAATCAGATGATCGGAAGAACTGTTTCAGACAGTATGTCACAATAAATGCAGTTTGAAAAAGAATAGTAAATATATCAAATTTTATTCGTTTTTCTTAGAAATATTGTTTTTTTATTCCATAAATTTTCAAAAAGAAACTTACCTTTTGCCAATATTTAAAAAGTACAAATGTAGATAAAGCAATTGATTGACAAATTTAGCATTTGTTCATCTCTGTACTTTCAATCTAAGTACCTGAGCATTTTCCTGAAATTCTTTTCGGTATTTCTTCAAATCAAAGCATTCTCCTTTTGAATTTTTCCTTTCAATAAGAATTTTGGTTAGTATAATTTAAGTAAAATGAACTTTTGCCACTTATTAATATCTTCATTCTTAATTATAGTCTATTTTTACAAAACAGGCATCCCAATGTCATATGTTCACTTTTGTTCATTATCTCATTTCTACAGTAGTGTAAATAGTTAGAAACAGAAATGACTATTTTATTCGTACATTCAATTAGTGTATTTCCCACCCCCTTCCATAGTATCATATAAGCATTCATGACTCCAAATGGGACGGGTAAGATAATTTAGTCCCGGTAATTGGGGAAATCGTTTGCGTAGATTGTATGCATGATGGCAGGAGATGATAGCTTTGAAATATGGCCTTATCTGTACTGGTAGACAGCCTATGAAACAGATTTACCGCAAAAGCAAAGAATAAATATAAAATAAATAGTTCTAATGAAATAAAAAATCGTATATATTCTTGTGTATTTAGGTAACTTCAAAAGCGGTTAGCTGCTGAAATTTGTGATACTACATTCATAATTTGAAAACTGTTGTAAAAGAGACCAAAATATCATCCTTATGGGATTTTTGAATCAATACAAATTCCAAAATTGGAAACAACATTTTAATCCATTTATTCAAATCCACCCTCTCGAGCACCATGAGCACTAAAGAACTGGCGGACACTTTAAAAGGGAAAGAGGATAATTGGAATGTGGTTCAAAGTATCAGGATTGGTGAATTATCTACACATACTTTAATGTCATTCAATATTATCAAAATAAATAAATTTTCAAAGTCTACTTCCATGTTTACGGAATGTTAAAGGTACTAGGTTCAAAACATATAGGACGAAATGCAAGTTTCACCCTATTTTATTCATAAAATATTACTATGAGATTATATAGATCCCACTGTTACTTAACAGGTGGCATTTAAAAGATACAAATAGATGTTAAAATATGTTTAAAATGTTTAAAAACTTTGAAATGTTTAAACCATAATCAGGGAGCAAAAATCCTCTTACGCATCTGAAAGCGAAGTCATCTACAGCGTCTCAAGGCAAAGCTGGAGTTCAGATGCGTAAGACGGCGGTCAGTAACGATTTTTACTCACGGATGATGATCGCGGAAGCCGGCCGAAAGTACTTGGACAGTTTTTAAACAATTTAAACAGCTTTTAACATCTATTTGTGTCTTTTTAATGTCTCCTGTTAAGTAACAGTAGGATCTATTGAATATCATATTGATATTTTATGGTACTAGGTTATGCTTCATGCAAATCGTGGCAGCAAAAGAAACTTTGTTCTTATAAATTTTTCTGTATATGTCGAAAATATATTGGATATCTGGGGTTTCTAAAGATAAAAAACGCTTTTCAGAATGAAGTGTTACTCTAAAGAGGTTCTTGTAGATTTTAGTTCGTGGTTATATTTTCGTAGATTAAGAGACATTTGTCTATTTCTACAATGTGGTTGTCTAAGGAGTACTTAAAATTCCAAATCCAGTTATTGCAGACGGTATATTTTTTATTTAAGATTCGGCATATTTAAATTGATATATCTAAACTAATGAATCAAAATGTATGAGACTTCGATAAATTATTTTTAATCATAAATTGATCGTGACATTATGAAACTAAATCCTCAGAACACGCCTATCCTGAATTAAAGGACTTCATACCACCGTTTTGTTGTTAGTAAATAAAGTTACATGTTTTAATGAAATTAATTTAATTAAAATTTGGATTACACAATTAATAAAATACTCAATTTAAAGCAAAGAAAAATAAAAACCCGTTCCGTTGTTTCAGATTTCTGAGTTGATCAAGTGATCAGTGCTGAACAGCAGGGTCATGCCTGCGCCTAGATGTTAAAAATATGTTATTTTAAAGGAAGTTAATTATGGTTGGCCAGGTTATATACTGCTGTTTAAAATAGCATACTTTTAACATCTGAAGTCGAAAATAATTGGGTATTTTTGTTAACTTGTGATTTTTTAAAATCTTTTTTGTAAATAAAAAAAAAAAAAATGTTAAATTGTAATTTTTTTTAAGTTTTTGTATTTTTTTAAAACGTTTGTACTTTTTTTAATCTTTGTAATTTTTTAAAACTTTTTTGATAATTTATAAATATTTTTATAAAACTGATTTTTTTATTTACAAGTTCAAAATATGATTTTGATATGCATGTGGGATTATGATAACTAATAGTTTCAGCAAAACATAAGATTCTTCTAATATACTATAAACAAAATTTTTAATAAAATAACAACATGTATAACTGAACATTCAAATAAAAATATATAACTGGATTAATATTTACGAACGATACAAACCATCGTACTTCAATATAAACATAATTTGCAAGATTCCCTCTGCATTGCATCAAAATTTAACCAACAACTATGGTTAAAATCTAAAGAGCTCTTGCTCATACTTACGTGCTTTTCTTCTGGCATTACGTGAACTTATCTTTGTGCTCGCCTTTATCGCGGCTTGTGAATATTATTATTTCATTGAGTTCATATCATTGATGATGTTACATCTAATTATTAACACATGTATGCTGGTAAATTGGTTATAGGTTGGTAAAAATGTTATTTAGTTGAAACAGTTACAAGATATATTCCGAGTCATCCGTAAATTAAAATTAGCTATTAGATAGCATATTGAATTTTAAAGTTAAAAATTTTAATTTATTCCAATAATGAAATATGTTTTATAAAAATAAACACAGATATGTGTAGATCAAAAACTATTTGTTTGGTTAAAGCTTATGTATAAAGCGTTTTTTCCTGACATTCTATAATTTCCTTAAAATGTTTTATCATATAGAATTTTAAAGTTAAAAATTTTAATTTGTTCCAATAATGAAATATGTTTTATAAAAATAAACACACAGATATGTATAGATCGAAAACTATTTATTTGGTTAAAGCTTATATATTAAAACATTTCTTCCTGACATTCTATAATTTCCTTAATTTTTTATATAGTAAAAGAAAATGAAAAAAAATTTGTAAAAATGTCACATACTTTGTACATGTTATCTCACTCGTTTTTATTTAGTTATTAAACTTTTCTTTACGACGAAACTAAATCTTTGCAAAATATCAGAAATTACGTAAAAAATCCTGCGAAATATATTTTGATGAATTAATCAAAAAACTTACCCACAGCGACTTGCCCATAAGGTTATCCCATAAGTAATTTCATTACAAAGATAAAAATTCATAAACATTTAGAAATTGTCATATCGGATTGCTGCACTGTAAAAATTTGCAGCAAACTGTCCCGTCATTTGACCGTTTTTATTGAAAACTGTTACATAACTGCAATTAAACTCTTTTCTGACCATAATATTGTCCATATTATAGTCAGAGTAGAGTTAAATTATGGTTATATATGTAACCATTTTCCATACAAACGGTCAAATGACTGGACAGTTTGCAGTAAATTTTTAACAGTGTGTTTGTACCATGCGACTTGCCGATATTTTTGTGAAAAAATATTTCTAAGCAATATTTCTAATGATCTGGGCTGTTTTTTTTTTGCTTTTGTCAAAATTTTTCGACATTAAGTCTTGCCGCAGTCTTAGTCATTACAAACCGCACTCCACAATTGGTTAATTTTCTCTGAATTTTTAAAATGGTCACTATATATGTCTGCTTTATGTTTGGTGATTCAAAGAACACTATGAGAGGCTGTAAAATATATTTTTTTCCTTTTAATTTTATTAGGAAATGAAGCTAAAGTGTTACTATTTTATTCCCTGATATATCATAACGTATTGCACATCACACAAAAATACTACATACTTATTTCTTTCTTTCTTTAAATAGCTTCATAAAACAATTTCAGAAATTCAGATCTAGAATTTCAGATTGTGCATTAAGATAATGCTTCTTCTTTATGGTGGTGCATTTTGGATATAAAACGTTTCTGAATGAAAAATTCCCTTTTTCAGTTTTATGTTTATAAAACAATTTTGAAGAAAGATTGACTTATTTTAAAGAAGTTATTTTTTAGTTCTTTTAATGTTCCCATTTTCTAAATATTAAGTAAAAATGTTATTTATGATCCTAATAGTATTTAATGCTCTAATTGTAATATATTTTTTAGATATCTTCTATGATAATGAATTCTTTGTCAACAAGTGCGGGTAAAGATTTATTTATTTAGACAAGAATTACAGTAGAAAAATTTATAAATGGAAAAACGTTTCCTGTGGAAATATCATACTAAGAGTGTTTATAGTAAGTTAGAAGCTGAAAAATATCATAAATACATTAACTTGATATATTTTGCTGATAGGTATTATTTTTCGCAAGAATGTTAGCTCTAAGGTTTTTGGTTGATATTTATGATAGTTCATGGGCTATTTAAATTTTGCCAACACAAATTTGGTCATATTAAGTTTCTTTTCAGTATATGAATTAAATCAAAGCAATTAGCTGAGACTGAACTTATCGAAACATTGAAACTGGCAATATGTTTGCATATTAATTCTTCCAAAAGACAAAACATCTATAACAATCAACTCAAATCAAATTATGAAATATAACGACTCTATAAGACGCAAAAGCTTGGTTCATGATATCACTCATGTGTTTCTAATTATATAGACCAACTGCAGAGGCTCCATCATAGCTGTTGAACCATCCAATTGATTTTAATAAACGAGGATTTGTAAGTTTTTTCTACAAAATTGTATGTGCGACAACATACGCAAAGCTACAAAAATTCAAATATTGCAGACAGCAGAAATCAAAATAAGGTACAAAAATATTTTTTATTTTAATTCTACCAAAATGTATTAGATATAAAGGGCCCCGTGAAGATAATTATAAGTTTAGTAATAGCTAATATTAAATCGACATTTATAAATAATTGTAATATTTGTAAATTAATTAACTCTTAAATGTCTGATTATTAAATTCAATTGATTTAGATATAAATTTCTTATTTTGTTACTATTTTGATACTAGTGTTGCTGTCTTCATGTTAAAATTTCATCTAATTTAGCATATTTGGTAACTATACGTCTGATAAGAAGAGATTTAAAGTTTTATTGTTATTCATAAGCATACGTATTTCGTAATACTTCAGATGACTTAAATGTGTATGTAACTACAAGGCAACAAAAAGCCTTTATGTGTTAAAACCTTTTTCATTGTATATGATGTAAGTGCAATATCAACCGTGACTTGTACACATTTACATGATGAAGGCCTTATTTTATCTGAGTTTATTACAAAAAGATTAATAGATAATTATAGTGATTTCATCCGCGAATATTTGAACATTTTATTATTTCAATTGTGACTTTTTACGTATACCGAGAACATTTCCAATTGAAATATGAGGTTTACAGAATTACAGTATCCATGTTTCAATAGTTGTAGAAAAAAAAAACAGCAATTCTAAAACGTCAAATCTATATGGTAAGCAGTAAAGAGCATGGGACAACTAATGATGTAAATAAAATAAAATGAAATGAGAAAATAATTACAAAAATAAACGTTAGGAGAATACATGCCGTTGCGAGCAATTTATAGTAAAAAACAAAATTTAACATTACGGTTTTACAGACTTTATGCGCATTATTAAAAACTGTCAGTATCTAAAGGTATGAGACTTCGATAAATTATTTTAATAATATTGTGATCTTATTATTATTTTTAATAATACTTTTAATAATTTTACTAAAATGAATTTATTTACTTATTAAAATTTTCATAATATCATTAATAATAATTGTAATCACTTTTTATTTTTAATAAGTGACCATCATTCACCACAAACATTGAATGTTAAATTTAGGTAGACTTTTGTAAATATACAATATATCATCAACAAGGAGTACGTCACTTTCATGTAAATATTTCAAACACAGTTTACTTAAAAAATGACGCCATACGTTGTCCATGTTCTGAAATGAATACAATGTGAATTCCATGTTTTTTTACCATTAATTTTTCTACAGAGTTTTGAAATATAAAAAACTTTAATTCTGATATTTATTCATTCCAGACTCATTTTAAATGAAACTGTAATGAATATATCTTGGCATCTAAACTATGTCACTGTCTGCCAGTAATTTTATCTTAATCTATTTATACCACTTAGCAAATACAGTGTTGTAGAAAATAAATTCAGAATTGTTTTCTCTTATTAATTTATAAACTAGATTTATTATATCTTTTTTGAAAAATCACTATTTACAATACTACTTTATTTCTGACTACTTTTAAGAGAATCTTCGACGAATATATTTTTAACATATATGAAGTAATTAACTGGCATTTAATAATGCTTTTACGCATAATTAGCTAAGTTTATTTGATTCATTTATTTTCTTCCAATACACACCTATATATAAACATTATTAAAATAGAGTAATAGTTACCCAAAGTTTATAACGTATACAGCGCAAAATTCTTCTTTACAACTAAACAAAGTACATTACGCTTAAATAGCAATAAATGAAATAGTTAAGAAACAATTTGACGGAGATGCACATTTCCAGAACTCATTAAATGTTACACTTTGATAAATATCGAGAGAATGTGGAATTATTTCTTCAAATTAATAATTTAGATTGATTTTCTAGTGTTCTTCCAAATAAATGCCTAAATTCACAGAAGTGGTGAATTGATTTTCTGTACAAATATTCTTTTAGTATTTAATTAATACAGATAATCAAAAGGTCGCGTGATCCATGAAAAATATTTTATTTAACAAGTTACATACATGATTTAACTAAAGACATGGGCTAATTTGAATAATTAATTAATCAGAGAAACAAAATCGAAAGAAAAATTAACGTTGTCATAGGATATTTCAAATTGTAACCCGTTTCCTCAGATACATGCACAATTGCCTTTTATCCCATTTGATGCTCTTCTTTATCTTTGAGCGCTTATTTGAATCTCGTGATCATAGCTTTCAAGTCATCCACAGATTGTTTTCTTAGACACGTGCTTTGCATAGACCTTTCTGACATTCTCCGTTTGTAACTGCAACATTTTACTCTTGATTTCCTGCATTTTAATAGGGATGAGAACACAAAGGCGGCTTTTTCCTTTTTCAGTTTCTCGAAATCATGTTGCTAAATTGTAAATTGTCGTCTTGTCTGTCTCATGAGCATTTTGGTATGTGTCTTTAAACTCTTTAATGGTTTTATAAACAATATTGTTCTGAAATAGTGCTAAATCATAAAAATATTTTTGTGCTTGGGAAAATTGTACATCCATCTTGCATCAAACTAATGTTATTCTTACAGCTTCTTAAACTGCAAGTGACATTTCTATTCCTATATGATTTTCAACAATATACTAATCCCATGTATCGAAAAATAATAACATTATTAGCTATTTTGGATTTTGTATACAGTTCTAAAATTTGGGTTGTGTGACTTTTCGATCCATTTATTAATTATTCATTAATATGCAGTTCATACATTGAAAAAAATACGAAAACGTTTCCTGATATTGTGACTTTCGGAAACATAAAAACTAAAATGCATAAAATATGATAGAACAATACTTGGAGGTATATTTAATAGGGTGTTTTGGATTTTAATCAAGAATCATACGAGATTAGCAGGATTTGTTTATTATATTTTCAACTTAGGACCGGGTTTGTTATGGTACCAAACAAATTATTAGCTATAGAAAAAATTAATCTCAATGTCGGTTGAACGAACAATTGAACTTGATTCACTTTGACTCTGAACGGCTTAAACATTCAACGCAAGCTTGTAGTTACCCTTTTGACTCTGGAAACTTTTCAATCCTATCTAGAAAATGTAAGTAGAAGAAACATGAACCTTTAAAACCAACAGATGTCCGAAATTATTAACAAAACTATTATTTCTGAAATATAAGGTCAGAAAAGGTGCCATTTTATATCAGAATTGTTTCCGTAAACTCCGGGTGTCTGTTTTATGAGACTCCAGACTTGTTCTTTTTCAAGTAGTTTCTACTAAATTACGAAAACATTTCAGAACCGTGGGTAATGACGATGTAACTTTGAATTTACGAAAGCATTTCTGCTATATTAGAGAGTTTTTTTCTGAAACTGTTTTACAATCTATGATGTATTACATGATTAGAAAACAAGTGGATTTTTTTCATTGCTAGGGTGAGCATAAAACTGACAGAGTGAAAATTGTCCCAAGCCGGGTATCGAACCCGGAACCTTTCATGAGCCACAGAATAGCGCTCTAAGGCTCCACTACTGAGCTACAAGGAACGATATCCCAACTCGGCATCTCTAACTCTTATATATGTCGGACAGGCTGGTTCGATTCCCAGCTTAACACAATTTTCACTCTGTCGGCTTTAAGCTCAGTTTAGCAATGAAAAAAATCCACTTGTTTGTTACTCATTAATTTCGGGCGAATTTTACTCCTGAAAAATTAATTGAAATTTACTTGTAGATGTATTATGTTTTTAGAATAACTAATTCAAATCATCAATTAAATATCAAAGATACTCAAAGATATATGTTATATATTTAGAGGAGTTAATAATGTATAATCATTATAACAACATACAGTCACAATTACAATTAAATATTATGTATAAAATGTATTTCAAACCATCATATTCAAATTTAGAGAGGAAGTATATCAATTTGGTGCGAATCGTATTTATATTGAAAAACATATCGAGAAATGCATATATGACGCTGTACACCAGCACTTTAGTTAACTGTATCATTTTATGGTCTCCAACATCAGATAACTGCTCTAACATCAATAATTAATAACCCGCTCTTCTCTTTAAAAATCACTATTTTTTATCTTTAAAGAATTATCAACCCTCTCCAAGCAAAACAGAAAAAATAAAATAATGATTTTGGACATAACTGATGGTGAAATGGAGGCAACCAACGAACCAATCAAGCATTCTGGGAAAAATTCTTAATGGCAAAGGACAAAAATCGTCAACAATTCAAAAATCGCTGTAGGATTTCCAAAAGAATTTTATTGCAAATTGGACAAAATTTACTAAATTGGGACAAAAGTTTCGGACCCTATACCTGTTACTAATGTGTAAAAATCTCAGCAAAACTTGAAAAACGCTAAAAATCGCATAAAAAATTAAATTAAAAAATCTATTCTGCGTGCAGCGATCTTTTCAGAACACAGCCGAAAGATAGACAGACTGACAAACATCTGTCTTTATTATTATAGATAAACAGAATGATTGGAATATGTCGACTGATAAAGTGATCAATCTAATAATGCTTTCCTTTACTTGGATATAAAAATTATTCCTTCAACATAAAACTTCTTCCAGATTTTAATAAAGAGAGTTTGATAGATTATACAGATGTCCGATAAGTAATACAGAGTTTGCTGTGAAGGATGATTTAAACAAAAACAAAATCAATAAAAAATGTATAAGCGTTTATTCAGATACCCGAGGTTGTTTGTTTTGCACAATTTTCTTATATATCATTCAATTAATGACGTTAGTTATTTGGGTTTCGTTCATCTCACGAAACCGGATTACTCCCGCTCCGTTGTCTGTCCGTCACAGAGCCATTCTTAGAAACTATGTAACTTACAGAGTTGAAACTTTGTGTATATCTAGCTGAATTCCACCTATGAAGCTCAAAATATTAAAATTAGAAAAAAATCGTATTATTTTAATAAATAGAGATAAAACACCAAAATTCTAACAGCCTTTTCCTATTAAATTTAAACATTTTTTGTTAAAGCAGTTGCCAAAAATTAAAAATCCACAGTGAAATTATTTCTAAAATAATTAATTTTCTATTGAACGATTTTCACGTGAAAAATTAAAATGAAATAAAAAGTTTCACCAATTGAAAAAAATATTAATATGAAATAAAAATGATTGACGTATAGTGGTAATAAAACGGAAAATTTCAAAGATTTCTCAATAATACAAGGAGTATGAGTATGTGTATGTACACAAATCATATTAATATCACGTCATTAGGATTTAAAAAGAAAATCTAACGTCATATTGGAAGTTTAACGAAATTTTCAAATGTTTGAGAATAATACAAAGCGAGTATCAATATGAGTAATAGAGAATAGTAAATATATATGAGTTTGAGAAACATATTGAATCATGATAAAAATTATGGAAATATTCGCATGCTTTAATATTTTGAAGGTGTACAACATGTTTAATTTTGAAATTATTTTTTTTTAATATCGCATTTAGTCCGCATGACAGATATTATTATGAAAGAATATAATAGCGGGTTTCGCCCGCTATCGGGTTGGTTTAGATAAATTTTTTACTTTATAAAAAACATGACTTTTTTTTTTTTTTTTTTTTTTTTTTTGTATTTATTAAAGAAAGGATAAAGTGTTTTGAAAGAAATATTAAACGAAACCCTTTGAGCGATCTTCGATCACACTTACCCACTTGTTGTTTCTTATTCCATATTTATTTATCTTTCTGGAACATATACAAAGCTTCACTGACAAGTCAACACAGGTTCTCAAATATAGAGGTGCCTCGAAGCTCAAGTTGGAAACTGCTGTTTAAAACCAATTTAAATATCTTCTTTATCATTTTAAACATAACAAATAATCTTATAGTTTCGAATTCCGTTTTCTTAATATTCGTGAAAATTTGCAGTATTACACAAACATCGTTTCGCTGTCGTAGGATAGAAGTAATGAGACTTTATAAAGATTTCAAATATCAGCTAAAGAATAAAATATCAAGATGATAAAACGGCACATTGGTAGACTTTTTTGTCCATTTGGATACTTTCAAATTACACTAATGCATCTTAAAAGTTATATTCATAACGCAAGAAACAATATTTTATAAACTCAAATTACGCTTTTGAATTAAATACGAAACCAAATTTATATCCGATATCAAGTGTCAATTTAAAAAACTATAAATTAAAAAATATCATAAATTATAATACTCTGTGCTCACAAAAATATCATAAATTACTTAAATTCGCCATTGAAACGTAAATGAGCACATTAAAATGAATGACTACCGAATGAAAATGAATACCGTTATAAGTCCAATATCAAGTGTCATGTTGAAAAATATTGAAAGTAGAATCTTGATGAGATTTGAGGGGGCAGTTTAGCTCCTGCCATGAAGAGTGTACTATTGATAGGCAACTCCGATCGAAGGAAAAATGAAGACCTTTAAAAAATAGTTGGAAATAGAGCTAAAGGTACAAGAGCATTGAAATTCTATGCAAAAAACTAAAATATCTCAAAATAACTAGTTTGAGAATATCATAATTTTTCCTCTTGACCTTTTATGTATATGAGGGGTCAGGGCAAGAAAGTGTTAAGCCACATTTTTGCACTTCTGAGATATTTCAATTTGAAAATTTGATCAAATAATCAAATCAAGATATAAAATATATAGTTTTTTCGCAACTGTCTTAGTAACATTCCAGATATTTTGAGTAACAATATGGCATTACTTTAATGATGTTACAATTATGTTTTTTTTTTGTAAATTAGCTATCTTCATTGGGGGCAAAAACGAAACCTGGGACATATTCTGCCACCAAGTGACATTAGAAACACATTATATGTAGGCTATTATAATTTACAATATTAAGCAACAGATTACAGTGTTAAATTTATTTCTCCAAAAATGTGGCTTGGCCTTTTCGTGCTCCGACCCCCCTCATATTACATCAATAAAAGTGATGAAAGTTATGTAGTACGAATTATGTTTTGGCAGCTAAATATGCTTCTGTACATTTTGTTTTACTACATTTGAAAGTGAACTTAACATCACTAAAAATGTATCTTCTCACACTAATAATGTTATTTTAAAAAGAATCATGTTTGCTAAATTATAGAAGTACGTATAAAATTTTAAATTCGAACTAATATTATAATGAAATTTATTATCTAAATTTAAAATATTTTTTTATACTTTAAATTCTTCGTCTGTAAAAATAAAAAAAAAGTAATTCAAACCATTTTAAGATTAATATTTATTTAGTTTAAATATTTAGTTCATGAAATCTCTTGTTCATTCTGATATGTTTAATTTTACATCCAACAAAAAATGAACTGCGATTTTGATTTGACAACATATTTGATTAGTTAACCCACGCAATCTCTACGAACGATAATTCTAGCAACATTTCCTTTTTATTTTCTGACTTTTGGAGAACAAAACTTATTTCTTATCGGAACTCAATTTCACAGTTCACTGAACGAAACTAATGCGAAAGCAACCTTAATGTAATAAAATGATATAAAGCATTAAGAAATCATATAAAGTAAATTTTGATATTCCAGGCATTTCTTTATTATCATCGCTACATCCATCTTGTTACTACATAATAGCATTTTGGAAAATGAGCTTTTTCTAGGTTACTTTTTTGCTGCTAATGTTATTAAAGACTATTCATATAATTTTGCAAAATAAATATTCAAGAAGCTGAATACTTTAAAATTTCAATGCTCGACTGTAAAATTCTTCTTTTAAAATATTTGTTGGATAGTTTAGTATTATCTATTAAGATTTAGAGAGATGTTGCAATTTAATAAAACTTTAACATGGTTAAAGTTTTGCGAATTTCCTAATGCAAGAGTTCATTAAATAAATTATAGAATCACAACAAACCATTAAGATAAGGGATTCACAAATTTTACAATGGCGTAAAACTAAATTTACCACCAGGTAATGAAGGTAAGATTACCAGGTTCTGATATACAGCAGGGAATTCAGGCACATTCCCTAGAGCCCCTCTCTCAAAGAAATCCCAAAGATGATTTAAATTGTAATAATAAACGAAATTATGCATTTATGAAGGGTCCTAGATGAGTCTCTAAAAGCATATGTAACCAATACCTTCAAGTTAACAAATCGGTCTCCGAATGTTAATATTTAAAACGGCATTCATATATTCATATATTGGAGCGTCATTCATACATTGGAGCAGCATTATTATTAAAAATATTAATAATATGCAGAATATCTTAAAAGAATTTGGAGGCGAGAACCACAAGACTTTATTCACATACGCTTTTATGTACAAATTGCTGACTTGTATATCTATTAAGTTACTATATAGAAGTCAAGTTAATGTACAAAAGCCAATATTACTAACTTGCATACAATAACTTGATTTGTATTGTTGATACAAAGAGTGGATCGGGTTTACCAGGCTTACGTTCATCCTGCTCTATTCAATATTTGCGAAATTTAGTCATGTTTCACAAATGCTTAATTTATTCTTGAATTTTGTTTTCCCTTAAAAAAAGGAAAGAAAACAGATTTTCAGAGAGATATGTTGTGCTGAACATGAGTAGAAATTTTACAGCTTTCTCAGAACTCAATATCCATTCCATTTTCTTCCAATCAACAAACAAAACTCCAACAATGCATTCTTTTAAATATTCTTATAAATTGTAACACAGAATAGCAAAATATTTTTTTGTCGCTCCCTTAAGTGACAATTACATTGTATTGTTAATAACAAAGAGATTTTTGATATGAAGAAATTTTTTACCCTGGTTTCCTATACAATAAATTATTTTTACAGTATAGGAAACTAGGGTCAAAAATACATTTATTTAGTCAAAATTACAGGGCGTCTCAATTCAATCCGAAGTCGCGTTTTCGTTCATAACATTAACAGCAGTGAAGATATTTTAACAAAAATTGCAACAGACTAATATTTGTATGAATTGTAAACATATTGTAAGGATTTCGTTAAGTTATCTTCACTACTATTAAAGTTATGAACGAAAATGCGACATCTGATTGGAATGAGATGCCCTGTATTTTTGACTATATAAATGAATTTCTGACCCTGGTCTCCTATACAAAAATTGTTTGTTACAGTGTTCTGTACCAACCCTTAAAGTTTGTACCATGAATTCGAGATCACCCTGTATTGTAATTATCAATTCCTTAGTGTTATTATCACTAAACCAGTTCATGTTTGCGAAACATTCACATTTCAATCTGATGATTTGCTTATACGTGTTTTCATTAATTTTTAATCAATGCATTTGTTTATCAAACAACGCGTTTTAACGAAATAGAAGTGTGCTATGACTAAAGTCTGTTCAAAAACATTTAAAATGATACCACGTTCATCGTTGTGGGTTTTGTACGTTCATAGAAAATTGGATTTTGACTTTGAAAATAATCTTATACATTAAAACGAAAAGGGATTTTCGTCAAATCCACTATTCACACGGAAATGACTAATTTGCGCATGCGTAAAATTAAATCTAGAACCTAACCAGTTTTAGAGTAGACTCCGGCGAGAAAGGGTTCGAAGTTTCGTCGGTTCGAAACCCACTCCGGACAGAATAATTTTTCTTATTTTATTGGCAATAATTCATTTTAATAATGTCATATTTAATTCAGGAGGAAAAGTTGTATAATTTTTATATTTTTTATTCGAATGCTTTATAATTAAGTAAAATTTAACACCCAAGAATATTTAGTTTTAATTACTAAATTTATATTAAAAGTACTTAAATTAAAAGATCGTGCAAGTAGTTATCGATTAAATATATTGAACTGGTCTACAATTTTTATTATATTTGGTATGATCATTATCATTATGTCACATATATAATAGGATAACTATGTGATTATTTGTCGCAAAAAAGGAAAAATAAAATGAGAGAACAAAAAGAAGGAACAATATACGTACAGGAACTCAAAGTTATCTTGATATCCATGATTTAACAATTAAATAATGTGTGCAAATTGAAAATATAATTTCAAGTAATTAAAAAATATGTATTATAAATCGTTAGTTGCAAGCAGCAAAGTTTAAATTACGACTTTTAGAATCAGACCGATAAAAATTAATTTTATGAAAATTTTTAAATTCATGTAGTTAAAAAAATAAAAAGCAGAAACACTAAATATTGTTATTTTTCAAAATATTGGGACTGTGGTAAATAAAATTTAACAACCGACAATATATTTTTAGTTACATATTTTATATGATAAATATTTTGATTAAATAAATATTATATAAAACATTTTAATTAAATAAATATTATATAAAATATTTTAATTAAATAAATATTATATAAAATATTTTAATTAATTAAATATTATATAAAATATTTTATTTAAAATATTTTACATGTAATTATCAATTAAATAAGTGGTCTAAACTTTTATCTATAATTTGAAAGACCATTATCAATAAGTGATAGAAAAATGTCTCTTTGTTTCAAGAAAATACCACCATATGGCAGCATCAAAGAATTCTTTTAAAAAAGTACAATCTGAACTCAGAAACCTTTTTTTTTTAGTTGATGTGAAATGTTGTAAGATATTGCAAGCACAATGCTGGCTAGGATTAAAAATTATATTTAATACCACTTTATTCCAAAAGAATAAACATTTAAAAACTCCAACAATTCAAGCTTAAAATAATTTAAAGTATTTCTTCATATTTCTCTTTTTGTAAATAGTTCAAGAATTCTTTTGTTATTGATCCTATCCTTCAAGTATTTATCCAAGTTCTATATTCCATGTATATTTTTTTATCTAATAAATGTGTTTTGTTGATCTTACGAAGAATATATTCCTAATAAATAATTCACAAGACATAAAGGTAAAAATTTTAACTTTTTTTATTATTTGCTATTTGAGGAATCACTTACTCATACCTTAATATGGAATAACATTCCTACAATAAGATATATTTGTATAACTAAGAAAAGTATACGATTATTCTCCTTAAAAAAATGAAAAGAAAAAAAGAGAAAAAAGAAAGAAGCAAAAATATCCATATAATAATTGTAAAAGAAATCACCTTGATATCCATGGTTTGTCTGGGTTTTAGAGTCAGGCTGGTAAAAATAAAATTAATGAAAAATTTTAAAAGTTGTGTAATTTAAATAAAATTTGAAAATACTAAATATTGGTACATATTTTTTTTATTATTTTGAGACTATAGTAAGTAAAAGTAAACCATTAAATTAATATTTTAGTTAAATTCTTTCAAAATTATATCAAGTATAATAGGATGTAAATTACAAGCTTAAAATTATTTCAATTCATTAGCTAAGTAGGCTGGACTGATAACACAATCTATCGTCTTATATCTATAGGAATCGCTTGCACAATATAACGTTTCATAAAATTTTGAATACTTAATTTATATAAAAGCAGCTAATTAAAAATAAAAGCATATTTCTGATGGAACTTTCAAGTTAATTACCGTCAAATTTTGACGGGTACTATCTAGTATATATAATAATTTATCATATTGCGAAATTATGTTTTGGAAAGAATATTTAGCTGGTTATTTTCTTGAAGAAAAAGGAATTAAATATTAATATTTTCATCTTACAATTTAAACATTCTAAAAATATGATTTTATGCAAAAGTATTTCTTTTACTTTTTTTGGATTATTCGGTATTATTTTTTAAGAACATGGTACATTTTAGCGGATTAAAAAGGGATGAATTGAATGAAAGAATGATTATATTTATTCTTAGTATTTCAAAGCAAAATCAATCTTTCGCTGCTGTTTGTTTTATTATGTAGGAAGTGATAATATTTATTACTTCTGTAAATTTCAATAAAATGATTAGGAATATATTTTGTGAGCAATATCAAAATTAATATTCTGAGCAAGAAAAAAGGGTTTAAAATTTTAAAATTTAGTAAAATCTTATAGAATCCCTTTCAGTCAGTGTGCGATAATGTGATAGTTTTTAAACACTAAATTACTGAAACACAAATTCAGTATCAAAATGTTCACGGCCAAAATGGCTTTCATTTAAAAATATAAATTTCATTTAATAGAAAAATTGAAAACTTAATTTTCGACTCGATAAAAGTATACTGCCCCCTTTAAGTTTTCGGAAATGTATTAGGTAATTAATAATCTGAATGTGTTTTAAGGCAACATAAAGAAAAAAAAAAGTTGGAAATTCTACGTCAAACGTCGTGACAGTTGACGTGCGTTCGTACTATAACTAGTTTCAGTGAAATGAATTATATCGTCTGTTATGATATGATTATTCTCACTAATAAAATAAGAACATTTTAAGTTGGCAACATTTTATCTTTTGTTAACATTTTTTGAAAATTACAGCTTTGAAAATTTCAGAACTTGAAATCCATATTTAGACTTTTTTTCCATTTAATATCTATTTCTCCTTAAACATCTATCCAAAAAACTGTCGTAGATTGTATGATTACTATAAATATACAATTTTAATATACAAATTCGGTTTTTACATTCAGTAATGCGGAAATAATATGACTCTATCTTAAATAGGACGTAATCGCCATGGCAACCTAGAACCATTACCTATCTTGGGATATCATTCAGTTAATTACGTATGATAGGATTTAATATAATTAAGAAAACTTTTATTAATATCTTTTTAAATTTTATTCGATTTTCACAAAATCTGAAATTTTTCGATAAAATTCTGCAACGATTATATACATTAAATTTCAAACCATTCGGTTGGGTATTTTTTGCGCTGTTATATGCAGACAGACGGATAGACGGACGGACCAGACGGAGACTATAGGTGCTACGTATTTATGTAATTACGAACGCATCTAATAAGAAAACAGTACACATTTCAGATAAAAAATTTCTCATATGAAATCATTCCCTAAAACAAATATCCTTCAATCATGAAATAATATCTTCTTCTACTACCCAATAATACTCTCTCCCCAGAAATACGGCCATGTCTTTTTGTATACCTGATGTTGGACTGTGTTACGTTTGATCATAAATCTTTTAATCAAAGTTTTATCTCTCTATTTTCTCATCAAGCATCTATACGTGGTCATCGATAAAGGTTGAACAGACTGGACAGAATCATAACTCTAAAAGTAATTGCGTAAACGCAATTACGAGGGTAAATCAATAAGTAATTACTCCATTGCTCCAAATTTTATTTTTTTTCACAGCTACTGGACTATCTATACTTTATATTATAGAGGTATCCTTACTTTACTTATATAGTATTTTCCTCTTCCGATTGGTAGAATAGAACCATGTATCTAAGCTAAAAGAAAGAGTCGTCATCGAAGTTTTGGCAAAAGAAAGTTGAGCACGTAAGGAAATTCATAGACGCTTGAAGAATGTTTATGGAGACGCTCTAATGGACATTAGCAATGTGCGGCGTTGAGTGAAGAAGTTTTGAAACGGAGAAACAGAAATTGTAGATAAAACGAGAAGAGGCCGGGCGATAACATCAGTCACAGATACAAATCGATAATGTGCTGAAGAACTGATTCGAGAAGACAGACGCGTTACAGTTCAGTATGTTGTTGATACATTGAACGTCTCGTATGGCTCTGCCCAAAGAATTATTGCTGACTTAGGATATCAAAAAGTTTGTGCTAAGTGGGTTCCCACGCAATTGACTGTTGATAATCGGAGGAGGAGAGTGGATGTTTGTCAAGAGCTCCTGGACATATTTGAAGCGGAGCAACAGGACTTCTTCAGGAATGTGGTCACTGGAGATGAGACCTGGGTATACCTGTATGATCCAGAGAGTAAAGTGCAATCCAAAGAATAATGTTACAGTGGTTCTCTATGTTCCAAAAAATTCGAGTCTACCAGAACAGCACAGAATTTTTTTCCAAATGGTTTTAATGCTTGTGTTAATCGATGGCACAAATACGTGCAAATGCATGGTGACTACGTTGAGCAGTAGTTTTGCGTAGAGGACAGTTCAGGCTGTGATCTATAATAACTTTTGCTGTTATATGTTCATTAATAAAGTTTTTAAGACACATGAGACAATACTTATTGATCCAATCTCGTATTTTCTTTTCAAAGTACTCGGCAATTAATCAAGATTTGTTAGTTGTAGCTGTTTTAAAGTCGTGACATTCAGAGGATGGGCAGAATCTATGATCTGAAAATGGTAATCGCACCACACGTTCACAATATTATTCGATGATTCCGGAGTGGAAAGCGTATAAGTCTAAAACTATTGGAGATATGGGACAGCGTCTCCATAACAGCGTCTCCATAAACATTCTTCAAGCGTGCATGAATTTCCTTAGGTGAACAACCTTCTTTTGCCAAAAATGCGATGAGGACTCTGTGTTTTAGTTTCAGATCCATGGTTCTAATCTGTCAATCTTAAAAGGAAAATACTATATAAGTAGAGTAATAAGTATAAGTACTCTATAATATCAAGTATAGATAGTCCAGTAGCTGTGAAAGAATTAAAATTTAGAGCAATGGAGGCATTACCTATTGGTTCACCCTCGTATTTAGCTTTTAATGCAATATTTTAACTTCTAAACATCGCAGAATATCGTTTTTTACACCGTCGAATAGGAAAGGAAATAATTCTTTCAAATACAATTTGTTTGAAAACTGTATCTCAATTTATGGATTTTTATGGTTTTAAAATAATTTCCAAGCATATATTTTTTAAATCAATTTCTATCGTGTACATTCTGATTACGAAAGATTAAGCCGTTTACACTTAAAACAATATAAATAGTTCAGAATTTTTTCCGGCTAATATTCCACAACGGAATTAAAATTTCGTAAATAAATAAAATTATAAAATTATATAAATAAAACACAAATGTAATAGACATGTAATCGAACTACGCATTTAAACCAAATGAAATTATCAAAATCAAAAAGGTGCTGTAGCGATCCTTGGCGAATTTTCAGCTATCAAATCTTCGCATGCGGCTAATACGAAAGTATCACTTTTGGTAAATTTCCAAACTTTATTTAAATACATTATTGATTTTTTTCATATAAAATGCTTTTGTATAATGACGGTTCTGTATTTTGGAAAATTTATCTTTATTGTTAATTTTTAAATTCATGTATCAAGAGACCCTCAAATAAGAAGAAATTATCGATTAATAACAAGAAATAAAATTTTATAAATGATATATTTTGATTAGAATCCTCTATAATTAGTATAATATAACCAAAACTAGTTATGTGAAGTAAGACAATAGCTATACAAAAATAGCTGTGATATTTATTTTATTCATATCTCAAGATACGAATCATAAAAGAAGAAATAAACAAATAATACACTTTTATTCATATCGTCTAATTATCTAGGAAAGTATATACGTAATATATTTATGGGACGGCAATAGGTGGTCATGAAAAAATATTTATTATTATTATTATTTTTATATCTCAAAGAAGAACCCAAATAAGAAGAAATGCTCGAGATTTTTTTTTATAAAAGTTAAGTACGTTATTAGCTTTATTCCAGGTAACTCGCATATTCACTGTTGAATTAAAAACTAAAATAGCATAAGCATTCTTCCAAGGACTGCCAGTATTTTCATTAATAAAATTGGACTATCCCTGAGATGATTGATAATGAATACAAAGAATTTAATGAGATTCAAAGTAGCTATAAGCAGGAAAATTTTCAAATTTCATGATAAAGGAAAGGTATCAATTCATGTAGTTGTTTTAAGAACGTTTTTTTATTACATCTCATAGTTATTTGTAAATATTTTTTTTATTATTAATCTTAATTTATGTTTATCTATGGAGGATTCGAAAAAATCTAATAAGAAGCAAATACGTTTAATGCTTTCAATCGTTGAAAAAAACATTGTATCATTTATGATAAAAGATTTCCTATCTTGAAATAAATGTTACACTGCGATGATATTATATTTAGGAATTATTTCTGTATTTTATTCATACCAATTGAAAATTAAATGTTATTAAAAATTGTATTACCAAATAGATTTATAAAGTTCCAGTTTGAGGAGTTGCCAGTTCAGAACCATATGCATGATTTCTCGTTAATCACTATTAATTTTATTTATTGAAAAAGTGCTGTTACATATTTTGCTTCAGTTGAAAAACTGGTGTAGGTAAGCGTATGTATTTGTAGAAGTTGTAGTTAAGTGTATATAGTTTAAGCACATAAGATGGGGATTTAGTATGTAAGGTATATAAGATTTAGTATGTAAGATTTATAAGTAAGGAAAATAATTACATAAATATGGATATGATGTAATAAGCATGTAGTATTCAGCATAAAGTTTGTTTCTAACGTTAACTACTCATGCACTAAGTAAAATTCCCCACAAGGCGGTAGTTTAACAGTTTCCAAAATAGTTGAAAAGAATGAGAAGTTAAAAAAACGTTCTTTTAGCATCTGAACTTGTTATCTTATCGTAGACTAGTTTCATTAGCATTTAGTGCAGTTTCATTTCAGTAAATTCATGGATTTTTGCTCAAATATTGGAAGAGAAGCGTATTCAACTGATAGGTTTCTTGACCAATAGAATTACGGGAAATTACAGGGAACAGCCAATAGGAAAAGAAGCGGATATAACGGATAGGTTTTTTTGACAAACAGAATTACAGGAAATAACAAGGAACAGTCAATAGGAAAAATGCACAGTGAATGGAACTAATAACGTGAAATAATGCTAGTAAAAATTAAGACAAAGGGGTTTTTATATGACATTTCCAACAATCTGATAATGGGGGACTACCGAAGTCATAATTGACAATATTTGTATGATTTTTATAGATATGGAATGCTTTATGACAATTAATTTCATGTACAGAAATGGGTTTAGAGACATTTTTAGCTGAGTTGAAGTCAACGCTGTGGTTCATCTTCCAGCAATGTTTTGCAATTTTAGATTTGTTAGTTTCTCGTTTTTGATTATATCACTTGAGCTCTTTAATACGAAATTTTAAACAATGTTTCGTTTGTCCAATATAGGAAATAATGCACTGACAATTAACGCTATAGATAGACCATGTATTAGATAATTTAATAGGATCTTTCAGATTGGAGAGAGTAAGGTTATTTGCAGAGAGTAAATTTATTTTAAAATCATAGTGTCTACGAATTTTAGCTGTGGGAAAGCTTGATTTAAGAACGTAAGGTTAAATAATCCTAACGTTGGAAAATGAAGAAGAGTAAGGTGTACTTGAGGAAGGAGGATGTTGTAGTTTAAATATATCTCTAAATGGAAGGGTTGCAACCTCTGTCAATAATAATGTCTTTATGATATTGCATTTCAGAATTAGGTGAGTGGGAATCAGAGTAAAAGTGTATCGCCCGATTTATAAAGGTATAAACAGTGGCCATATTTTGGCTAGAAGGATAATATGAGCAAGGATGAACTGGTAGAGAAATATCAAAAATTTTGTGACAAATGGACTTGGAGAAGCCGTTTTCCGTACGATTGACAAAGTTAAGTGGGACATTATTTTTTGTATCATAACTAAATTAAATATTGATGTCGATCGAGTTGATCATGTTAAGGATATTAACAATATTGTGAACAGATATTTAAATTAAGGTGAATGTGTTCATAGCCTTAAAATGCATTATTTCTGCTTCCTTCTTCGTCAAGATGGGTTTACACAGATCCTATTTCGCCATTCTTTGCGCCCTGATTAAAGAAACTCGTCTTGTCGTTTCAAAAATTGAAGTGAAAATTTTTGACATACATTTAAAATTAACAGTTAATCTTCTCAATTTCACGTCTATAGATTTACATTTCTGGGACCCTGCTGAAAATCTTTCCAGTAAACATTCTTATAAACCTTAATGCAGCGCGGCCTTGGTCCTGTCTGATGCATGAAGCATTTGGGTTCCTCAGAAACTGTACCGGCAGTACTGTCGGCCTTCGGCCTGAAAGTTTTACCCGTCTCTTTCAATCCCATGACAACTGTTGATCTTCCTAACGTCAATCAAAATGCTGTCAACAATCTTTCTAGTACATACATACCGGAAATACAATATTATTTCTAAAACTAAACTCTAATTTTGAAATTTCTAAAAAAATATTCTTTCCCTCAGTTAATTGCTCCAGTTGTATGAAAGCCTTTGAAAGTAGTCGCTTAACAGAGATACAAAAAGAAAATTTGCGTCATCTTATTATTTCTAATGTTAATTTTAATTCGAATAATACAATTTAAACTCACGTCTCTTAAAAGAAACTGCCTTCAATGAGTTTAAATCTAATGATAATATTGTAATTCCGAAAGCAGATAACTGCGGCCAGATTGTCATATTCGATGAAAAAACAATATGCTGAAGGCGTAAATACTGAATAATCTAATTAATGATAGTCATTACCCAACAAACACGTCATATCTGGCCGCTTGCTGTGAACATTATGGCCAAATATTTTTGCGGCAATTTGTATCCAGCCACCATTGTATATTAACTGATGCGCCGCTACATCCGGTAGCAGTCGACTAACGGATAACGGGCGAGCGCAGAGAAAACTACTGCATTTTCCGCGCTCAGTAGCCACTAAAGTTAAACTTTAGGCCAGCATGTAAAAGCCTGTCATCACCTAGAAAACAGAAGGCCAGTGTCGTCTACTTGATATAATGTTGATAATAAGACAGAGAGAAATCTTTTTTCCTCACTTTTTCAGCATAATTTCCGTTATTTAAAATTTGTTTTTCTATGAAAGCATATTAAGTAAAATGCGAGTAAGTTAAGTTTCCAGCCAGCGTATAAAAGTCCTTCATAATCTAGAAAATAGAAGGCCAGTGCTAAGTAGTTGATATTTTGATTATAGGAGATAAAACAAAATATTTTTTCAAAATAATTTTCACTGTTTAAAGAACATTGTTTAATTAGATGAACGTATTAAAATAATAATAATAATAATAATAATAATAATAATAATAATTTCGATTTTATGCACTAAAATATATATTTGAAATTTTTTCTTTCTCTTTGCTTTTACCCATTTTTGTAAATTACAAATAAAATTAACTTGTTTGCAAAGTATTTCTCAGGCGGTTCTCAAATTCCCTACTCAACAAACGCGAAACTTCCTGACACTCTTCTGATTCATTTTGAAACGTGAAGTCATAAAATTGACAGTGGTCACTGTTGAAGTGATTTGGAATCAAATGGCGGTTTTCATTTTTGATAAATAATTTATTGCGTTCTAAGCGATTTTTGTAACGTGACCACAGATTTTTCTCTTTTCCCACACTGTCGCGCCGGAAATTTGGTTCAAAACGTCACATTTGACAATATTTTCTGAAAGATCTTTCGTCATTACTAAAAAATCGAAAACTCTGTTCTATTACATAGCTTCTGAATAAGAACACCTGCCAATTTCAGGCATTTTCGAACAAAACTGAATTCAGAAATGTGTCAGAAACTAGCTGATTTCGATTTGAGAACAGCCTTAATACATTGAATTTTCTTATGAATACACTGGAATAAAAATGAATATCCTTAAAATTTTAAACAAATTCAGACCTAAACAATATACTACTAATATATAATTCACTTTTTACAATTCGGTGTTGCAACTAATTTTTAATATCGTATGAAATTTGTTTAAAAAAGTATTTTTTTTTCCAGATGATCAAAATTAAATAATATTTTAAAGAAAAATTATGTATATAATTGAAAGCAAGACAAAAAGACAAAGTGATTTATTTTATAAGGCATATGCCGCTTTATAAAATACATTAAAATATTTTGTCCCTCCCGCCCTCCCCCCTCCCCTCCTCTTCAAAAAGGCTTCCATGTTTAGTAAATTAAAGTTTCGGTTGAAGGACGCATTGGAAGGACGTGGGGGATCAAGGTCAAGATAGGGGAGACTGAAAATTCTCGGAAGACACACGCCCGAGGCTCAAATCTGGCTTTTTTTGACTAGTCATTCTCATTTAGTTAGAGAGAGCGCTTAAGAGATGTTGCCTGTTTATATCTTGTATGAGAGAAGCGAACCAGTAATTTCTTAAACATTGGTAAGGTTTTATCAGTTTGTCTATTCATTAAATATATATGTTGTGATAATCTTTTTTGCATCATTTGATTCACGATAGAATTATTTTTTATAAAACCGCACGAAATTTTAAACGTGCTTTTCTTTTCAAAATGTAGAATGATATTTAATTTACAATTGCTTATTTCATGAGATTCACTGATACTGTACTTTATTGCTTAAGGACGTTCTGAAACCCTGACCCATTTCTCAATTAATTTTTGTTTAGAAACACATAAAATGTGCAGGTGTTGTCATTCAGAAACTATGTAATTGAAAGACGTTTTTCATTTTTTGTTAAAGGCAGAAGATATTTCGTAAAATACTGTCAAAGTCGGCATTTTGAACCGAATTCCCAAAGCGGCTGCTTGAGAAAGGGAATAAAATTGTCGTCAAAAATCCTTATAATTCGATAAGCATTTTATTTATCAGAAAATGGAAAACTCATTTCGATTTCAAATCACTTCAACAGTCAGGCATACCAATTTTATTCCTGTACGTTTTAAGATGTGTCAGAAAGTTCCGTGTTGTCGAGCAGGCAATTTGAGAACCACCTTAAAATAGAAAATATTGAGATTTAATTTTCTGTCAATTTTTTTTTTCTTTAACGCCTTTTAAATCTATTAAATAATATTTTCCGATAATGCATATGATTTAAAAATAATCTATAATAATAAACTATCAAAATAATCTATAAAAATAAACTATAATAATAAACTACAATATATAATAAACTGTAATTTATTTAAAATAATTATTATAGCATTATATAATAATTTTTAAAGAAGTTTTTTTCCTCTCTTTTTCTGAGAGTGGAAAATAACTGTTCTAAAAAAAAAAATTGTAAATTTTAATACAATTTAGAAAACTAGAATAAGAAAAAAAACATTAAAAATTTCATGACAATTTCAAATTACTGAATTTTCATGTGAAAAGATTAGAATATTATTATTATTATTTTAATATTTGGCTATTAAACTTTAAAAGATAAATAATCATAAAAAACTGGTCATTCATTGACTATATAAAATAAAAAAGTACTGCAATTTTCTTTTATTTATTTATTTTATTACTTAGGTGAAAATTAATATTCATAAAATTAAAATGATGCAAAAATGTTTTTTTTTTATTATCAATAATGATTTAATGAATAGACATCTTATACTGGTAACATACTTAACAATAATTTATTTTAAAACCATTGTGAAAAAAAAAAAAGAAAAAAACTAACATTAGACATACATACACATAAAAGATTATTTAAGCACCAATTCAAATTTTATTCTGTTAAAAAAATGCTTTTTATAAATTTATTTAAATTATAAAGTGTTTTTGTGTGAAAATAAGTGCTAATTAATAATCATTTAGGTTCACTTTTCAAGAAAACTATAAGTTCAAATTACCTTGTTTTTTTTTTTTTTTTTTTTTTTTTTTTTTCAAAACAAAATACTTGACATAGTGAATGAATTAGTTTTTTTTAATCATGTACTTTTAAAATTTATATGAAATATGATTATTTAAAAATGGCATTGGATAAAAATTTTAAATATATATAATTGAAAAAATAAAATTAATTCACTATGTCAAACATTGTGTTTCTCAAATTTTTGACAAAAAAAATCAAGGTAATTGAATTTATAATTTTCTTGAAAAGTGTACATAAATGATTATTAGTACTTTATTGCACGCAAAAACACTTTATCATTTAAATAAACTCCTAAAAAATATTTTCTTTTATAGAATAAATTTTGATTTATGCCTAAATAATCTTTATTGGGCGACAATGGCTGGGTTTTGGCTAGCTTACATTTATAATACCCAAAAAAGGCATTTTTGTGGGCAGTTTTGGGCTGGATTTAATTCTTGAAAACCACAAATGGCGTTGCTACGGCAAGTTTCTGGCTATCTTTTATTCATTATGATTTTTAATGGCCTAGCTATGGCTAGTTTCCATTAATAATTGCCATTTAAAGTATAATTGTGGCCAGTTTTAGGCAATCTATCATTTATGATTAACCGTTAGTGGCCTAATTATGGGGATCTTATTGTACTTCTGGCCAATTCTGTTGCGGCCTCATTATGGCCAGCGTGACAGTTTTTTTAAGTTGCCATTACGGCCAATGATAGCGGCCCTCCATCTGACAGTTGGGGCCAAAGCTAACGTAGCCATCAGTGGCCCGAAAGTTCTGTGTTCGTTGGGTACCAACTTCTATCTCGTGATCCATCCTCAGAAGAATTGTCAAAAATTAAATCTATAGTCGAGTCTTGTACTCTACTTACCAAGTCCATTAAATTTAAAAGGGATAAATATTATGAACCACTAAATGCAATAATGTTTCTTACGTATTTTATTTCATGCTGCCGTGTAAAAAAAGTCAAATGTTTCTTAATCTACGAAAATGTAATATAACCATAAACGAAAATATAAAATTACCCACGATTTCGAAATGTGCTTTTTATCTTTAGAAACTTCATAACCCCATATATTCAAAGATTTAAAGAAGCATTTATAAAAACATTGTGTCTTTTCATACAACTGATTTTCGGAAACACTTCCGAGTAGTTTTCATAGTATCTTAATCAGTTTTCTCAAAACGTAATATCAGTATTTGAGTGTTTTCAATTCTGAATTAAACATATTCGGCTGCGTAACAGAATTTATTTATACAAGAGTAAAAACAAAATATTAATTTTAATGTTAATGTTAATAACGCTGCCGAAGAACTAGTTGTTTCCTCCTTCGCTGAGACTCGACGATAGAATGCCGCTGCAAAGCAAGGATCGTTCGGGAGACTCGACTTATAGCCTGGTTTCCTTTTTAGGATTCCGGATACGAAGCAGTCGGGGGACTTCAGCTATTCACCAGGTGTTTTCGTGGTGGTTTCCCCTAATTTTGGGATCCACCGCGTATCGTAACGAACTCTGTTTTCAACACTTGGGTTCAAAGGGAGAGCCAGCAGGTGTCAACGTTCCCACCGGCCGCAGCGCTTACGGGAGGACTCTCCTGGTCGAGTGCGTTAGAAGACCCTCAGGACTTGGGTGCGGCGGTTGACATGCCTGATGGGCGTCTGACGACGCAGTTCACTTTTAGCATGTTTGTCTATAAAACATATTCCTTGAACATGAAAATGTTTACTTGAGAATGGACTGCATCCGAAAATAATATATTCCAAATTGAGAAAACTGATTAATACACTACAAGAAGTACTCGTAAATGGTTCACAAAATCAGTAGAAGCCAGCCTTTGTTTTTAAAAATGCTTCTTTAAATCTGAAAAATATATTACTGATATACCTAAAGATAAAGAATGTTTTTCGGAGTCATGGGTAACTCGGAAGGCATTATTGTATATTTCCGTTTGTGGTTATATTATATTTTCCTCGATTAAGAAACATTTGTTTTTTTTTACAGTGTGGCAAGCAGGCAGAAGTTTTCTGAAATTGAATCATTTTGGATCAAGCTTTAATGTGTGTATTGCTTAGAAATGCACGTTAAGTCTTGTGAATCCCTGTATGTTTAAAATGGCTATATCAATTTAAAAACATCCAAACAGGGTAAACGCTGTAAAAAGAGTTTTTTTTTAATGAGTGATAAATGTTATTTGTATATAAATTCTGTTATTAAGAAAGATAATGTTTACTTTTAATTATCTCTATAATAAAGAATGCAGATTTCATGTAAAAACTTCTGAAAAATACATATAAATGTTCATAACGATTCTTATCCCGAACGTTTTACAAATCCGTACATTTAAGTGTTGTTAGGCCGCACGTGTTCAAATTGAGATTCATTAAAACAAACGTGGAAGATAAACAATACATTTATTAGACTTATTGTTTTCTTTCGACATACAGGGTGTTTCACAAAGGACCCCTAACTTTAAAAATCAATAACCCGGAAACGGTGATAGATAGAAACATGAAACCAGTGGTATGTTTATTAAAAAAATCGTAAGAATCTTATACGTAAATCTCAAAATTTAGTTTAAAATAGCACCGATAGATGGCGCTGAGAGCGTTAAGAATCCTTCTAAAGAGAGTTCAGAAGCATAGAAAGACTAGCCGTCGAAGATTTCGCCATTGAAATTTGACCGCTATTTTTGTATAGTGAAAATAATTCGCATCGGCTACGTTGCCTGTATGTTGAATTTTTCTGAAAAGCTCACGAATTGTATTATTTCCATCTGGGCCATTAGCGATTTGAAATCGCGTTTGAAAACTTCTCCTTGTGGCAGTAGGACTCTGATTTAATCGGTGGTACTCTAACACAATAAACACACGTTCCTCCACTGTATATACCACTTTCGGAATTATTTTCACTATACGCTAATAGCGGCCAGATTTCAATGACGAAATCTTCGACGACTAGTCTTTCTATGCTTATGAACTCTCTTTAGAAGGATTCTTAACGCTCTCAGCGCCATCTATCGGTGCCACTTTTAACTAAATTTTGAGATTGACGTATAAGATTCTTACGATTGTTTTAATAAAAATACCATTGGTTTCATTTTTCTATCTATCACCGTTTCCGGTTTATTGATTTTTAAAGTTAGGGGTCCTTTGTGAAACACCCTGTATTTTATTCAAATTATTAGCAAAAGGAGACAATTTTAATATATCTTTTAGTATGTACGAAAGAAATTTAATTCTGGTTCAGTTATAAGTTGAAAGGGAATTTGGAAACAAAATATGTTAAATTCAAAGGAAAATGCTTCTTATATTTTTCACTCCATGCTGATTAGCAGGTAAAAAATTCTGGAATCGAATATTTTTTAAAACTTCGATGTTCGTAGTGATTAGTTGTACACTTTATACATTGTGAGACCTTGCGTGTTTAAAATGACCGTATTGCTTTTAAAATTAACCATCAAAGATGCACAATGTGTCTTAAATACGTCAAAGTTTTTCTATTGCAGAATTTCTCTTTCAATCTAGAAATATATCTATATAAAATAAATCAGTGTAACAAGAAGATATTTTTATATTTATCGATAAATGTAATTTTAAATAAATTCTATTATTGAGAACAGTGCTTGTCTTCTTTTCATCATACCTAAATTAAACGTTTGGCTAAAAGATAAGGTTCAGAATACATATAATAAAATTCATTCAGATCTTCTAAAGCTTAAAAGCATTATTTGTACATGCTCAATACTTTGCAAATAGATATTTCTATTCACATTTTAAAAGCAATATACATAGTTTCTTGCTATATTTACTTCAGGTTTTGAAGTGTTTCTGTTACACATTCGGAAAATCCCTATATACAATATCTGCATTTACCTAAAAGGTTTCACATATGCATCATACAAAAGATCTGTTCTATCTTTAGTAAAATGTGTTTACAATATCGAACATTTTACAAGCAAAACAAATGATTATTTAAAGATACGGTTTTTTATAGGACGCTATATGTCATACGTACAATGTAGTATTTTAGTGGTATCACAGTAAAAAGAGTTATTCGTTTTAGGAAACTTTCATTTAAAATTATTTTGTACTTTATTTTCGCAATGCAATATGAACTATTACTTCATTCTCTTTTTGTACTAATTACATACGTAAATAAAATACACTGCTAAATATGTATTTAAGGAGTCAGGTACCTTTGAACTCACAAAGTACATGAAAAAGCGACTTCCATAAGAATTACGGTAACTCTGTAGCTAATTGACTTCACTACATAGTATAAAACAAAGTCGCTTTTTCTGTCCCTATATCCCTATGTACGCTTAAATCTTTAAAACTACGCAACGGATTTTGATGCGGTTTTTTTTAATAGATAGAGTGATTCAAGAGGAAGGTTTATATGTATAATAACATCCATTAAATAGTTGAGAAATACTGTTATTTTTGAGGTTTTTAATATGATGTCGTAAATAATTTCATTTTTTCCGCTTATACATTGCAAACTTTTTACCCGACTACTTAAAAGGAGAGTAATGGTTTTAGTAGTTAAATTTAATGGGATGAAGTGGTAGTAACAATTTGCGGTGTCAGTAGTGACACGGGACTACCCGAAGCAAAGCGAGGGCGGGCCGCTAGTTGAATTATAAAATTTAAACCACGTATGAATAAAGGTTTATTTTATCAATTAAAATTCTCAAAAAATGTATACACTCATATAAAGCTTTTTATTTATTTTAAAACATAATACAATTTTTATGAAAAAATTATTTTTGCATAATGGGTACAGATATAATGTGTTCTCGAAATGACCTACAATTAAAAAAAATTAAATTTGTAGATCCTGAGATTTTTTTTTAAGTTTAGAGCCTTTATTTCATATTTTATTTATATATTTCAAAAATATTTTTCTTTTTAATTTACATCCTCACAGTAATATTTATAAGAATATTTATAACGCTGAATCTTTCTTTTACTTTCATTTCAAGAATACCTCATAATAATCTTGTGACAATAATAAGTACGAAAGTTGCTTAAAAGGTTTATTAAGAAACCTACGAATATTTTTTGTGATGTTACAACCCAACTTTTCATGAACCGAAACAAACATATATGTTATGTTAGAGGAAAAATAAATATATGTGTTTCTGTATTCTGCAGATATGAAATGAATAGCTTTATTTTTATAGAATAATGAAACACAAATCATTATTATTCTTTATATCGTAATATTTTCTTCATGTAGTTCGTCTTTTATGATGTATATAATTATCGTTAAAAATACAAAGATCGTCTTACTACTTATATTAAAACGTACTTCTTCAATTATTTACTTTTCTTTGATATGGAATGGATTGTCAAGTGAAGATAGATTAGGGTAGATAATAATTAAAAAACTTCGATAATGTGAACAAATGATATCTGAATGTAACTTTATAGCTAATATAAATGGAAACTATGCTCAAATGTTATTGAAAATACGAAGTAACACTTAACTATGCGTCACTGAAAAATCTTATTGAAACCAAGCTGAAATAATGAATTAGGTATTATATCTTTGGGAATGTAATATTATCGGTATTTTTAAATTCAAATAAATAAAATTTATTTATTTGTTCTATAATAATGGAATATAAATATAAATGACAAGTGTTCTTGTTTAAAGATTTCAGGAGATGGGATGTAGAAAACATGGAACCATGACCCTAGTTATCTATTCAGATTTTGACAATGTAATTGGCAATTAGGAAAATGTATCAATTATTTAACATTAAAGTTACCAGTCCTTGATTTGAAAAGGTTGGTCAATGAAAATAGTTTCGAGAAAATGTTAATATGAAATTTTTCATATATATATTATATATGAACAAATTATTTTTATATAAAACATTATGTAAAAACAATGCAGGTTTAACTATGCTCATGTAGATTTCAGAAATATATCATAATGACATACTCAACTGTTTATCTTAAGCAAAAACGAACCTTATTAATCTTAACCGAAGCAAAAACAGTCATTTTTTTACTATGCGTTTTGAATTTGATATACACGGACATACCGTATTCTAAATAAATAGAAGCAAAATATGTATTTTTCTGTAATAAGATATTGGTACTTATTATCTTTAGATATCGGAAAATGGTACTCAGCACAAATCAGAAGCATAGCTTTAGCTGTCTGTGGAATTTTTGACGATGTGTGATGGTTTTGGCAATTCTTGACAAAAAATTGGAATTACAACAATGTAGCTTTTAGTTTTAATATATATTTTTTTTATTTTCTTATAGAAATATAAGTCAAGGGAAAAATGGTTTTGAGCAGAAAATAATAAGGAAACTTCGATGATTTGAATAAATAAACTTTCGATGAAACTTTATACAATATGTAATAATGGTCAGATACCATAGGACAAACAGTGTAAAAACACAAACAACTGTTCTCTACAGAATATTATATTAAAAGTAAGCAGAAATCATAAATTTTAGATTACACATTTGAAATTTTAATGCACTCCAATATACTAAATTTCAAATAAATATATTGGTAAATGTTTTTAATTAATTTTTAATAAACATAATAATATATAAAATAACGATATTAAAAAAATAATAATATTCTGAAATATTTCTCCTCTAAATCATTAGTTTATTTTCACTAAGGAAAATACAAAATTCTCATTTTTCTTCACGAGCATTTTAACATTAAAATGTAAAGACTGAAATTAATTTAAAATAGATTGTACCTTTCATTCTACATACGTTTTATTTCGGAGGAATTTTTAAATTTAGATGTTTCCGATAAACCTATAAATTTGATATTAACTAGAACATTATTGGCTCTCCTTTCAGTGAAAATGAAATTAGATACGGTAAAGCCAGGAGAGATGGCGCGGTGGCAGAGATTGCGCACATAGAGGTTCGGGGGGAAGGAGTAGAGAGAGCGCGCAACGACTCCAGGTAGTTGTACAACAGCAGTAGTGGAGTGTCTACTTGAAAGTGCACGTTGATTGTTTTGAGCGTCTACAATAAAGCATTGCTATTTTGTTCTGTTTTCCCAAAGTAAGTGCTTGAATTTTCATAGCTATTCATCAGAATTTCTATAAAATGTCAGTAGTACTAAATATTTTAAACTTAAACGATTTCTCATAAGCTACTAATCTAGACTAACAATGTGAACATGAACGGTTCGTTTTAGTAGCGGCCATATTTAAATAAAAGGCCGTGCAATATCTCCTACCGAAATTGGAGAGTTTGCGCATCCGCTACTTAGGAGAGATGGCGCATTGTTCCTATTAGTTTCCATGCTAGGAGAGATTACGCAGCTTATTGGTAAATTTGCATCAAAAAATGAAAAATGGAAATGGAATAATTTTAAGTTAAATGTGTTTAGAAGTAACTTAATGTTATTTTGTAATCTTATCTGTACTTGTTTTTTCTGATTTTTTATTTTTTCCCCTTTAATTAAAAATTTTTAATCGTTTTTAAAATTATTTCCTTTTTCTGATTCTTTAATAATCAGGTTGAAATATTCACTCCTAATACGATAATATTTGTTCACAAAACCTTGCAACAATGTCATTTAAGTGTAACTATTATTGTTAGCAATTTAATTGTAGTAATTATTAGTAACAATCTCTCCTACCCATGTGAGCAATCACACCAACCCTGTAAGGACAGATTGCGCAAAATAACTTTCTTGGTTTTATTACAACTGTTCTATTAAATTGCAACATAACAACAAAATAGCAATGGAAATGCATAAAAAACAAATGAAGTAAAAATTATTCATGGATAGTTTACAAAAAATTAATATTTAGATTTTTTATTGTTATTCTTTTGAATTGTGCTCAGACTCTCATAGCTTTACCTTATTGAGATTGTAGCTATGGATCATATCTGTGTAAACACATTATGTGTTGCAAAAGAATTTTTCTCCTAGACTCTCCTAGCTTTACCTTAGATAGTTCTTTTTTTAAGCAGGTTTTACGTGTTTTCAAGAGGTTCTTAAATATTTTCTATCTTCGACGTTTTACATTATAAATAAATCAACTATTAATTAACACCACTGTAACATATATTTGTATATTCCATTAGAAGAATAGTGAGAAGAAAGAATTAACAAATAGTATGCATGCTATTTAAGAATCAGAGTATAGTAAAATATTTGTCATCTGCTTTCTTAAGGTATTTTTAATGAAAAAACTGTAAAATTATCCTTTTCATTTCGTTAGTTTTTAATATTTTATTCTATCTTTTAATTTAGTCTAAAATTAAGTAGTACGAAAATATAGGGATGGGGTATAATTCATGAGCGTTTTTTTTTTAATTTAAAAATTCACGCAGAAATAAAACACATTGACAAACTATTTTATAATATGACTTGAAAAAGCGTCTTTCGCTCTACAAGTGCATTTTGATTTTTAATTTTGATTTTTGTGTATTTTTAGATCAGTAACATAAAAACGTGATGCGGACAAAAACCAAGCATTTTAGACACCATGTTTTTTTTATTTGTTTTTTTATTACTGTGCAGACTTTGAGTCGTCAGATTTTTATCTGTTTTGTTCGCTTTCGAACGCTTAGGGCGGTGTATCGTCCAATAATGGTTTAGAATTGAGTGCTTTGTTGGATAAATAATTTTAGTCAAAATCGGGAGTTTCTATTACCGAACCATCAAAAAACATATTGAACGATTGGCGGGAGTGACAAACAACAACAGAGACTATATTATTGAATAATTTGTTGCAATTTTTTAAAACAAATTAAAAAATAAAAACGCTTATGAATTATTCCGAAACCCAATATATGCTGTTTAACATTTAAAAAAATAAAATTCCAAATAATTCTATTTAATTGATATGTTTAATTATGGAAGAAATGTTAAACGCGAAAACTTTCAAAAAAACATATAAGTGCAAGATTAACTAGAATATTACTGGCATTCCTTCTAGTATAATCAGATTTAAATAATGTTGTGATGGCTCTTTTAATTTAGAAGAATGATATTTTACAAACATTCAGAAGGTAAGTCATGTAAAGTTTTTTTCATCATTGAAGTTATATATTTTAAAACCAAGTTTTCAACTGAAAGTTCGTTTTTTTCTTTTGTTTTCGGCAAATTTTGACCAGACAACAGATGTCGGGAAAACAGATGAACATTCGTCGGATATCGAAACTCTAGTCCAATCTCATAAGGGCGAGCGTATAGAAGAAAGTACACTGTAAAAAAAATTGCAGTAAAATTACGGGCCGAGGCCGGCATCAGAGATTCCAGTCATACCCCGTAAAAAAAATAAAATCCATGCCCATCATTTTGTGCAGCCCGTATTTTTACGGGGCAAAGTAATATAGCATTATAATGCACTTTAAAACACAATAACACTTTGCTTACTGTTCCGTAGCACGTAGCATGTTACATAATCATCACAGAATCGCTGTTTTGGCGGGTTAAAATTTTCGAGTAAAATGAAGGGTTACACCCTAGCGGAGGACAATGTATGGGGTCGTACCGTATTTTTGCTAACATATGGGCTAAAACTGTAAGAATATGTGGATTGCTCTTAATTTTCTAAGTATCTAAGGGATAAGGCCGCTTATTTAGTGGATCAGACCGTTTTTCATCAAATAAGGCTGTTGCCCGTGAAATTTGAAGGGCAACCGCTCATAAATTTACAGTTTTCTTCTGAGAGTGTATACATATCCCGTAGTGTCTTTAGATAATTTTAAATTATGCTATCGTTGTTTTACAATTCAAACAGTATTGAAAAAAATAAAATACTTAGTACTAACAATAACTTTTTACCTTCTTAATAATAAAAAATGCTTGACTAAAATATGTTGATAAAAGTAGAAGCTTCACTAGATCATAATGTTAAATTGCCTGTAAAAATGTGATGTTATTTTTTTTTAATTATTTATAATGCATTTGATACACTTGTTTTTGAAAGTATAATAAAATATTTGTTTTCCAAGGATATCATATATTCCTACGAAACTTTGTTATCGTGATCAATCTATAGATACTTACAATATCGTTTTGGCATTGAAAAAACCTTTTCGTGTTTAGACACGGTTTATTTTTAAATATTGTAACTTACTTTAGCTGGTACTTTTTTATGGTGCAAAAATTTGAAGGTTTCAATGGCAGATGGCATGTTTCTGAGATCCAATGTTTTTGATATATTCTTTACATAATTTTAAATATTTTGCTCTATTATTTGATGCTTTATAAAAGATAAATTTTAACTTTTCATGTATTATATGCGTAAAACATTGTATTAAGAGTAATAATTGCTTGATTTTGCCAATAGTTCCAACATTTTCTTTTTTCGAACTATATTTTTTCAAATTATTTGTCTGATGCTCTATTTATCAATTCCAATAACAATTTTAATTATCTTAAGCAGACGTATTTATTACATGCTATTAAAATAAATTTTCTTTATGGCTTACTTTAAAAAACGTATGTAAGTAAACAACAATTTTATAATAAATTAAACTATTATGTTTGAGCTATGCTAAGATTTTTTGTGTAGGGTTCTGTTAAACTCAATAGTTTTAAAAATATTAAAATAAGAAAAATAGATTTTTAGAGTCAATTTTGAAATTAATGACCGAGTGATAGGTAAGTTTAAATTTGGATTTAATTTAGTTTAAATTAATTTAGAATAATTCATAAAATTATAACCTAAAGAAATAAATTATAAACTTGAATTTTTATAAAAGTAAAGAAACAATTATTAACTATTTTTATTAAAAAAATTGCAAACTTTGTACAATTATGATTTATAAAATAATAAATTTTAGTTTAATTAATAAATTTATAAGCCAAATGAGTTTAGTTATATACCAATTTACATATCGATAATATGCAATGATATTATTTTATAAAACCTTATATAACCTAATATTGCCTCACGTTAAAAAAAGTTAAAATACAATTTTAAAAAGTCAGTGAAAAAAATCATAATTTTGAAGCACTATGAATAAAAAAAAGTAGATTAAAAAAAAAAAAATCTGTAATTTATGAAAGTAAAATAAATTTCTAAAAAATTCATTAAAAAATTAAAATATCACTATTATTTTAACAAACAATTGCCGTCCAAACACGGCCCCGTTTTCTGGCCGAGTCTAATGATAGGGAATAGGCCCGCGTGTCCGGACGGACGACTTCTGGGTCCGTGGAAAATTCTAGTATAAACAACAATCTTAATTCGCATTTCAAGACGAGCGATTTCTGTACGCAAACCTCTAAATGTCATTTACAGAAGAAATACAGTAAAATAACATTAAATTTACGGAAATGTTCTGCATTTTTACGGATTTGTATTCTCTGCAAGTCAGAAAAATGAAACTATTCTGGAAAATGTCTTGTATTTCTACGGATATATTTTAGAGTGTTGATCAATTTACTTACTTCTTAAGGATTATTAAAATAATTTACAAGAAATGATCTCACCAATACACTTTCGGTCTCTACATTAATGTAAAGTAACATTTGAAATAACATTAATCAATGTGCAAAATTAAGGTAAAAAGAAAATACCATAATTGGAAATGGATTGCCCACAATTCGCGATCTTTTCCTTCTTCACATAAGTTTCAAATAAAATATTTTGTTTTTTCGTAAAAGGGAAAAAGGGCAGAACTAATTTGTTTAAAACTCGTGATATAATTTATTTATATACAATGATATATTATAAAAAAAAAGACACAGGCTACCTTCTTTTAAAACTTGTAGATTTTAAGGCATTTCAAAACTATAATTTATGAATACGTAACTGATTTATATCATACGTAAATACTATTTGGTGTAAAGTGCGAGCAATACATATATATATACCGGGTGTCCCAAAAATGACTGATGATTTTAAAATTCAATAACTTGCAAACGGTGACAGATATTTAAAAAAAATCTTGCAGGAAGGTTATGTATGATGTCAGGAGTTTTTTTTTTTCAGTCGAAGCCAAAACTGACGTCACTCAGCATTGATGCACCGCCCCCTGAATACTAGGCCTGCGCGCTGACAAAAATGGCGGATTTTTTTTCAGCGTTTGTATGGTCCCTTGAACTGTAACACCAATAATATCTAAAAGTTTTCTTTGGCTTATTTGATCTTAGAAAAACTAGGCGATGAAATCTTTTAGAAATTATTGGTGCTGAAGTTCGAGGGACGGTTCAAACGCTGAAAAAAAAAAAATCCGCATGCGACAGCCACAATTTTTGTCAGCACGCAGGCCTAGTATTCAGAGGGCGGTGCATCAATGCTAAGGGACGTCAATTTCGGCCTCGACTGAGCGGCAGTCACTGTCAGTGCCATCTATTGTTTGAAATTCGAACTAAAAACAAGAATCACAGTAAAAAAACTCCTGACATCATACATAACCCTCCAGCAATTTTTTTTAAATATCTGTCACCGTTTGCAAGTTATTGAATTTAAAAATTCATCAGTCATTTTTGGGACACCCGGTATATATATATATATATATATATATCCTATTAAAAAATATTTTTATCTTTATTATGTATACCGAGTCGTATGTCCTGTAATCCATGTGACGCAGGTTGGAGCTACTGGTATAGTTTAATATTTGGTTTTGTAATCGAAATAAATTAAACAACTAATTTTTGATAATTTTTCTTATACTATTACAGTTTTAGCTTTAATAAGATTTATTGTGCTTTATATTAGATTTTAAACATTATTATTTATTTTATATAATTTTATGTGTTTAAAAAAATTACAGAAAACAATCTTCTTTATGATTTTCTTTCAGTTATGTGACGATTTACAATGGCTCATAAGTGATAGGTCACTGTGATAAAATTAGTACAAACATCAGTAATACGTAAAGATTTTCAGCATTTAAAGTGTAAAAATGCATTTAAATACTTGTATTTTTTTATTTCTACTGCAGGCTATTGTTGTTGCTAATGACTATTATTTCCCATTCTAAGAATGGACGTGATTATTTCAAATTTTAATTACTTTTCAAATTTTAAATACTTTCCTTTGATGAATTTCAATGCTAAATCTTAAGCATATCGAAATCCTTTGTGCAAACATTTTACTATATAAATAACTGTAAAGTTAATAATGAATAATTAATAATGAATAAATTTGCTTATAAAATGATAAAAATGATTATTTGAGAACTTTTTTGCTTTTACTATAAACAAACACATCCACATCTACGCATATAGAAAAGTGATAGTGTTTCTATAGATAGGTATGCCTGTTTATAGTTAATTATTTAATAATATTTTTGTATATGTTATAAATTAAGAGCTTAAAATTTTACTTGAGAGAATTTCGTTTTCATTTTTGGCCGAAACTGCAGAGCAGATCGAAATTTGTTTTCGACCTGAAAAACTTTTTTAACGGGCACTACATTAAACATCCAGCCTTTTATCTGTACCTCTGTCACGTAGATTTGAACATTCGCTTAGAAGCAACACTTTTAATTTATAAATAATTAGATTCTTTAAATAATTCTGTTTATAATATTTCAAATTGTTAAGCCTAGAACTACCATGAGCCGTCATTTTGACGGTTACCAAATGAATATATTCCGATTCAAACCAGAAATTTCTTTTTAAAATAAATTAAATATAAAGCTCACATAAATACGTTAAACAAATAAGTTAAGTAGTTTTAAATAAAATTTCTGGTGTGAAATAGTTTTTTAAAACTTGAGTAAAATTTACGGTAGTTCTAGTGTTAAAGAAAACATTTGTTGTTATAAAAATTGTTGTTTTTGTCCTTTCTAAATTTGAAATGTAACAATATTTCTATTGATACGCAAAAATTTATACATCTAAAAATTATTTCATCTTTATATTTAAAGTTGTTTAGATGCTTTAAAATTTTGCTTGGAAAAATTATTTAAAATAAGCAAAACTATTTTATGTATGACCATATTCTACAAAGTTTCGACTTATTTCATTTTTTTAATAAATAGTGCTTTTTTACATCACGCTACATATTTTAAATAAATTTCTTTAGAAATTTGCATGTAATATATTGAATGTTCGAAACTTTAGTAAATTGCATCTGTTTGGAAATGCAGACAGGAAAACAACAAAACTTTAAACTGCTTATATTCAAAGAAAATGTTTATGTTTAAGCTATTAAGTTTAATGTTTACATAAAATTTCCCCGAAAATGCATTATTATAAGACGTGATAAATTTTAGTTTGGCAAAGGTTTATACTCTTGTCTTTGGCGAAAACATTTATCGTAAATATTTAATAGTTTCTTTTATTTATATAAATATTTTTAAAACGACTTCAAAGTATTTCACTCCGCTAATGTATTATTTTACGTACATCTATAAAAAAGGTTAAGTATTAAGGAAGAAAACCAATGCAAATGTAAAAAAAAAAGAATGTACGCGACATTATTTTTATACATTCATTCGAGTTTAGTTTAATAAAAAAATAATGTTCAGCACACATTGCGGAGGTGAAATTTCTATAAACGTGCATGTGCAAGTGTCTTAGTAACATGGCGTTAAAATGTACAACTAATTTAATCATCCAACATTTCATTAACATCTAAATATATAAAGAATAATAAAATATAAAAATGAAAACGTGATATATATGTATTGTGTAGCTCATAATTTTTTTCCAAGTACTTAAAATAATAGTTTACATTTTGTCAGTAGATGGCACTGCAATATCTCAACATGTAAGAAAATTAAATTAACATGTTAAACCAGAATCAAACATCGCCATTATTTTATCATTCTATTTAACTGTTGAAACTTCAGCCTACTCTATCGCAGTTTTTACGTTCGTAACTTTATAGCTAATAGTTTTGTTTTAGGTAACTGCTTTATAAATATATAATTTTTATCACCTTTCTGATTATTATACTTAATTAGCTATTAAATGTTAGAGTTTGGAATTCCATTTTCTGATATTGTGTATATGCGTACGTGTTTATTGTGTAGTATAACGTATGTATGTAAATAAATGTGCTATGTATGTATATGATTAAAATAATATGCTTAATATAAATTTTAGTGTAATTGCAATTTCATAAATGCTTTAGTTATTCTTTTCTGAATGAATAAAACTATTTAAGTATTTATGTTTTTCATAATATAATTCAAGTTATAAATGTGCAACTATTTTAAAAAATGATTCATTTATTTTCAAGTTATCTCTAATCTTATAATTGTAATCTCATGCTAATTATGTAAACACTTTTATATTTATCCTCACTCAAAAGATGAAAAAAAAACTTCATTATTATTTTCCTAATTTAAATTCGGGATTAATTTACTGCGGCAATAAAACAAATAAATTATGCGAAATTAGTTCATGAAGTTTGTAGCTAATTTCGTATTTTTATTAGCCTCACAAGCGTACGCTTGATATTAATAAATGAATTGTTTATTTTGCACTGGGATTATGAATCTAATACATTGGAAGTAATTAATTACAGTTGGCAGAACAAAACAAACAATTCAAGTATTATAGGGAAATTTTTAAACAAATAGACATTCGGGAGTATAAATTAATTCTTGTTTTTCTTCTATGTTGACGTGAAATGTTTATGCACTTTTTCCGTAGCTGTGATTAAAAAAGATGTAATTCTTCATTTTTATAATTAAAATTTCAAAATAATTAAAAAGATTGTTTATGTTTGGTTTTTAGTGTTTATTTTAGAAATGTATATATAATACATTTTATATATAAACCATTTAATGCCACTATGCGAAAACTATTAAAATATGGATTTTTTCAATGCATCAGAGGTCCCTGTTATGTAACAGTTCTAATTTATTATATAAGTGAAATATATTTGAAAATGTAAAAAAAAATACATTTGAAGACATAATTCGTCGTCTAATAGAGGTTTAACCCTTGTTTCATTTGAATATTAGCATTTCTTTATTTACCTTATTTAAAAGTATTATTAATATAAATTATCTTTTTCGGAGGGTACTGACAAGTATCTAAAATTATTTACATAATTATTAAACATACGTATATATATTTTTTAATTTAACAGCAAGTGATAATAAAAAGTGCTAGAACGTAGAATAAATTATCACATTTTAGGTCGTTAGTTTTAAAATTAAAGAAAACTATGAAGAAATATTATTTGCATCAAAGTAAATCATTTCAAGAATAGTAAAATTTTAAATGAGAAATAAAATTAATGAAAAAATAAAATAATTCAAATTGATTTTTTCTTTTTTCGGATGATCGAATTTTTTTTTCAGTGAATGCAGACGACATGTAATGTGTGATACACAAAATCCGGAAAACCACTCGTTATGGAATTAAAAGAGTAAACTGAACTAGATATGCAGAAATGTTACTTACATTAAAGGAAAATATTTCATAGAAAGTAAAAAGAAAAACAATGAGAAAAAAAAAAGGCGAAAGGAATTGAACCACCAAGGAAGAAGGGAATAAATGCCACTTTTTGACACATTCATTTTTGTACACTTTTACATTCTTTAAACGTAGCGCTTGATTGTGAGTTCAAAGAAAAGAACAAAAACTATTCGCTCCGTATAGATTCATGCGGCTATAAAAATAGTTAGTTGGAAGAAAGAAACAAATCCTTCCTTTATTCCCTTCTTGGAGCCTCCGTGGCCGAGTGGTTAAGACACCATTCCGCTAATTGCTTGTGAGCGTAGGAGTCAGGTCCATTGCACACACTTTGTGGAGCTCCCGGATGTAACTCTCTGGTGTTGTAAATTTCCTTGTGGCTATCTCGTCCCTGTATATTGACGATGACTTATAAGTGGGCACTTGATGTCAAGCACACAAGTCAGATGTATGTTCTCAATAAACAAACAAACAAAAATTCCCTTCTGTCAACTGCATGAGTATAGAAATAGTGTTCCTTTTTGCCTGTTTTTTTTTTTTCGATAAACAAAAACGCATCGCTATTGGTGGAGGACGCGATACTAGCCATCTAATAGCCGCCATTTTAGAGCGCGTTCAACAGACCTTACCAAAGCTACCAAAGAACCTAAACGTCAAAATAACGCATGAACTTTTTTTTTTTAAATACCCCCCAATACCAATGCGTAAAATACGACGATTATAGAAAATATTTCAATCATAATCATGGTTACAGATTTGGTCGGCCACAAGTAGACGTTTGCTCGATTTGCAAAGAACTCGATGCAAAAATAAAAAGCCTATCTATTAAAGAGAATGCGAAGAGAGTGACGATTGCGGAAAAAATTATAAATCTTAAACGTTCTAAAAAATTTTATAATAAATAGAAAGGAATTTTGGCCTTGTGTCAGGAAAGAAAAGATGCAGGAGCCATTGTATTTGATTACATGCAAAATCTGCCCATTCCTAAGATCCCAGCTCAAGAGATGTTTTATTTAATAAAACTATGGCTGTATGTGTTTTGTGTTCACGACTTAAAGACGAACTCAGCTGATTTCTACACTTACCATGAGGGTGAAGCTAAACGGGGCCCGGATGAAGTATGCAGTCTATTGTGGAAAACTATACAGAACATGGAATCCTCTGTCAAAGAATTACAATTTTTTAGAGATGCTTGCGGGGGACAAAACAGAAATAACACCCTTATAAGATTCTTTCTCACTCTTGTTGCAATGAATCGTTTTGAGAAAATATATCAATACTTTCCTGTGCGTGGCCATTCGTTTTCACAGTGTGACAGAAATTTCGGGACCGCTAAAAGACTCATTAGGAGAAAGGACAGAATTTACGTTCCAAATGAATATAATAATCTTATTTTGGCAGCAAAAATCAGGGGTTTTTCAGTTAAACCCATTACTTCTAACGACATACTTGATTTTAAAAACTAATGGCAGTGATGTTTCAAGAAAAGGCAACAACATTTAAGATTTCGAAATATAGAAGCTTTGAGTATAGTTCAAGTCATAAAGATTACTTGACATGTTCCGAATTTATCGATGGTTTCACTAAAGCCACATTTTTGCTCCAAAAACCTTCTACAAACCCGAAACACCGGCATATGTTACTAAAATATCCATAAATGAGAAAAAAATGAACGACATACAAAAAATAATCTAATATATTCCTGACGAATTCAAAGATTTTTATGATATTATTCTGAATTGGCCAACTACAAGATCCGAAAGTGAAGAAATAGATGAATAATAGAATGTCCTAACGTTTTTTCTAATAAATAAATAGTTTTTCTCATTATATTGTTTATTATTTCAAATTATTTTGTATATAGTATATGATAAATTGGAAGAAAGAATAAATCCAACACATTTACACATACAAATATAAATGAATATTATATATTTCAGCCAGCTCGATTAGTAAATATATCTCAATTTATATTTTCTTTATTATCATTGATATCACATGAGCCTTTAAGTTGAATGTAAAAAGTTCTAAAGTTTTTTTTAATTATCTCCATTCTTATTTTTTGGATTTATTCCCTTCTTCCAATTGGTGGTTCAAATATTCTATAATCGTTTTCATGGCAAATGAATTTTGTTTTATTTCAAGTTTTTTTTTTTTTTTTTTTTTTTTTTTTTTTTTTTTTTATCAGAACAAAAAAATATATACATATTTTTATAAGTGTAATAATTGCTATACCTTTGATAGTGCAAAAGGGAATTAAAGAAAAATTTGAAAAATGTGTGAAAAGATATCACTTGCATCAAATCAAATTAGTTTTTATAAATCAAAGATCAGAATAAGAAATACAGAGTAAAGAGTAATTAAACTACTTGAAGTAAAATAAATTTAAATACCTTTTCATTGAGAAAACAGTTTTATCAGTTATCAAATAATCTATAATTTTTTCAGCCAAAACAAATTGTAAGCACACTTTCTAGAACGCGAAAAAAATATTGTGCCTTTGTACCGTCCTCAGAATTTATGAAAATCCGGTACAAGATGCAAAGAAAGATAGATAAATTAAAAAATCTGTCCATATAGAGTAATATTTTAAATGAGAAATCAGAATACTACAAAAAATAAACTAACACAAAGTAAATTTAAAAAATATATTTTTTCATTAAGGAAAATGGTTGTTTCAGCTTCCATATAATTGAACATATTTGCAACCTCAGCAGATGATAAGAAAAAGGCATTTTCTAGAACTTAAGATAAATTATCGAATTTTGTCATAGTTCCCTTGAGAATTAAAGAAAAATTCAAAAGGATATGGAAACAAATATAAATTTAGCTTAAAGTACGAATTTCGCAGGAAGTAAAGTTTTAAATGAAAATGTAGAATGTATAAAAAATTAGCTAATATTAAATAAAACATTTAAACTCGCCTCTCATAAAGGAAACTGATTGTGATCGCTTGAAAATAATAGTGTTAATTTTTCTTTAATTCTCAAGGGAACTATGAAAAAATGTGATAATTTATCAACAAGTTCAAGGAAATGCCTTTTTCTTATTATCAGATAAGGTTGCAAAAATTAAAAAAAAATTCCTCTTTAAATAATCGATTTTTTTTTCAATCACAACATAAAAAAATATATTAACGCATTTTCCATAAGGTGGAATAAATAATCGTTTTATTGCAAGGGCTTTTGGGAAGGGAAAATCCAAAGAAGATGCAAAAAAATATCATTTCCATAATAGGAAAATGTTTCACATAAAGTGAAGTTTTGAATTAAAAAAAAGATTAAGAGCCAAAACAAACAAATGTAAAGTAAATATTTCAAAAGTCGCTCTTCATGAAAGAAAATGTTTCTGTCCGCTTTTAAGACATTAACGTTTTTCAACCTCTACAGAATATATATGAAACATTATTTTTATAGAACTTCGAATAAATTATAAAACTTTGTTAGTGCTTTTGGGAATTAAAAGAAAAATTCAATGTGATGTGGAGAAATATTTCGTTTATATAAAGGTTAATTTTCATTAAAAGTTTTTTTCTCGATTATGCATTCAACTAAGGAAATAATTTAAGAATTAATTATTAGTCTTGGTATATCGATATAGATGCAAGAATATGCAGAATGTTTCAAAATTCTGTTAAAAATATCTTCAATTATGTTTTAAAAAATAAAATATAATTTAGATAATTAAAAACTGATATTACTGTTATTTTTCTTTAGTTTCTTTCTCAAAACTTTACAAAAAATAAAGACATTCATTCAATTTCCATATCAAAAGCTCTATTGACGAAAACAAAATCAACAAAAACAATATATATAGTAAAATATAATAGTTTCACTACTCAAAATGCATGATTTAGTAAGCCAGTTTGGTAAATACATCAACCGTACATCGCTTTTGTATCGCAAATGATGAAAATATATGTATATGTAGTATAAATATTTGTGCTACAGGAGCATTTATATAAAAACAAACTAAGGAAAAGAAACGTTTTTATAATTACTGCTATCGCAATACAGATATTACATGGTTAATGCGTTATACATATCTCTGCGGTCGAAAAAAATATTTGACGATTCGTTTCAGGAAAATGAAACAAGATAATCATATAATAAAATTAATAAAATCATCAATAATCATTAAAATACAGGTATATGTGCTTAAGTGATAAAATAGAACACAAGAAGGCTTATAAAAACCATTTAATATACTGATCGACATGTTTCGAACGCACAAACCGCTCCATTATCAAGATCTACAAGATAAACAAACTATTCTCACAATTTTTGTTTTTTTAATTTATTGCTTTTATTACAAATATGGTCTCTTGGTTTATATTTTTGAAGTTTATTTTCAAAACATTTTGCGAGAATAGTTTCTTTATCTTGTAGATCTTGATAATGGCAAAGTTCGTGCGTTCGAAATATGTCGATCAATATATTAAAAGGTTTTTATATGCCTTCTTGTGTTCTGTTTTATCAATTAAGCACTTATATTTGTATTTTAATAAAACAAGCTATTTGAAAAATTCTCTTTGCATTTTGTTCATTACACTTTAACGAAAAGGAATTGATTTTTGTATTGACGAAATAAAGTTGGGCGTCCCCAGCAGACCAGCTTCTCGGAGATGGTGTCGTTCTGGTAGCCTTCCACGGTCATCACCTTAACTCTGTCAAATGTTATCTGAAATCATAAACATTATAAGGTCTTTACTCCGAACACTTAAAACTAGAGTAATAATATTCAAATTTTAATTGCTTAATTAGTGTATAGGTAACATAGTGAATAATTACCCATGCCGGGACCCGAACCCGGGTCATCAGTATTGTGCACTGAGGTTGTACCAATTTTCACTATGTTGGCTACTATACGCCTATTAAGCAATTAAAATTTGAATATTATGAATGCAAGGCGTGAGAAATTTTCTCTAGAAAAATTTCCAAGTATTAAATATCAATTTAGAGAGTAATAGTTCGTTTTTAAAAAAAAAATTGATTTTGATCAAAGGAAGGGCCATTCAAAGTTAAGGTGTCGATTATCACAAAATATTTTTAACTTTGGTTCTTTATAAAAAATAGAAAAAATAATAATCAGGTCTTCAAATAGAACTATCATTCTCTAGATAATGTTGTTTTTAAAAGTTAATCGAAATTTGAAGAATATTGGTTATGATATGTTCGATTTATCAACATCACCGTCTTCAAAAACATAGTTTTAAGATAATCACGTTTAAAGATTCAAATTATGATTTATGATAGAACAAATTAAATTTAAGCAGCGTAACCTTCTTAATTTTTATCCGATCGACTAGAAAATGCAATTTAATGCTGTTTACTAATTATACTTTCAGAAAATGCAATAAAATGCATTTTTCAAAGTTTGTAGAAGATATAATCCTTTAAAGAGGATTCATAAATGTTGAGCAACTGCAAAGAATGATGAAAAAAATTCTATTACTTGTAATCGTAATGCACGTTGAATTAATGAACGAAACTTTTATTTCGTACTATGTACCAAATTTATGTATCTGTAAAAGAACAAAACAATTTTAAAATAAGTATACTCTAATTGTACTTTTTTTTATAATTGTGGACATTATATGAAATATCTTCTTTAAAATAGGAACTAAATTTGAAAATTGAGTAAAGCTACAATGTAAGTAACATTATAACGTAGGGATATAGTGATGATATTTTCTAGGTCTCATAAAAAAGTGTAGATACTGCACTAATACCTTTAAACCGGATTCGAGGAGAGTACGTGACATTCATACACATTCATAAACACAAGATTCACGAGTCTGCTAAGACCAATATATTTTAATTAGCCCGCTTACTTAAAACAATCTGCTAGTTGCTACTGCATGGAGAATCAATTTTCCGTACAGTTGCGTGTCTCTGAACTTGTGACGGTAAAGGAATTTTATTGGAAAAGTGATTCTATAAACAAATAAAATTTTCACATATTTCGAGACATATTTAACTGCTGTGAAATTAAAAAGATTTTAGTTAGACATGACTATTTCTTTCATAAATTAAATAAAAAGGATAACACTAAAAAAAAAACAGCTAAGATAAATATCGGAATCTATAATTTCTGTCTTTATTTTTCATGTTTTAAATCGTCTAAAATAATTCTACAGAATAATGAAATAGTTTACAAATGATTGAGCTGGACCGTTACACAATAAAAACATTATCGTATATAAAATTTTGTGGAAAGTAAATAACACGTTTTTACTGCATGGTGTATAAATATTTATGTAAAATTAAACTTTAAAAATACATCAAATTGACGTTTCGGTCAACTTCTATGACCATCTTCAGAATATGATGTTAAGTAAAATACAATTAATTTCAAGATGGAGGTCTTTTGTTTCTAAGAAACTGAATTTTCAATTCTTATAAACCTGCTACTGTTTACTTTATATTTTTGTAGCAAACATATATTCATTGTTAAATTACATTAAAAAAAATTCTTGCTTGAAAATTAATTAAAAGGTTATAAAATGCTACAAAATTTGGCTATAGTTTTCCAAATAATTTTGTTCCAAAACACAGTTGCCCTATTTAATGATGTAAATTTGAAATTATGCTATTTTTAGAAGTGAAGCACGTGCAAGAGCAATCGTGTAAGCAATAAACGTAAAGTTGTCACAATCATTATGCATTTCTAGAAATAATAAATGATTTTTGACAGGCCTCCTAAAGTGGACTACGGCATTTTCATGACGACAGAAAAGTACTTAGTGATAGAAATCGAAATTTGTCGCAAAGAAATATCCTTAAGAATATGTAAATAACAATTATATAAGTGTTTCAAGAATAACTAAGAAAAGTTAATTTTCTTCAATGTGTATAAGGTACTTTTAATTAAAATCATCTCACAATTGTTCGTCCATGAATACAAAATTAATATCTAAAGGTGTACGCTACAGTTTTGATATTCTCCAATCTTTCTGGCATATACCCATAAAGCATGTTTAACAAGCATGTGTGAGTCAATAAATTTTAATTAAGGACACATATCCCAGGGAACGTAAGGTACATGTAAAGTTTGAAGGAATTTTCATATCCAACAGAGTGATGATAACGTTTTAATTAACGTTACAACTACATTCCATGCCTTTTACTTTCTAAACAAATATGCTAATCGGCTTATAAGGAAAATGCATTTCACATATAGTTTCGTTTCTCTACACTTGTGCCTTTGAATGAAATTTATCTGGAAAGTATTTGTATCAACAAATAAACTAAGAACTTTCGTCGATTTATATTCAACTCTCATGATATTAAAGGAATTTTAATTTGGTATTGCTAATTATTTGATGGGTATAGATTTAAGAAAAATAATAACACGCAAAGAAAAAAAAGAAATCTTTGAAGAAGATACTTATTGGAATTTTCAATTTCCTCAATTTCAAATTTTCATGTTTTATAGCATCAGGAATAAATTTATTAGGGAAAGTTGTGAAAACAACGATTACTTATAAACTTTTTATTATTTTTTTAGATTATTTATAAAGGATTATTTATAAACTTTAACGAACATATCTCTGTGATAGGTTTACCCATACATTCTATATTTATACTTATATTAAAAATAAGATAAAAAATCTTGTCTTTTTTTTATTTTGTTTGTTTCAAGGAAGTATTCTATGAAACTAACGAAACGATTTAAAAAAAAAATAGTGGTGAAAAATAATGGTGTCAGCCTCTGCTCCAACATTGGCCTGTTTTTTATGTTGCTACCTCAGTCTTTAAGGAGGTGTCAGATTGAAAAATGTTCAAAAATAACGATTTCCTTGAAACTGTTATGGTTCGTATGGCAAAAATATATAAAAAAAGTCTTGAATATGACAAACACTATGTTGGAAAGTCACAAGATTTTTGGAAGTCTGTTATTTTTACAGATGAGTCAAAACTTAATTTGTTTTGATCTGATGGCCTGCGCATTGTATGGCGAAAGGAAGGTACAGCACTATAAAAAGCAATTTAAAAGTGAATGTAAAAAATGGTGGTGGTTGCGTTATGGTATGGGGTTCAACTGGGTGCTAGTGATGTTGGAATTTAGTGTTTATCAAATATACAAAGGAGAAAATGATGTATTTAATAAACATTATAAAAAAAAGTTTAGCAAAAACAACTCCAAAGTGTAATTTAAATGGAAATTATTCTTTGGTTCAAGATAATAACCCTAAGCACAACGCTCGGGTTGTAAAGGAATGGTTGTTGTATAATGTGCAAAATATACTGCCCTCTCCTAATCCTATAGAATATCTGTGGGCGTGCGTGGAGAAACAGTTGTAAGAGAAGTATATTAAGAATAAAAATGAATTAAAAGTGCTATTCAGAGTTAATGGGAAAATATACGAAGATATTTCACTGAAAAACTTGCAAAATGATATCACACAAAATATTAGATATTTTTGCTTTAACTTTAAAAGTTATTTTTCGGTGCATTGTGTAAGTGTCAAAAGTTGTTTTGCTGCTAAAAGTAAGATCATTCCCATGTTTTTTTTTACATTTGAAATTAAGATATAAGTTTTATTGAAATCAAATAAAAGAGTCTAAATCATCTTTAAAATTGTCTTTATTTTAAATTTTATTTCCTTTTTAAAGAAAATCATAAAGCAACATTATTAAACAATCGTATAAATTAAAGTTGTTGTCCAACTGTTTTTGCTTCAGTGTATTTACAATTGTAACATAGGTATAAATGATAATACGACGAAATATTGCAAGGAGAGTCGAAATATTCATTAAAACATCTAACACGACAGCACACTGCCTCGATAATTGACTAGGCCTATTTTAAAGGCATATTAGTTTCTAAATTTTAGGTAGGAGAGTTCTATATTTTAGGTAGATAGGAGGCAAGGACAAGACGGATAAAACTGAGTTGCGCCGCTAGGCCCCAGAATGGCACCCGTCACGTGCATCAACTGTCGCACCCATGTCCTGAAGCACATATAACGCGCTCGACCAGGAGAGTCCTCCCGTACTTACTGCGACCGGTCGGAACAGCGCCACTTGCGCATCACTCCTATTGAACCCATGCGATGACGACATGGGTCATTACAATACGCGGTGGATCTCAAAATCAGAGGAAACCACCACGAAGACACCTGATGAATTATCAGAGAACACCCGACGGCTGCGTAGCCGGAACCCCATGTGGGAAACCGGGTCCTCGGCCATATGTCTAGTTCCCCCAACGACCCTTGCTTTGCTGCGGCTTTAGATCGTCGAGTCCTAGGGAGGGAGGAAAAGACTAGTTGATTGTCAGCGGTGAGCGAGAGAGACCTCTTGCCAACCCGGGACTTCAAGGAAAGCTGGTCCATGATGCATAGACACGCCTTGGCTAAGGTTGACCCCACCAGAATGGTTTTACATTCTATTAAAACCATTTACAAATGGTTTTACAGCGAGTCCTACTGTCAGAACGCTTGTGGTCTCCGATCGACTCCATTGAGTGGATCGTGCACATGTAAAAAACAACACAACACTAATATAAACACAAAACAAAAACTCAAAAATGTTATAATCAACGGAAAGTTAATTTATGACCACTACCGGACTCTGAAGGACATGGAAAACTAATTTAAGAACGCTATTACTTTTACGCCATTATTACGCCATTTACTTCGCCTAGATCTTTTGATGTCTAAGCATTGCAATTTTCTCCAGTATCCTACACTAGTTTGAAATTTTTATCAAGAAATGTTTAGTAATTCTTATTCCTTCATGTGTTGATAACTGTTATTTAAAATAAGAGAAAATATCCAAACATAATGTACTGTTAAATATTTGGTACTGCACTGTAAAAATTTTAGGTACGTTTCTGGGAAATAAGGGTTCGCTATTGGGTTGTTCCAAAATCATTTTCCTGGAAAATATGGAATTTTCAATTCTGAAACATTCCCGATCAAAATGGACAACAACTGTACGTGAATGGAGCTTCCAAAAATTGAAAAAAAAAAATGAAAAAAACATTCCTTGAAAGTTTTGGGCAACTAGCTGCCCATTATTTACCAAGAAAGTTTATAGCTTGTCTTAATTTTCGGTGTTTTGATAATTCTAACTGTCAGACAAACAACGGCTAAAATATCACTTTACCGACATACTTTTGTGCTTTATACGAACCAAAAATGCTCAAAATATGATTCATCTTAAAGCAGATTTATTCTGTGATACAGTTTCATTTCATGATTCAAGTAAAACATTAAATCTTTATACAATTTATACGAGTAATAATTTTCCCAACTGAATGAAAAAGTCTTCACGCCCTGATTCAAACCCAAGAACTTGGCTTTAACTGCAACACTCTTTCCACTAAATAATCCTGGAAAGGTCTAAGGAACACATTTCACCCAGACAATCTTTAGGCCATGATATCTGGTTATTTATCTGATACAGTTCAAAATAATAAACCACACGTAAAAGAACTCCAATATTCGTTGAAAACATGATTACATTTAAATTTTTTACACGATCATACTGTTGGTAAAGAAATGTTATGAGTTAGAGTTTTTCAAAATAAGTTAATCAATATGATTGTGTTGAAATAATTAGGTGCATTGTATACATTGTTTTACAATCGTATAGTTGCAACAAGTGCAACATCAAAATTACAACTTCGTATTAAATTTCTAACAGTGTATAAACGATAAAACGATTACTAAGATTATTTAAACAATATAATATATATTTAAAATTATTTAAATAAAAATACTTTTAATTTTAAAAAGCAGAGAACGAAATTTCCCTTCTTTCGAGTGCAGAAAGCAACTATCCTTTCATCATATTAACCCCCCCCCCCCCCCCCCATTTGTTCGTTTTCTCACAAATGGCAGAAAAACTCTCCAGAAGTGTGCTCTTAACTTTTAATGTTCTCCCATCTTTCTCGTGTATACAAATAAAAAATGTTCCACAAGAATCTACCAAACTTTTAGGTAGATTTCATTACAAAAATCTACCTATTGCATCCGTTCGGCGGAAGGCAATTTCAAAAAAATTTGGTATATTTTCACTGATCATGACCCCCAGACTCACCAAACCACTCTCCTTTCAAATGTTGATTTATATATATATATATATGTATATATATATATATATATATATATATATATAATAATAATAAAAAAATTTTGCAATTTTTCCTTAGTTAAATTATTCCAAATTCTTACAATTCTTTTTTCCCTCTCTTTTTAAAAATATCTCTTAAATCTATTTTATATTTTATTCCATAACTTAATCAAAATATTCTTTTATTTATCATTCTAAAATCTTAATCTGTTAAAAGCTACACGTATTTATTAAAACCTTATTCTATTTATTGCAAACCTGCCTCAAACGCACCTGCCTAATTTCTTCTTTTGAGGCATTGAATTTTTATTCTTTGGAACTTTTGTAATACCATTTTTATTTCTATTTAATTATCATTCGGCATCCCAGAAGTCCGTGCGTTTTTCGCGCTCAAAGCATTTTTTTTTACCTTTTTAAATTGCCGCTTCTGATAAAGAGTTTTCGTCATACGTCAGAGACACACCCTCGTGGCCTCATTTTTTCCTCCATTAGCGAGAAAGCACCGCTTTCTCTTCCCCCTTGAGTCCCTCCGTGCATGGCTGTCAGTGGACCAGCATTTTTCGCGCGTTTGTAACTTTGAGCAGAAATCTCGGAATATTTATACTGTTACATTGGCTTCGGAGACAGATTTTTACAGGAGTTAGTTGTTGTCATCTATAAGCCGTCACTGGGAAAGTGCACACTATTTCGTCGGTAGTATGTTCTTCAAGTTCTGCAACTTCTTCAATTGATTTAATGTGTTCAAGTTTTTAATGAAACGAAGGTCGGTGGAGCTTTTATCTCTGTTATCATAATAAAGTCCTTTCTCATCTATTAAGTTTCCTTAATGTTTTTGGGAAAATTCTATTGGAATGAACTGCCTCTACTCAGGTTTCACGATTGCAATACACTACGATGTTCAATGTGACTTGTACTTCGAGAGTTGTCTTCATAGTGAGTAAATCGGAATAATACCCTCTCCAATGTCATGACTGCATTTCAACGATCTCGACTGCGCATACATCGATCTGATTATCTGGAAATTTTCGTGGGGTTCGGACTGATATGTCATCACTATAGTATGATGGAACTAACGTTTCAAGTCGACAGTAATAGCAATCATCAATAATGTGCCAATCGTAACAAAAATGTGTCATATATATATATATATATATATATATATCTGACATATGTCATGCTTTAACTCTCTTACTTATGAATCGATTTGGATGTGACTGAGTATGTGTGTAGGACATACCAAGGTCTGGACTGAGTTCGTTGGAAAGCTTCATCCCCCATCTTGTTTCAAAATGGCGGCCAGTTAAAAAGTTTTAGTTTTTTAAAAATTCAAAAAGGTGTACAAAAAAGTATAAATTGAAACAAATGTTTCTATTATGTGTTAGAACGTGATACAAGAATTCTGGAACATTTTTTGTTTTGGCTATATTTTAAAACTATGGATGAGATATGGCAGTTTGAAATTATTAGGTGGCTGACATTTTGAAACAATCAGATTTTTGTTATGCTGTAACTCTCATGCTGAAATCTGCATTGAAATTCAGTATTAATGAAATCTGGTATTGAATCTTCTATAATCTTGTTCCAAGCATTTTAGCTTCGTGTGTTTGAGTAAAATGAGTTGAATTTTTAAAAAATGGACTATGAAAGCTACCTTTTCTTCCCGGTACAAGCCGGAAGGACTTTTAAATTTTAAATGATACTACTGGTTTCATATTTTAAGTTTATTTTAAAAATTCTACTAGTTGGTACAAGAAACTAAAACTTGTTTCCATAAAGGCTCTTGGATTCTCAACTTTTTATTAAGAAAACATTTTTTCTTCAAAGTGCAGAAGTTAAATGCATTTAGCTAAATCAATCCCATATTAATTCGTTTTCTCGCAAATGAAAGAAGTAATATCCAAAATCTACTTAATACTATAATCTACGTTCTATAATATCTCTTCACTTTTGATGTTTTCCCATTTTTCTCATGTATACCCAAAGAATATGAAATGTTCTACAAGCATCTACCAATCTTTTAAATTTGAAGTGATACTACTGATTCAATACTGAAAGTTTTTGTTAAAAAATCTACTAATTGGTTTTACAAACTAATACCTGTTTTCCATAAAGCTCATTGTCTCTGAAGTATCTCTAACTCTGAAACTTGCCTCTGAACTGTCTGTAACATTAAGAACAATTTATCGAGAAAATATTTTTGAAACTATTTATCTTTTACACAAAATAGAAAGCATGTTAAACTGCGACAAAATTAAAAGTATTTCTGCTAGATATTATCAGGTTTTACGCAGCAAAAATCGATAAAAATATAACTAAAAATAACTTGTAGAAAACAAAATGGTCTCATATTGAAGAGCTCATTTTTTTCCTATCTTTATATACGTTTTAAAAAATATATAAAAAATTTCTTTCAATGATTTATGAAATAGAAATATCTGACTTAATAATTTATTAATTTTAATGGAAAGCTTCTTTTTCTAGCTTTAAAACTAGATTGTATAAACAATCAGAAGCAAATTAAAAATAAAAACATTTTATAAAACATTGCGTTAAAATAATAAATCGATTTTTTTTAGTTTTAAAATGTAACGAAAGGGAAATATTTCTTTAAAGTTTAAAAAAAAAATCATTATTTTATTAAAGTAACCACACATTTGATTATGCATAATACTCTTTCACATCTTTTCAACATTAAGATTCACACATGTTTTGTAAATTAACAAAATGAACTGAAGTTTTGTGTAATTAATAGTCTTTCGTTCCCTAAAAAACATGCCAACTGGATTCACGAAATATTAATTAACAACCATTTCCCATTTTCAAGAGCGCTTCGATATATGGAAAGACACATGATATCACATAAGACACATCACACAGAATATACCTGACAGAACACACACAGGTGAGACACATCATGAAACAAAATCTTGTGTTTTTGTAAATGTGTCAAAAAATAACTTCTGTAAATTTGAAAATATCCCTGCTTAAGGAGCGATTCTTCTTCTTTGGGTCACATTTTTCGAGTTTTTTACTTTGCTTTTTTGGAATCCTTCAAGTGTGTAGAATGCGTCCCAAAAGTATTTTCATGATATTCCAATTACAATCGTTTTTGCTCGTTGAACGTAACACCATTGTAAAATTTTAAACTTCTTTTTCTCGAAACAGTGTTTTACCAGCTGGGCGACTATTATTCGAACGATTTGAATATATATACATATATATATATATATATATATATATATATATATATATAATACAGGGTGTTTCACAAAGGACCCCTAACTTTAAAAATCATTAACCCGGATACGGTGATAGATGGAAGCATGAAACCGGTGGTATGTTTATTAAAAAAATCGTAAGAATCTTATACATAAATCTCAAAATTTAGTTAAATATAGCACCGATAGATGGCGCTGAGAGCGTTAAGAATCCTTCTAAAGAGAGTTCAGAAGCATAGAAAGACTAGCCGTCGAAGATTTCGCCATTCAAATCTCACCGCTATTAGTGTATAGTAAAAGTAATTCGCATCGAATACGTTGCCTGTCTGTTGAACTTTTTTGAAAAGCTCACGAATTATTTTCCCATCTGGGACTTTTGCGACTGGAAAGAGCGTTTGAAAACTTCTCCTTGTGGCAGTAGGACTCTGATTTAATCGGTGGTACTCCAACACAATAAACACACATTCCACCACGGTATACATCACTTTCGGAATTATTTTCCCTATACGCTAATAGCGGTCAGTTTTCGATGGCGAAATCTTCCACGGCTAGTCTTTCTATGCCTCTGAACTCTCTTTAAAAGGATTCTTAATGCTCCCAGCGCCATCTATCGGTGCTAATTTTAACTAAATTTTGAGATTTATGTATAAGATTCTTACGATTTTTTTAATAAACATACCACTGGTTTCATGTTTCTAACTATCACCGTTTCCGGGTTATTGATTTTTAAAGTTAGGGGTCCTTTGTGAAACACCCTGTATATATAATATATATATATATATATTGTTTTACAATAAGGGTACTTGTTTTTGCTCTAGTTTATACCGCAGAAATGTATAATTTTCATTAACTAATTTTTTTTCAAGCTCACAAAAGTTTTTTTTTTTTTTTTTTTTAAGGCTAAATAACAATATTTTTTGTTGAAATAACTACCATTTTATGAAAAATATACTTTTTAAACAAAATGTTTTGGTATAAGCTCTAGAGCATTTAATGTCCTTTCATAAATTAGCGGCAAAATTTGTTTCAGATGCTTGTGAATGGAGAAAATCCGTACATGGCGCGCAACTGTATGTAATCCCCGTCGATAAGTCGTATTTTTATTTTTCACACACAAATTTAAATATGTAAGTAAATTACAAATAAATATTGTGAAAAAAGTCCGAAGGTGGTATCTCTTTTCTTTGCAACCGAAAAATAAATGTAAAACACGTGAATTTTAGATTTAAATTGATTCTACACTGGTGTCCAGAAATTAAGGGGCAGTGACCAATTTCAGACGTTTCGTCGAATATCTTATTGAAACTCATCAGGAAATGCCCGGAATGCGCTTGAACTTCGAGGATGTAAAGAACATGTTTGTCTTCATGTTTTTCAGTGAAGATTTTGTCGCGAGGACAATTAGGGGGGGGGGGGGAGGCAAAAATAATTTTAATAATACAATAATATTTTCGATCACCCAAGTAACAAAAAAGGCTAAAAATGGTCTGTCACTGTAGCAAATGACTATGTAGGTCCTGTTCCACATTTGTGTGCATTTGTGTTAGCATAGCACGCATATCCGTGAAGATATTAACGTTTCTATGAAAAATGCAAAAGGTGACGAGACCTTCACCTGACTAGGCACCTCCAGAGGTATAATTCATAGGGAACTTGGAGGACTTTGCATCTACGACTGATTTTGCTTGCACGATCATATACAAGACTGCACGAAAGAATTAAAGTACTTTTCTGCCTATTGACGGAAATTGCTGAAAGGGAATCTTCAACTAAGTTATGAGTTTCCTAACTGAACTAAATTTATAGCATGCAGAGATTTCAGCCGAATTTAACACCGCTTTCCAAAAACTTGACAAAATATCGTAGAAATAGTATACTGTGATTAAAATATTAAAATATTGAATATTTAATGAGATATAGGTATTTTTATGAAATAAATTTTAAATGCGTATGCGCGAACCACAGCAAAGATTTTTTGTTATGATTTGATAGTCAATACTGTAGGGCAACTCATATAAAAAGACCAGTGAAGTATCGGGAAAACTCAAAAAGTTACAGCAATAATTGAAAATTTGAGGAGGAAATCCCATATAATCCTATGGGATGTTACGTTTCAATATATTATTTTTCTATCTCATCTTTGTACGTTTTTAAAGACAAAATATTCAGTTTTCTGTATATTTGGTAGGATAAAAAAAATGTTTTGATGTAAAGTCCTTGAATCAAAACAATAAAAGCAATATCATCAGTGCTTTAACTTTTATGTTTTATGTTTTGTTTTACATAATTAAGGATCTCTGCCCCCTACGTGCTACGCTCGCTAACATCCGTCCAAACATCTCAGACTCTAAAGCACAGTTTTAACAATATTACCGGATTATGGAAGATTAAATGATATTATCAGTACAAGTGTTAATCTTCTATAATCGATTGCTATTCTTTTCCATTTGACTGTTATTTTTTAATTCCAAAGTCCGCATCCAGCGTTGTCGTGACAGCTAACGGATGTTTTCGTGATTGATTAAGAAATATCCATTCACATTTAAAATCAGTGCGTATAAAAGGGTTACATAAAAATAGCTCTGCTTTCCGGAATTTTACTACGTTTAGAAGAAAAGATTTATTTTAGATGCTACAAGAATATTTTTTTTAATATGACCTTTGAAATATATCGTTTCAAATATGGCGTAATTTCACCATTAACCCTCTCACTGACAAGCTCGTGTTAATACA